>SMDT01001472.1:0-541283 GCA_005392925.1 Aquilaria sinensis | reverse complement strand
TGTCATATTTCATTGCCACATAGGGAAGACGATGTTACCTAAGGGATACTTAATAGTATTTACTTATATTGAACAGGGAAGTACAGCAATGCAACTTGATAATACCGAAACCCTATGTCCCCTGCAATGGTGAATTTGTTCCAGCGTCTAAGAACGCGCTTGTTAAGGAGAACAGTTGACACACATGATGTGATTGCCGAAGCAGCAGTAGAGGATATTCTCTCTGATGATGCAGAACAGGCACCGCGTTGTCCAAGAAGTGTACCTATTCAAACAGGCGAACAATTATTCTGGCATCTAGCAGAACAGCCAGCGAAATTTTATGATGAGTACAGAATGTCAGTGCCATGTTTCTGGGCATTACATAATCAATTAGTTCAGCAATATGGGTTACATGGGTCCACGTACATGTCAACGCATGAAGCTTTGGCGATCTTCATAAGCTTGTGCGGACATGGGGACACCCAACGAAGACTTGGTCGGTGGTACGAGCATTCATCAGCAACCATTAATGTTTGGTATAAAGGGGTCTTGGATGCTGTTTCCCGAATGGCAGCTGACGTTTTGAGACCGATTGACCCAGAATTCTCAACAGTCCCAGAAAATGTGGTCGCAAAATGCCCAGCATTTTCTAACGCGATTGGTGCAATCAATGGGACACACATTCCAGCAATTGTAGAGACTGAGCAACTGCGTAACTACTACATTGGGAGGAAAGGGACTCCAACACAAAATGTTATGGTTGCTTGTGATTTTAATATGCTATTCACTCATGTGTATGCAGGCACACCCGGGTCACAACACGATGCAGCTGTGATGTGAGCGTGTATGTCAAACCCACGTATTGGTTTTCCGTTCCCACCTCCAGGTAAGGCATGCTGCGGTATGCAGTCAGTAATTTGGAATCCATGTTATAGGAACAACGAATCGCTATCTACTATGTTCTGCATAAAATTAGCATTTTGTATTAAGTATGACATCAACGAAATAGATTACAATGTGGTTTATATTTTTTTTTTTTTGTGTAGGAAAATATTATCTCGTTGACTCTGGCTATGCGAACACTACTGGATTTTTAGCTCCATATAGGACCGCACCATATCACCCATCCGACTTCAATGGGAGGTCACCCTGTGGATTGGAGCAGCAGTTCAATTTCATACACGCATATTTGCGCAATATAATTGAGCGGACCATAGGAGTTTGGAAGAAGAAATGGAAGATACTTCAGCTAATGCATGAGTTTGATAGTAACATTCAGGTCAAAATTGTTATCGCAACGGCAACATTGCACAACTTTATTCGGAAATTTAACTTTGACGATCCGGACATTACATTTGCACAAAATGGAGCTTACATGCAACATGATGCAGCAGCGGATGAGCCATTACCTTTTGAGGAGTTAATTTTTAAGGGTCAAGAAATGGCACAAGTAAAGGATTTCATTGCTCGGAGCATACCACAAACACGGCAAACACCGAGGCAACCCGCACGACATTCCATTATTTGACGCATGGATAGTGTCATGATACCTGAGATGTCCCATGTCGATTCCAGATATTTGTTCTATATTCAACGTTAGTTATCCTAGTAAATGTGGAGTGTTTGTGTTATATTCCCCTAGACATACTATGGTCACATCAGTAGAAGTTGATTATGTAGGTGATGTTAGAAACGAAGAATGAGGAATTTGAATGAAAAAGGAAAATGTTCACAACAAAGCGTAACATGTAAAAATTCATGAACTAAAATAGTTATTGCATGTTCAAGGTCATACAATGCATTCCCTCCTCTATTCTTTCATGGTAGAAGCAGTACATAAAACCTACAATTTTTACTGTGAAATCAATACACATTTGCATTAGAAAAGGTGTACGTAACTCCATATGCTTAACAATTATCAATACTTGCGAATTCACATATTTTTTGATAATCCATTAACCCGAAGCATCTGCTGCGACGAGAATCCTCTGTTGAATGTAGGTGTGTGCTTTTCGTGCTGCATCAGCAATTACTTGGCAAGGGAAGGCAGCAATCCAAATTTGCGGCAAAAAGATTGGTGCTCTCTGCTTGTCGATACCCATCTACTGCAGGACAATACTATATCCTTAATTATTACTCATATATGGGAAGAGAAGTGTTAAGACTGAAACAATTTACCTAAACCTAGAAACCAATAACAGGATAAATCAAGCTGAAATCAGTACATTTTTAGATATTGTAGCACACCGAATACGAAATCCCATAGCACCTATTTAGACTAAAAACAGAAGACATTGAATAACGCAAGCAACTATGAAGTCCGAAGACTCACCAGAAGTGACTATTTCTCTATTGCACAGTCAAACAACTCATAGGCCAGCGGAAGTCAAACTGTAAGTATTTGAGGAAAATAAAGATGAAATCAGAACCTTGCAATTTGAGGAAAATAGACAAATAAATTAGCTCATTAAATTGGCCCCATAAGTAAGAAAACCAAATATAACTTCCACTTCATTTTTTAGCGATGTAAGGGTACATGAAATGCAGAACTATTGGCAGATCAAACCACATATGATGCAAACATCATTAAGAGTGCTAAAAAACACAGTAGGAAGACTAACATATGAGGCAAGATAAATCGGCAAAGCTACAAACAACTTTAGACACCTCAATAGCCAATTATCAGTGAGTAAAAAAAAACATTTAAATATGACAGACAAATAAATCATTAAAATGTTAATTACACAATCTGATATGCCTTCCATTTTAAGCTATTCAGAGCAAAAACTACTGAACCCTGTATTGCATCTGGGAATTTAGGTAAGATGCAATACAGAGTTCAAATTGTTTACTTCTGCCTAAATCATAAGCATTCATGCATATAACAGGCTAATTTTTACAAGGTTAAAGGGATTGATGGCCCATTTAAGCATTGTAATTTGAGAAGGGAAGTTGATGTTCAAAATGAATGTTGCATCTAGACCACAACTTTGAATAGGTAAACAACATGAATATAGTATCAAGGTGACACTTGACAATGCAACTCAACACAATTTCCCTGTGATTCGTTATTGACAGCATTTCACACTGTGTATGGAATACCCTAATACACAGATAACGTAAAGTCATGCAGTTGAACATAGGAAAAAGCATTTATAAATGTATTATGAAAAGAAATAACAAAACATAAGAATGCATAATAGAAACGTCAAGTAGGCTTTTGAAATTAGGAGATAACAGACAAGGACAAGGGGAGTGCAACTCATTTCAACTGCGGGGAGGCAGTTAATATGGGAAGAGAAGTGGTAAGAAGGGAACATATTACCTAAACGTAGATCATGCCTTTTCCTCAGTTATGTTTTGGAGTGAACAACTGCACAATTTCAAGCAATAGAGTATCAGAATATAAAACAAAAAACTAATGCCAAAGCAGAAGACAGTGCCACATGTTGACAATAGTAAACATGACACAGACACACTAGTTTTAGGCTAGTGTTGTACCCAAGGTCTGCTAAACTTGGGGCAAATTGCAGTTAAGTGTGTAAAAACCAAATAGATAAAAGAAAGATATGAAAATAGCCTTTTGAAACAAATTGTACAAGTTTTATAGTAAAGAGACTTTCAATTTCATATTTAACCACAAAATTTGAGTTAAATCTAGAAGTAACTCACCAAATTTTGCTAAAAAAATCTCAAGTTCACTATAAAGCTTGACCGTGAAGTCATAAACCAAAAGGAGAACAAATACAAAAAGTCAACCCAAATTCAAGCTCACAATTTCTTAGAAAGTTACTGCTTAACTTTCAGTTCTAAAAACAATCGCATTTTATCCATTTTTAACCAACTAAAACATGCATTTTAGAAGTTATACTAAGGTAAACATGAAGCAAAACAGTCCAAGGAAAAAACTGGCTTGGTCAGACCGGGGGGAATGCTTCAAAACAATACACTTTGCATCAAAAAATAAATGCAGCAAATAGATGCGGCCAATTGAAGGGAAATTGAGTCTGAAATTTGAGCAAACAATCATTTTCTTAAACCAAATGATTAATTGAAGCTATAGAAAAATTGCAGCAAAACAATGGTAAAACTTCAGGTTAAAGTGCCTAAGTTAAATTCAGCTTTTTCATTCAAGCCTCAGTGACGCAAACACATTTCTTTTGTCAAAAGAAACTTGCTTGAGGTCTTAAAACAGAAAATTAAGCTTTAAATCAAAATTTAGTTACTCTAACTCCCAAAGTTAGCTTAAAACCTGCTGCATTTTGCTCTCCAAGCTATTTACTGCAAAATTCATCAAATTTTGCTACAAAATCTATATATATAAATCATGTATTGAACTTAAGAAACAGGAATGGTACACTTTCTAAACAAGGAACCCAAGAGCTAATCGGCAGTTCTTGTTCGATGCTTCCACTAATGCAGAACAAGAAATAGAGTATCAGACCATCAAAAATGAAACTACTGCTAACCCCCTACCGACACCATCAATCTCTTCATTTGCTAAAGAATATCGCTTACCAGGTTTGCCGACGGCCACACGTTCAGTTGAAACCAGCCTTGGGTGAGGAGAATGGCGCGGGGACCTGGGCTACGCGGTGGACGCCGGTGATGGACGACGGATCTGGGTTCGCCATTGATGCTCCAGTCGAGCTGGATCTGGCAGCACGATGAGGGGAAACGCTTCCTGGCCGACTGATTGCTTCGATTCTTGACTGCTTAGGTTACAAAATTAACAGTGGCAATTGGGTGTAAATACGGCATAAGTCCAATACCCAGTCAGACCCGCTACTTGACCCGGACATAAGCCCTTGACCCGATGTCCCCCCAGCCCGCCTTGTTTTTGAATTTACGCGAAATCCTTTTACCTTATTGCTTTTGGAAAACAGGCAGTTTCACCAAATTTATTTTAACTTAAGTCAATTATGACTTATTTTTATTTTTACATTTTTTTTACCTGAAACTAATTTTAATTTAAAATTAATATTATGTAGTTACAATAATCCATTGAAAATGCATTTTTTTGTAATCATACTAAACGTTTATTAATTTTTCATGTTTAAGACATTAAAAATTTATAAAAATTATAAAAATTTACTTTTAAATGAATTATTGCATTTATATAATATTAACTTTCAAATGAAATTAATTTCTGATAAAAAAAATATAAAAATAAAAATAAATCAATTGACTTAAGTTAAAATAAATTGACTCAGTTAACCTATGTTTGAGCGAGATCACAAGCGAACATGAACTATTTGGGGAAATAACCTTCGATAGTGTTACCTCTTCCCTGGATAGGATCTTATACGGCTGAAAACGCAATATAACCGGGGAAGTTAGTGCCTGAATATTTGTTTGGAGCCTCAGACGATCAGCTAGGAGTTAAGCCCACTGTCGAGCCTTGTTGTATGTGCTTTGCTCAAAAAATGGGTCGAGAATCAAGACTTGAATGGACCTACTTATGTGTTGATTATTTGGACAAGTACTGGCCCAAAGTGTTGTAAGCCTCTTGTTGTGTTAGGAGATGGAATTGCCCCGTTCATTCTAACTACTCCCTCCGTCCATATGGGCCCAAGTGTTGTAAGCCTCTTGATGTGTTAGGAGGTGGAACCGTTTATTGTAACTACTCCATTAGATAATATCTTTTATTTCATAAAAAAAAATATTTCTTTTTGTGGTCGAAATAACTATTAGATAGATCTTATATATATAATCATACATTATACGTAATTTCACTTGAATCACTACTAGCTACATTTTCTTTTTTAATCCTGTAACAACCGAAAATATTTTTTAAGTATTTTTAATTTTAGGGAGATAATAAGTACAGCCACAGGTAATCCACACCGTTTTTGTTAAAGTAATTCCATTCACAATATTTTTAATAGCTTTAATATTATTAATAAAATAAAATGGACGAAATGCAATTGTGCTGATTAAAGTTAGGGATATGATTTGGACGTGAGAAAGTCAACAAAAATCAATCGCCCGGTGTTCCAATAGCCTCCCTTAGACAAGTCAGGCTGAGGAATGGGTTTCCTTTCTCCTCGTCTCCCTTGCTCTTCTCTTCCAGCACAAGACGAGAGACCAGGAAACACAGGCCAGCGCGCCCGCCAGCAAAGAAAACCAGCACTTCGCCCATGTCCTAGCCAGCCAGACATTCCATTCTTACACCCACTTCTGCTCTCTTCTCCGTCGTATATCTATCCCTCACTTTTTGGTTTCACGCCGATGGTCACTCGCTTCGTCTCTCCCCAAGCTGCTTTTTGTTGAGTTGGCCCTCCTCACTTGACTCGCCTAGGCGTAGGGTTGGGGTTTCAATTTTTCGCCGTTTGTTCAATCCCGAGCTCATCCACGGAGTTTCGCTTTCGAAGGTACGTACACCAATTACTAGAAGGAAGGAAGATACCTGCCCGCCATTATTTTATTCTTTGATCATTTTCTTGGTTTACACGAACTTTTTTCTTTTCTTTGTTTTGTTTTTTATTTGTACCTGGCTGTTAATAGTAACATTCTTTGGATGCTAAGAAAACCCAAAAAAAAAAAAGAAAACTGATAAGCGCGTTTCTTTGGTTGGATTTGGGGCTGATCTGTTGAATTGATGGCTTAGGGTTAGGGCATCGTCCATGCGAATGGAGGCGTCGGGTCCCGATTCAGACGCTTACGCTCACAGAGGATCTTCGAGCGCTTCCACGAATTTCAGGAGGCACGCGCTGCTATCGCCCTCCAACATTATCCGCGCGCCCATTTCGACATTGCTCGAATACTCGGGGATTCTTCGGACGAACCGCTCTAGTCACCACGAGTCGGAGGCTCTCGTCGCCAATCGGAGTCATGAAACTACTACTGGGAGTAGTGGGGAGGTTTCTATTAGGATAATCGGTGCTGGGGAGCAGGAGAACGAGAGGGAGGCGTCTGGATTAGTGGTCGGACAGGCTAGGGAGTTGGGTGCTCAGGCTGATGTTTCAGTCGACGGTCAGGCTGGTTTAAGGATTGATCCAGTTGGGGATGTAGCTTCTCAGCCCGCAAACACTGCTGCGACTGCAAACGCTGAACCAAGCGATGGGAGCGGCGTTAATGGCAGAGACTCTCCGTATCAGAGATATGATATCCAGCAGGCTGCTAGGTGGATTGAGCAAATTCTCCCTTTCTCCTTGCTTCTCTTGGTTGTTTTTATCCGCCAACATTTACAAGGTGAGTTCTATCATTTTGTGCTCACACTTACACGTTTTGCATCCATTGTTTCTGTTGTTGGAAATACATTAGAAATTGAGACTTGCTAAGTTGATGTGTGGAAGAATTTTCCCTACACTTTCATATTTGGAGACAGAGTGAAGTGCTTGGTTTGGCAATGATTTCTATTTTAGTCGATGAAAATCTTGGTTCATGGCATTGCTTCTCCTTGTAGATATAGCCAAAAAAGTATAAGGAGACTTGTTCGACCAATCATTTTGCCAAGAACAAGTAGCATTTTAATAATCAACCAGCTTCTTACGTTGGTCCTGATCTATCCTGCAGGTTTTTTTGTCACAATTTGGGTTGCTGCTGTCATGTTCAAGTCCAATGACATTCTAAGGAAACAAACAGCATTGAAGGTGACCTTTGTTGAGCGCAGCTTTGATATATTTGGATACTGCCACTTAACATGTACTTACCCTTTTTATTTTTTTGTTGGCTGCAGGGAGAGAGGAAGATCTCTGTTCTGATAGGCATCTCTCTTGCCTTCATGCTTCATGTGGTAGCTGTTTATTGGTGGTATAGCAATGATGATCTCTTGTATCCCTTGGTCATGCTTCCTCCAAAGTCCTTGCCACCTTTCTGGCATGCCATTTTCATCATCATGGTTAATGGTCAGTTTATGCTGCCACTGTCATTCTCATTAATCAATCAGCATTGTTTATAGCAATACCAAGGATTCTCCTCCCCCCCTCACCCCCTCTCCTCTTGCTCTCTCTCCCTATCTCTCGTGTTAAATCCATATCTAGACTCTTTACATTTTTTTTCCAGATACTTTGGTTCGGCAGACAGCTATGGTGTTGAAGTGTTTTCTGTTAATGTATTACAAGAACAGCAGAGGACGGAGTTACCGTAAACAGGTGAGGTTGAGTTGGTCAATGGAGACTTTGAGTTATAAATGCTAAAGCGATTAAATTTTGATTGTGTTCAAGCTTGGCTACCTATTTTCAGGGTCAAATGTTAACTCTGGTTGAGTATTTCATGCTGCTGTATCGTGCCTTGTTGCCAACTCCTGTCTGGTACCGTTTCTTCTTGAACAAAGAATATGGAAGCCTCTTTTCTTCCCTGATGACGGGGTTGTACCTGACATTTAAGCTTACATCTGTTGTGGAGAAGGTGTAATTCTCTTTGATGACCCCAGCAGTTGTTGTCTCTGTTTATGTTGTAGTTTCCCTCATTAAAAATATTGTATTCTATTTCATTTTTTTGGTTGAGTTATGATGGTTTACTTTTATTGCTTGAAAATCCAGGTGCAATATTTCTTTGCCTCATTGAAGGCACTGTCTCGTAAAGAGGTGCATTATGGTGCTTATGCAACATCAGAGCAGGTAGTCTAAAGTTTCTTTTTGAGATAAGAGCAGTTGGTCTAAATCTATTTGGCCTCTGTATCTGTTGAAGTTATTTTCATCACCAATATCAAGCCTTTTTTTTTAATGAAATATCAAGCTTATTTTAAACATTGGCACTGTGTATGAAAGTAGCATGCTGTAATCTATAACTACAGTTACAGCATTTCACTGTCAATCTTCTTTTGTTCTTTTGCTGTTTTTATTATTTCTTTCAAATCTCCTACAACATAATTTCTGTGTATTAGCTTTAGCACTAGCAGCTTCCCATGGCAGAGACCTGCATAACGCAGCTGTATTTCAAATAGTTGCTTGCTGATTTACTTGAAACATCTGCATCAGTTATTTTGAGCGGATATGCTGGTGCTTTCTTCTTATTCTTTTTTGGTTTGGTGGCATTTTGGTTTAGCTTTGCTCACTAGTACAAATTAAACCTGCATCCTGCTGGCACATGTTTTTCACGGTGATATGTTGAGATGTTGAATGGCAATTTCTGGTTTCAGCCGACTTGACTTTATATTGATCCCGTGCAGGTCAATGCAGCTGGAGATTTGTGTGCCATATGCCAAGAAAAGATGCATGCTCCCATACTTCTACGTTGTGAACACATATTTTGTGAAGATTGTGTGTCAGAATGGTTAGCTTTGCTTCGATTATTTCTTATTCTAAGGAGTATGCTGCCTGGAAATTTTCAAATGCTTGGATAGTTTTGACTCGTTTGCCCATTTGTTTCTTGTTTCCTTGATTGTTTTCTTGATGAGTAAAAAAAATGTCTTTCCAGGTTTGAGCGGGAAAGAACCTGTCCTCTATGCAGGGCTTTAGTTAAACCTGCAGATCTGAAATCATACAGTGATGGATCAACCAGCTTGTTTTTACAGATATTCTGAGTTCAAATCTCGGATTTCACAGATTCTTTTCGAATGTATATATACTTTTGCACAAGTGGCATTCTGCAGATCATGTACACAGGTAAAATTTGACCGCATGGGGTTGAATTTTTAATGAAATAGTAAAAGAATTGCTGTTACATGCACAACTCAACGTATTTTCATATGCTTAAAATAGTTAAATGTATCAAAAGGGCTTTCTTGAGATACATTTTTACATTTAAGAGTTTATAGCAATGAGTAAGAGCAAATGCTTCTCTCTCTTTCCTCATTTCCTCTCTTTCAATTGGAACACTAGAAAATGCACTGTTATCTGTTGATTGTTGGCAGCTCGATCTCTCTGCTTGTCTCCTATTAGTCATTAATTTTGATTGAAGCAACCAACTTCTTGTTCAATATTAATCGTGCAACTAAGCGATTCCCCAAAGGGATTAAAATGAACAGAATTTTGCAAATAGAGTTTTGGTGGATTTCCATATCTTTCTGCACTTTGTAAAATTCGTTATATTTAGTGTTCAGAACTCTTTCGATAGATGAGTTCTAAACATGAAGCAGTATGTGTCAATGTTAGAATTAAAATATAGTTTGATATCTGCAGCAGTATCAGTCAAACATGAAAGCAGTTAAGCAATGTGGATGTCAAAAATTAAAATGGCGCCTCAAACTTCTTGTATTTATTTAAGTGATGGATAAATACTGAGTTAACCAAGCGAGTTAAAACTTAGCCTCCCTTCCTGGCCAAACAGGCAACCTGCGATTGAATCGTAAAACATATGAAGTCTCAGCTTTTCATCATCTCTCTATGGGCGTTTGATTTTGCAGACATAAGTCGAAGGTAAATGGTAATGATTCCAGGCTTCTAATAACCAATTTACAGCGCCCCTCTGGTTGAGGCAGTGCCCTAGACAAAATGGGCGTTCCGGTTCTGGAAAAACAGTGGATAGATGGAGAGTAAAAAAATGAGACGGCCACCAATTAGTGGCTCAACAGTAGGATAATTGAAGCAGAATCGCTCTAGTTTTTGGGACACTGTTGTTGAACCAATGAAAAGTAAACCTTCAAGTCATTTTTACATCAATTAAATGATCGACCAAAAAGTTGCAGACATTACATACAGAGAACAACGAATTACCCAAGCAAACAATAAGCTTCCCCAAACGCACAACAGAACAAAAACGAAGGCAAAATGCGGGCAGAAAGATTGAACGCGTGTTTCCAAAATTCTTCATAAAGAAAAAGATCTCAAAACAAATTTAAAGAGCATGAGGTCTTGTTGCATCTACGTGGGTGGTCGCAGGTCTCTTGGCATCTCCGCTGGGAGGTCCAGGACTTCTAATATCAGCACTGGGGTTCGTAGAAGGTCTTTTTGCATCTGCATTGAGGGTAGTGGAAGTATGTTGCTCCACTTCTTTGTAGGTGGTAGCGGAAGGTCCTTTTGAATCCTCATTGCTGGTAACAGGTCTTTCCCCAGCTGCATTTGGGATTGAAGAATCTGTGTTGGGCAAGACATCCATGATGGAGGTATTCGTACTTTGTGAGACATGCTTTGTCCCTTGGGGTGGGGCAATACTTTCCTTGGTTGAAGGTGGACTCTCTGAGTCAGAAGGAGATGGTGGAGATTTAGGTGATAGTGGAGAGCCAGAGAGCACCCTGGCAAGAGGATAAACCTCTGTCACTTCTTCAGCACCCTCATCCAAATATACTACGTCCTGCATCGTCAATTGGTGGTACTCTACTATTTCCCTCAAAAATCTGTTCTCACGAGCAAATACTTCATTATCATGTGCCAACCGAGCTTTTTCCGCCAGAAGCGTCTCCAGCTGAAGGCGAATCTGGCATAACAAATGGTATCATTAGATGCAACAATTATTTCTGTCATTGAACAAAAGGCTGCTGTGATTCTTTAGAAAATAGTATGTATTTCATCTACCATAAGCATATCCTATATAACTTTGGTTTACGGCAACAGGTATACCAGATCATCATCTGTAGGGTGTTCCCCTTTCTCATGGCTTTCACGTAGTATCCTGTTCTCCTCCTCCAGTTGAGAGCATCTTTCTTTTGCAAAAGCCAGATCTGCCTTAACTGTTTTCAGTTCCCGGAGAAGAAGTTTTGCTTTTGCAGCAGTTGCCATTGCTACCTGCAAAGCAAAGGGAGCCCAGTAATGACACTGAATTTATGCAAAGAACTTGGCCAACACCGTTGAGATCATTTAGACTGACTCCACTAGTCTGCATAATGCTACAATTCTATTGAAAACTTTAAAAAATTAGCTAGATCACATTGTCAGTTAGTAATAAAGTGCCAAGAATGTCTTAGGATTTGTATTTGGCAAACAGGGAGTTATGAGCAGAATTGAGTGTCTCAAAATACCACCATTCAGCCTCGAATTTGAGCACTTCAACCTTGTTTCTTTTCTTGACTCAAAGTCTGTTAATGGTTTCTCTATGTAAATTAGTAACACTCAAATTTGGCACCTTACGTCGCGAGATGCCTTGAGTTGAGTTTCTGGGTTGGTTTGCATCCCCCGTGGGTGTGCTGAAGTAGGAGCAAGATTCTGCCCATCAGCTGGTCCATTCTCTTTTCGCCTAATCTGTATCTTGCGAGTCTCTTGCAAGATCTCTGCTGTCTTGTTACGTCCTTCCTGTAACACAAAGTAGAGTGTTGATGAAGGATCATTCCATTTCCAAGCTATAGAACAAGTGACAAGGCCACATGAGGCCGGAACAATTTACTCATATGTCATGCTTCCTCTACCTACTTTGGATAACTCATAACCAGCTTCCAATTCTGATACAATGCGAAATTCAAAAGTGAATCGAGATACATAACAAGAAAGCATACTGAAAAGAAGAGAATCAAACTGAAAGAAGTTGGTAAATTACCTCAAATGCCTTTTCAAAGGAGTCACCAATATGATTAAGTGAGGTAGAAATCCTATCCAAGCCCTTCCTTATTGCAGGATTGTCCATTTTTCTGAAGCCCTCACCCTGCTGCTGATTCTGCAGAAATGAAAAGAAAAGGTCATGATAAAGAATGAGAACAAAATTAGTCCGAAAAACCAAGTCCCAAGATGATTATCGAGTTCAATGTTCACTCTTTCACCTGTGAACTGTTTGATGAATCAAACATCTCTGATCTCCGCCTGCCAGTAGGTGTTCCGAACTGCTGAGACTGGGACCGTTCATCATCTTCCAAAATGGCTTTAGCTTTTCGAGCCAAAACACCCCAAAACCCTTTCGCTCCATTTTCTGCATTTTCGTAGGCATTGAAACGCTGACCAAATTCAATTTTAAAAGATGAGCCACAACAAGCCAGATCATAATCCGAGAAAATGAAAACAACTGGAGGATCATTGGTTAATGTAGTATATCGAAATGTGATAAAATTGAAAACATGCGAAAGAGAGACCTTAGATCTAGGAGAGTCGAAATCTCTGTCTCCTCCCCAAGACGACGTTTGGGGAGTTGCGGACTCGCGGATCGCCTGAGCGGCAAAGGAATTCACCGGAGACTGACCAGAAAACGAATGCGACGTCATGAGGAGAGGATTGGGAGACTGATCGGGTGGCGGATGGCGAACCTCTTCCTTGAAAGTGGACGATCGGCTAATCCCCTGCCTTCTCCGGTACGCCATCTTCTGCCTCTTCAAATTTCTTCAGCTTTCGGCTTGGATGAAACTTCAGGAAGAGGAAAGAGAGGGAGAGAGTTGAGATTGGAGCGAAAATTGATGGGTTGGCGAATGCTTCCACAGAGTTGGCTTCTCTTTTTCTTTTGGTTTTTTTTTTTTTTGCCCTTTATTGTCTTTCTGTTAACGAAACGAAACAGAGACGCCATGCAAAGGAATGTATTCATGTAATTTACTGGGTCTATTCACACTGTTTCCCTTAATATTTCAAAAAAATTAGACTTTCATCAATACATTCGAAAATCTACTTTTAGCCCCAAATTTGTTTCAACCCCGACAAAGGAAAAAGCTGTCCTACATTGCAGAAAATGAAAACTAATAATTAAAAGTTTACAAAAAAATTATCAGAAAGTTAGACATACTAAAAAATGTTTAGCAGATAGCTTAAGTAAATCTTTTAAAGTTGATATCAACCAATATAAAGAAAAATGGGGGCGAGTGTAGGTTTGAAAACTTAACTGGTGTATCTGTAAAAAGTACTAAACCTCAAGAAGAAGTATACCGGACCCCAATTTAAATCGCTGTGTTTCTGGAGCAAATCTGGACCGTCTGATCTTCTTTAATTTTTCCAATTAATCCCGTTCTTGCGGGTTTTCAGGCGCTCCCAAACTGCCACCTTTCCCTCCTCAGTTCCCCGCTAGTGACCGTTATCTTGTCCTCCCTTCTTCGGTTTTTTTGGCCCCCTTAATTACCACTTCTTAGCTAAAGAATAACAAAAATTTCATTTTCGCTAAAAGATTTTTTCTTGTATTTTCAGTGATTATTCTACTAGACAAAGATTATTTTTCCCCAAGATACTATCAAATACCAAACTAAACGAATAATAGTTTTCATATACAAAAGGGCTCTTTATCCATGCTTCTCCTAACAAAGAAAAAAAAAAGAAAGTAAGTAAGAAAGAAAACCCCATTACATTTCCAAAAACATTTATTGGCTATGAAAGTGTAGAAGAATTTATCAATTCTATTTAAAATCTGAGGCGATAATTTATTACTTTAATGTAATAAATTGACAGAATTAGCACTATTTTTTGGCGCAAATATGTAACTTTCCCTTGATGGGTCAGACAACTCAAGAAAGTTGTAATTCCAACCCACACCTTTTATTTTTTGTTTATTGGCCATGTTTTCCTTTAAATCTAACTGCCTTCGTTGTCACTCATTATTTAAGCTCAAATGGATGGACCTGCCTTACAGACGTGCTTGCCAATTGCCATCATAAATTACTTCCATAAAAAAAATGAGCCCCAAAGCCTATCGCCTCCATATGCTAAGACCAATAACTTCTCAACCGGGCCATGTCGTGAGCATAGAATGATCCATTCTTTCGCCCAATTGAATGTACAAAATACTTAAAAACTTTCCTCAACCTTCAGCGTCCTGGACACTTCTCACAGTTGTAGGGTCAGATCACCATGCTTAGACCCAGCATCTGATGGCAATTGCTGATGACCATCATGATGCATTTCAGTGGACACCCCTCTTTTGTTGCAAAAGTGCAGCGCTTTTTTGCATTGCTGTCTCTGCAGAGAAGCACCCTCATCGGAATTCATTTCTGTCCGGCAAGGCTTGCTATTTCTAGTATAGTTTAGCTGGTCCAGTCGTGTCTTCAGATATGGAAGATCGAAAACAAACCGAGAACCAGGTGGAAACGGCTGACTTGAAGGTGGAGCTTGACCTGACTCGGTTGAACAACCAAATTTTCTTGTTTCTTGTGAGGCTCTTTCTTGACTGTCACCTCTAAGATGCCAAGACTTCTGATTGGTGAAGGAGCAGTCCATTAGACCAACACCTGAGATCCCCGTCACCTCTGTTTGAAGTGAAGGCATTGGGTTTGAATTGTTCCTGAAACAGAGATTTAACATATTTGCCTCTCTCTGGTTAGGAGCAGGATTCAGTGGCTCTGCCTGATGATCAAACTTGGTTTCCACACCCATGGATTCTCTAGCACCAACAGTAAACGGATGCACCCAGATCCCAGTGCTCCTCTGGTAGTAATGTATGTTCTTGCCACCAAAACCACCAAAGGCATTCCCGGGCCCATTGTTGTCTGCCCACAATGCACTAGCCATTTTCTTATCTGTGTTTTGTGACACCTCTTCAAAACAATTAACATTGTTGCAGCTTCCAAACACTGTCATGTTCCCAATGCACTCTTCCTGACTTGATGCATTTGGAATTTTCTTTCTATTGCTTTTTAGCGCCTCTTCGAGGAATAGACTGCTTTCATCTGTTCCACCTGCATGAGGTTGATTGCATTTACTAGTAGCATTTCCAAAGACAGAAAGACGCTCATGAATCCTATGTTGTGAATGTTTGGAACTCGTATTCTGTGTAGAATCTAGCGTTCTTGAGGTATTAGCATACACTACAGCATTTCTGCATGTTGAACTTGGGGTCCTGAAGTTGGGAGCATCGGAGAAGGATCCAGATAATTTTCTTCTAGCAACCTTTTTAGCTGTTGGTCCTAAGTCTTTAGCAAACAACATCAAGCTATCTTTATAGCTGATTCCAATCCCATCCACCTACATAAGCAAAAAATAATTCATTAGAAATGTCCGTAGAATATGACTGACCAACTCAGCCATAGCATTAAGCAAACTTCATTAGTTCTTTGTCAGGCCCCAAAGCTTTCTGTCAGTACGACCAACAGATAATTATTCAAGAGAAACGAGAGAGGCCAGTAGTAAACAAGTAATGTGAGAGCCCTATTAAGGAGAAGATAATACCAATACAAAAGCTGCATGCTTATGAATGAGGCCCTACCCATGTTTGCAATTATATAAACATAAATCATTCTAAGAACAAATTCAGTTCAAAGAGAAAATATGCCTCAGAACTTATAGTTGAGTATATTTTGGCTAATCAAAGAATAAAACCAATGGCTGGATGATTAAATCCAAAAGGCCGCTCTTCAAAAACTCCAAACTATTCAATTGATAATAGTATGAGAGTCTGAATTTAACGCCAAGGGAATTAGCTTGGAGAAATGGCAATTGAATTTGATAACACTTCAATTCTTTTACCACGATTGAACAGACTTGTTTAATACCAACGAGTTTCATGATCAAACATATAATCTTACATTAACCAAGTGCTTTGAATTGTACACTGTTGAAACAACAGAGTCACTTTCATTCAGGGATGTCTTCCAAGGTTTATAGCTGCAACGAGGATCATCTCCAGTAATGTCATTCCTTTGAGCACTGCCACAACCTGTTACAGAGTTACTAATAAAAGCCAGTCAGCAACTTTCTCAGCCTGAGAGTTCAAACAGCTGCATGTGGAAAAAAGGTACAAGATATAGGCTGATTTGAGGCAGAAAATTCATGTAAGGTCCAGAGTGAAGGGATAAAAAGGAAGAACACAGTGAGTTCAGATAAAAAGAAACTGATGACCACCTAGATCACCGTGAGCCATCTGAGATATATGCATGAATTCAAATTAATCCAAGACAATTTTAGGATGAAGTTTATGTTTACCAGAAAGCATTCCAAAGCCTGTTGCATTAAAACTAGTAATATCAGAGTCACTGAAGCCCTGTCTTGCTGTTTTCTGAAGATTTGATGAACTTAGCCAGCATGGTATTGCAGTTGATGGTAAAACAGGAAAACCATCAAATCTCAAATTTGTGGTCAGCTTAGAGCTTCTACTCTTTGATGTGGACCTACCCTCTTTCGAGGTTCTTCTACCAGTTCTTCGTCTGGCATCTGAAAATTCCAGCTCAAAATTTGCTGGATCAGTTTTAAGAGCATGGAAAACCTTTTTTGCGAGGTCATGAAGTGCTCGAGCCTGTGAAAATGCATTCAGTTAGCAGAAAATAACACACATTACAGCAAATAATTCTCAAACTGGGAGGTACCTGTCTGAAGTAGATGGTGGACGAGGAATTAAAATGCATTGCATTTGTAGAAATCAAAAATGCATCGTGCTGCACAATGTTTCAAAGATGGTGTGTCAAAACCAATCATCTACGTTCTACTTTCATGAAAAAGACATAATATACAAAAGTTTCATGAGCTGACAAAAGATAAACAAAACAAATCTGAAGCTCAATCTGTTGTCGTACACGCATTACATTCATGAGTTGGACTACAGATGGTTTTTGACAAATGACCATTTATTGTGATTGTCCTCGGAAATAAAGTTAGAATATCACATACACATCCACAAACTTTTTACACCTTAAACAATATATATACCCACACACACACACTTCGGAGCTAAGAAAAGTATGTGTGCCAGGACAAGGAGTAAACCTCAAATTGCTGAAGATTTGTGTACATCCCCTCATGAAGTTTGGCCCTCATTGTACCAAAGTCCATTGGCTCTTGAATGATCTCATAGTAATCTTCAACCTTGAACATCAACAGTAATCATTCGCATAATGTTCTTCAAAAGAGAAGCATGTTATGAAGATAAATCAAAACGGGCAATTGTAAACCTCTTCAGGGTCAACTGGCTCAGCAAAGATTTCATAGGTATCTCTCCTGCCATTGAGAACAATTCACACACAACCAGTTCAGAGTTAGATTGAAGTAAAGGATGCACAAAATAACTATGTTTTCGTGTATGTGATCCATAAGATGCCATTCTAGTAATCCTAAGAGATGGAGGTTTATAAGAGCGACCTCTGTAGTGTGTCAAGGATAAGCTCCAGTATTTTTCTCTCTGGCATCCAGTTGGTCGGTAGAACACCTGAAATGTTTTCTAACAAACCGTAATAGTTATTAATGTATAGAAACGGCTGTCTTCACAAATGTATTAGTATTGAAATCATAGATCTATTCCTAAAATTTTTCACGCAATGAAGATGAAGAAAAATTTAGTTTACATGTGATCAAGGTTGTCAAAAAGGGGGGAAGGAGTTCAAGCCTAATAGTGCCATGATGGTTTAAGGCTCACCAGTGCTGATTTTATCATCTTCACGGCATGGTGATTCAAAAGCCTCCACGTCTCTGGACTTGGAATCCTGAAAATTATTAGTTACATTGCATAAATATACTTGCCCTTAACAACCTAGATTCATCGTAATCTTATCAAGTGTTCATACAATACAAAGCACGAAGGCTTATTTGTTTAATTAACCAGAGTTGAAAAGAATTCTTAGCTATTCCATCCATGGCAACGACAACGAGGCACACAGCAGACAAGTGCCCTCAATTCTTAGAGAAACCAGGCTCCATGCTGACTCAACATAAATAATATACTACAACACAAGAAGTATTTGATTAAGAGAATGAAGGAAGGAAAGGTAGAGTAGATTTGCCATGTCAGGGAACGGTCTACTTAGGTCTTTGTCCTTGTCCTTTAACGACAAAGTCAGACCTTTCGTCAGCCTTTCTTAATTAACTAAATGGAGACAAAATCAATCTCCATCAGCCCACTTTCTATATTCCTGAAAGCACACTAGTGTCAAATTAAACGAGTATGCTACTGTCACTAACCATAAAAACACTTGAAAAAACTGCACCTTTCTCCAACTATTAAACCAGCTACACCCAGGAGGAAGAAAGAGATGTGACCTGTGGGACATGAGCCACATCTTCAAGTTGCTTAAGCTTCCTCTTTTTCCTGGCTCTGGTGCGGGAGGCTGGAGCCGGTGCTGGAGCTTGAGCCGGAGCCAGAGCCAGAGGCTTTGCCTGCTGGGCCTTCCTCCAAGCATCCAATGCACACAGCCGCGGGCTCCTCCTCTCCCCTTTTGATATCTTTTGCTCTACTTTCCTCCTGCACTCACCAAAGTTGTTTCATTTTTTTAGTTTATTCAATAATAAATGACAACTAACCCACATCTTTGCCACCAACTGTACTTTTTCCAAATCATTGCACGAAATGAAAAATGTCTCCTCCAAATACCATAAACCCACCTCGACATTCATACAGCACAAACAAAAACAGTGGTGCCTTTATTCGAAAAAAATAAAGAAAGAAACAACCCAGGAAAATGTTTGAAAATGAGCAAAAGCAGGAATGGGTTTAAAGGTGATGGGTTGGTGAACAGAATCCGTAGCTTTATAGCACAGGAGAAGCAATTAAAAAGAGGTGAGAGGTCCAGCCAGCTAGAGAATTAGCATGGCATTACTGTTTTTAGAGATAAAATAATCAGTGACGATCCTATGAAACACCAAGAAAAATGTTGTGTTTATTTGCTGCCTAATTTGCTCTGTGATTTCCCACATGGATATGAGACAAAAATGGAAATAAATAAAAAAAACAGAGAGAGAACTGGAACAGTAAAAGCGAGAGATGAAAATTGGGACTGTACAGCTTTGCCTTTGCAGTCCTACATGCATTAGAAGTTCAAGGAAAAGGACGGTCCGAATCCTAGGACTCGGTCTTCCAACCACGCGCTGCTTCAGAGCGTGGTCTTCACCGTACATCAAAGCGGGCCGGAACAAACCACTCGGTCCCGCTCGCAGACACAGACCTTTTCTGGGCCTGCTGTTCTGTTTCCAAACTGGGCTTAGCGTTGGATTCCAAATTCCAACATCTTGTTCCAGGTTCCGCAGAGGCGCAGCTAGTATAGCTTAAGTATAGCTTATACTGGTAAAATATAATGAATATTATAGGGATCGCCCGAATTCGAGCAATGACGTTGCATCCTCCTTCAATTTTGGCTCCTTAGCATTGACAAGCATTGACAAAAGACATCCAATGTTTTCCAGCTTTCGGGTAATAGTCGATTTTCTCTCTAACTTTTTCTAATATACTATTTAGTTCTTTATATTTGTAATGCTTTTGAATAAAAAAAACATCTTATTCGAGATATACAATTAACATTGGACAATATAAGACCTATATAATTTCCAACAAAAACAGTTTTACATTCTAGCGTTACAGTTTTTAATTAATTTACCATTAAGTGTGATGTACAAATAAAAAATTACCATCAAACGTTGGTTTCCCTTAAACGCTCGATGGTTAATAGCTATCAATATGATGCAATTTATTACCGGATCAAGAGTTCGAAGACTAGCATGAACAAAATTCAAGTGAAGATAAGAACATCCAAAGAGAAACCTTATAACATCTCTCTCTCTCTCTCTCTCTCTCTCTCTTTTAGCTCTTTTTCCAGATTACATCGATATAATGGCAATTTGTACCTGACCTGTCCGTCCCGGTGGCGCAATAAAAACGTCCAATTCCTTTTGTCAAAAGAGAGAAAAATCAATTCCTACGATTTTTATGGGATAAGAATTTTTGGACACAAACTATTTTTTGGGTTATTATACTTTACCTCATCCTATTTCAAAAATATACAATTTATCCATTGTTTTGCACTTTATCTTTTAAAATAATTATTTTATATTTACATAAAAAATTAATAATTTAAAATACTTATTAACTATAAAAATTACAAAGTGTTATACAAACTCAAATTATTAGAAAATGGCAACTATATAGTTTAAATCAATATTTTAAAAGTTGTTATTAAACAATGTAAAAAAATCAAAGATAAATTGTGTATTTTTGAAATGGGAAGAGCAAAGCGTAATATTTAAATTGTGTATTTTTAAAATGGGAAGAGCAAAGCGTAATATTACCTAAACCTTGAGAACATAAATTATATTAACTCTTTTTTTTTCGCCTTTCTCAATTTATCCCTACATTTTTTTTTCACTTGTCACGAGACTTCACTCCCATCATGATATCTTTGAGCCATTTGTGAAATGCCCATATCGTTTTGTGTTTTTTTTTCCAGACGCCTTTTCGGTGCTTAAATTGTTGCCTGATACAGCTGAGTCGACAACGTCGTCGTTAAATTTGTCCATGATTAAAGGCATGTTTTTGTTTGCCAATCAAGGAGGGGAGGAGGAGGAGGATAGGACAATCAATTGCGACAAATAAATGTTAATTGGTGAGTCTTTAAAAGCAGAATTAATATGCCATTAACTCAGGATAGATAGGGTACATTTAAGTCGTATTAATTTATTTATTTCGATGGGAACTTGATTGTTTGATCTTTTATCTACATGTCGAAAATTCTTAGCCGTCCTTAGTTTTTGAACATCATTAAGTAGTATCAATTTACTTTTCGTATCATTTTTCATCTACTTATCACATTTGTCCAGTCAATTAGTGTTTATAGACAAAAATCAGTCTCACCGTGTGGTGATGACATTGAAAGACAAAAATAAAAGATATTTATTAGAAAATATTGAGATTAACTTGCACAAACTAGTATATACGTACATATATGTATTTTTTAAAATAATAAAAAAAGTGTAAAAAAATTTATGTAGCATACCAATTTGCATGTCATGGTTTGATTGATTGTAGGAAAAAAAATTAATCAATCTTTGTATATCTAATTATAGATTTCCACATTTTATTGATAAATTATCACCTTAATTTTATTTTGCAAGAATTTTGTAGACTTCTTTTATTACATCCAACAGTTTTCAGACATGATTATGTTTATGTTATACAGTGTTTAGAGAATTACAAGACCAACAGTAGTAGCAGTGTTCGAGTTCTTGTTGTCTATTTTAGATATTTGTTCCGTTGCTCTGGGGAAATTACGTATTTTGTTTATTTATCTGACCTTAGGTATTCAATCCACAGGATTTTTGGTTTGGAACATTATAATGACCTTTTCTAAGGGAAATTAAAGATAAATGAAAATTAAAAATAATAAACAAAGAACTGTCTAAATACGTGGTGCTTTACCTTTAAAATTTATAGCATCTTCATACTGAAATTACTGGGTCATGTAAATTTGTCCCTGATTTTTTTTTTTCACATTTCGCATGTATGCGTAGGCTATTTGAATTGATGAAGCTCGGTCTTCAGCAGAATTCGTGGACTTTGGAGAAACTGGTATTGCATTGGCCTGTTAGCAGGTTGTGGATACTTGTTAAAGAATCTTTGATGCTTTTGTAAGGGAAAATTTAAGGAAAAAAAGGTTTGGAATGAATGAACAAGAGCCCCATATGTATTAGAGGGTTAAGAGGCCATGAGGGGGTGAAATCCTGAGCCGGCTTGATGGTCTTCTTTTAGATGAATCAAATTGTTACAGGAACACCACCATGGAAATCATTAATGGATGATTTTTTTTAATACTCGGAATAACATAAACAATTGTTAGGAGAGCATAGAAGCAGCAAGATTATGAGCTAAAAGAACTTTATATGTTGGAACCACAACCATCAAGCATCAATGCAGGGAATTCAACAGGTCCACAGTCTAACAGGTAGAAGTAACGAGAGAAAGACTTAAAGATAAAATATCAAATAATACTTGAAGAGTCTACAAACAATCTATTAGGACAATTACAGAGTTGAGATGGAGAGCAGTTGCAAATAATAACGTTTCTTATATTGCCCAAAACTCTACTTCTAAAGCAGATTCACACAGAGAAATAAAGACGCCTTTGCAACTAATAATAGAAACATTGAAATTTAACTAGACCCAAGCTGCAGCACCTTTCCTAAAAGAACTTCACAAGGTCAGACATGTTTCTAGGTAACGGATGAATTGTTGATTGGTCTCCTCAAAAGATGGGATTACAGTGGGTTCTTGAGTCTCATAGCCTCCACCTCCATATCAATCCCAATAAATCTGAGTTGTCACACACACACACACATATATATCTAAGTCATGGGTGTTAGCAAATAGGATTTTGCTAAAGTAAGGGTACATGATAATCATTATTTAAATATGAATTACTATTAAATTGACATGAGCCTCTGTAATAACGCAATTTAACCATTTGTAACAAATGACAGTTATTGCAGGACGTGACACTACCATTTTCCTATAAGCTAATATTGGATTAGTGTAATTCAGACTGCTTTTATTCTCGATCAAATAAAAAGGAAATGCCAGTATTCTCCAAACTTTTAAAAAATAAGATGTCAATATATGAAAATAAAGAGTTTAGGGGTCAAAGGTACAAGAATACAAAGTTAACGTGCCTGCCTCGACTTAATCCAAAGGAAAATTCTAAAGTTTTGTTAGTTCCACCACCGAGACTGGGTCTGGCAAGACTACAAGCAGCTCCTCTCTCCGTCTCTCTATCTCTTATCAGCCATTTGGTTGGGATTAGATTGTTCTTCCCTCGATCCCTATCCTGGATTTCTCTGATCATCTACAACACAACCTCATTTGCTCCCCTTTTGGATTCTCTTGTGCGCTGTTTTCTCTGATCAGCGCTTTTTCTCGCCGATTTTGCTGTTCAGGTTACAATCGAGTTCAATCGAGCTTTATTTATTTTGTTTGTCCTCTCTCGATGCTATTGTGCCCATTGTCTTCAATTTTTTTCCTCTCTTGCCTGGAACATTTTGGTTATTGTTAATTTGCGTGATCCATGTTTTGTTAGATTATTTTCTGGCTCTGAAAAGAGTGATTTGGGTAAGGTTAGTTGTTCCCTGAGCTGATTCTTCTGGGTTTTCTGCAGTGTATAATGTGGCTCGGTTCTCTTTTGCTGCTTTGCTAAAGCAAAATTTATTTATTGTATGCTTTAGCAAATGATAGAACGATTAGAGTCATGCCCCAGAAAGCTAAGGGAAAAAATGGATATTGGAAGCATGTCCATTGTTCTTTTTTATTATCATCGTTATCATGTCTACTTACGATTCTTAAAAGAATTGATGGGTTAGGGAAGAGGGTGCCATTTTAACGCCGTGGTTTTGGGTGCCATCCCAGTGTACCTTATGGTTATGGAGCAAGGAGAAACCTCAGACATTTATCAGCTGGCTTTTGTTTTTTGTGCATATGTGCAACGCCGAGGTCAGAGTGTTGAATCTAACCTTGAACATTGTCATTACAACCATAAGCTTTTACCTGTTATACTGAAGCTTGGTTGTTCTTGCTGTCCGTTAGTGGTAACTGGTAACTGATAAATCTCTCTAGAAAATGTGCTTTACAGCAGAATTCATGCTCTTGAACTGCGTTTTTTGGTAGTTGATGTTATCAGTTAGGTTGATATCCTATGGTGCTATTATGATTAGTGTACAAGCATTAAATGGAATGCTATTACTATGGTATGTCTCTGTATGTGCTTTTTCAGTCGTGACATGCTTATCTAAATTCTACCCCTTTTCTGGTTTGCCCAGATGGATGCTGAATCGGAAACAATGTCTGTGGATGTTCCTGTGCCCATTGCTCATGAAAGCCATTTTTTTCTAGGCCATTCCACCCAGGCTGCTGTTTGCACATTGTGCCAAAGAAGCCCTGCATCTGATATTGAGGCAGTGGATGATCTAGTAGCTGTTAGTCTATGCGGTGATTGCAAATTTTTGTTGCTTGAGGATCTTGCTACTCCTTCTCCTGATGTTCATCGAAGGAGCACATCCAGAAGAAGAAGAAGAAACAGGCAAAGCAGTTCTGAGTCAATTGAAAATCTCTTCTCCCAGCAGTTTTCACTTATGATTAATTTGATGAGGCAAAACCAATCAGCTGTGACTGAGCTCGAGGATCATTCCGTGGATACAGATTTGATAGCGAGTTCATTACAACACACTAGTTCTCGTACAACACCAAGCAGTTCAACAAGGTGGCGCCGTGTTCTGTCTGATACTGAAAGTGATGGTTATGATAATGTGGATTATTTTTATGGTGATAGCGAATCAAGCATAAGCTTTGGTCAGTACAGAGGTGTTCAAGGTGAAAGCGATGCAGTTTCCTTTAGCAATTATGGCGGTGATACAGATGCTTCGGTTGATGGGCACAGCCTTATGGATACTGAGCTGTTTATTAATCCTGAGAATCGAAGTGATTTTGACAGTGACACTGATATTGATCCAATGCATACTGGGTTGAGTCAGTGGAACTGGGATGATGCAGAAGAAGATGAAGGGGAGGAAGATGGTGAATGGGAAGAAGCAGATGCTGAGGAGGATTCAGTTCAGTTTACGGTATCAAGAGCTGGACTTCAGGATTTGTTCATTCCAAGTCCTAGTGAACACAATTTCCCTATTGTCAGCTCCCCCATTAATTTCCAGCATGCTAGAGGCTTTGAACGACTGCTTGATCACCTGGCTGAGACAGACAGCTCAAGGAGAGGAGCACCTCCTGCATCCATTTCCTTTGTAAGCAGCCTGCCTTGTGTTCTTGTTGGAGAAGAACATGAAAAGAACGAGAGTGTGGCTTGTGCAATCTGCAAGGACATTTTACCTGTGGGCACTGAAGTCAGTCAACTTCCTTGCCTTCATATCTATCACCCTTCTTGTATTTTGCCCTGGTTGAGTACGCGAAATTCATGCCCCCTTTGTCGCTATGAGCTTCCAACCGATGATAAAGATTATGAAGAGGGGAAGCGGCATGCTAACAGCACGGTGTCAATACCTCGGATCCAGGAGCAGGATGTAGGTGATGGGAGTTCATCCTCTCACTCTTCTGACGCTGAATCTGAAGAAGCTCATGAAACCAATGCGGACAGATCAGAATCAGGACAAGTTCATAGTGCACATCCCACTATGAACAACTCCAGCAGGGAGAGTAGCAGAGACTGGCTTTTCCGTGCAGCTGCTCCAATTGTCGGCATAGTAGGCATGGCCCTTGTTTTATGGTTAGGCAAACCACTGATTGTGAGAAGCGGATCGCAAAGTCAGTGCAGTGTTTCTGCACTGGGGCAGCATCAAATGCAGGGTCCAAGTCATTTGAACCTAAACCAAAGGGGGAACAGGAGCAGGAGGTGGTGGTTTCTTTTCTGACTTTCAGCATCAAATAATTTATGTGTTTGAACTCGTTTGATGCAGAAGGCAGCCATTTGATGTGCGAACCTGGTTTTGCCAGCATGGTTTTATGATATAGTATTGTTAATCTTGTTTTGCAAGTAGTAGGTTCTACTAATTCCTATCATCTTCCGCATCCTGATTGCTGTCATTTTTTTTCGATTTGTTTTTTATCTGTAAAATAGTGCTGATTTGGGTTTATTTCATTTTTGTACTCAGAATTATTCAATATCTTTTTGGGTTTCTGGACCATAATACTAGAAATATCGACACTTAAAAAAAAAAAAAAAAGACAAAATACGCCGGAAATAGCAGATCCTTTCCCTTGTTATATTCAGAATTTCACAGTATAATAGTCTATCTGATATCTAATCCACTCTACCTTAATTAAATGAAAAAATTAGAGAAATCTCTTCTATCGTCTCCTATAATTTGTCCTATCTATTTTAAAAAACTTACATTTACCTCATACTTTCTTTACAATGTCTGATTATAACTTTTGAAATTCTAATTTAAACTGTCTAGTTACTATTATTCCAGTAATTTTAAAATTTATTATATTTTTCATAGTGAACTAACATTTGAAATATACTAATTTGCACTTATAGATAGTAAAATACATTCACAGAAAAGAAAAATTGATAATTCAACATGTCTATTAATTGTAAAAAAAAATATTTAAGAGATTGGAATTAGTAGAAGATGATTATTGTACAATTTAAATTATAGTTTTATAAGTTGTTATTAAACAGTGTATAAAAAGCAGATGGACAATGTAAATTTTTAAAAATATAAAAGATAAAGTGTAAGTTAGGCTAAACCATATAGGTTGTTGCAAGTTCCCCTAATTAAATCTGATCGTAAATGGGATAAATATATTTTCCAAGCTTAAGATTGAACCTTCATTGGTCTCAAGGTCCATGGACCTCATGTTGATGAACTAGAACAAATAGCCACAGGCCCATAGCAATCCGAAATCAAGTGGGATAGATGCTAGCATAACTGTTTGTGATTGAGAGAGAGGATCAACAACAGACACTGACCTTTCCTTTTATGTATGGGGCCCAAATGACTTGGAAAAGCAGTTGAATTGGTCTTAATAAGGGTGTTTATGAGGCGGGTAGCATCGGATTTTACCAAAACCTGAACCAAACTAAAGAATAAGCAGGTCTTCAGTTTTTGAAAATCGAATCGAACTGAACCATGGCATATAGAAACCGAATAAAATTAAATCACAAAGTATGTAGTTCAGGTCGGTTCAATTTCCAGTTTTGTATCTGAATATATTTTGTAGTGGCTGAACTGCAACATTTCATAAAAACTAGGGCCTCACCATTGTGCACTCGTGTTATAACTTAAAGGACCAAAATAGTTATTAGGATTAGTAAAGATGAGTTTTGTTCTGTTTAGAAATTGGGCTCGGGAAAGTGGGCTAATTTTTTTCTTTTTGGGCTGGGGGAGAGCTTGCTAACTTAAACTAATAGGGTTTTTACCGAGTTTTACCATTTCAACTTGAACTAACTCGGTTGAATGACCAGGATTTTACTTTTATTGCCCGAAACCAAAATAAGACCAGCATATCCAACAGTTTGGATCAACTCAAATTAGTCAGTTTTGCGGATTAAGTGGATTGGATAAACACCTTCATTTTATATTTTATATTGAGATTGAAGCATCATGCTAGTGCTATTTGAAATAAGGTTTTAAATTTCATATGGCTTGCATATTATTTTTTTTAACTCTGAGGTCCAAGTTACACGTAAATATAAGAAATTATCAATATATAAAAAAAATTAAAAAAATAAGCGAATAACGGAGGTAGCTCATACAAGTTCCGACGAACTTTAGAATCAATGCAGAACCCTATGCAAGCAGATCTGAGCCAATTGGAGCCACAGGGACAAACGGTGAAGGAAGGCGGACTGTAACTCGATGGGCTGCAAATGGTGGAGGGAGAGCCGTAGAGGCTGACTGTAAATTGATGGGTGGCAGACGGTGAGTTGCGAGATGGGTTGTGAGGAGGGATTTGAACCAGTGTGAGACAAGACTTAAGGCGGAGAGAGGTCGGCAGAGGCTGATTGGGCTGTAGACGGCGAGGATGGTCGCTACTTTATAGAGTGGGTTAGGGAGATAGAGTAAAGTACGGTGAGGGATGAAAGAGGCTCGAACGCAAACAGGGACGGTTGGTGGAGGGAAATTTCAGCAATTTTGTAAAACCATGGGATGAAGTACGAAACTAGGGATGACAATGGATAAGTGATGAGTAGGATAGTGCTATTCTCAAATTTTATCCATTATGTTAGATATGTAATTCATATTCTATCTGTCATCTATTGTTTTTTTACAGTTTTAATATTTATATTCTATCCATTCTAGAGTGAATAGGATTGAGGAAAACTTATTCACCTATTACATACTAATATTAAAGATGTTAATAAGTTGAATGTAGGTAAAATAATACTCTCTCTATCCCATATTCTTTATACCATTTACTTTCTAGTAATTAATTTATAATTTTTTATTTTTAATATTTTAGTATATAAATGAAGAATTTTTATATAAGAATAATAAATCAAGACATATAATTTTTAAATATATTTTTAATTTTTTTTAACAAATACTAATATGAATAAATTCAAATCAAACAAAACGAAAAAGTCAAATAGTGCAAAGAATATGAGACGGATGAAGTATTATTTTTATATATCCTATCGGCCATATTAGATATAGGTAAAGGTATACCATAAACCCGTATTTTACCTGCATCTAACAGATTTTTTGGAAACTAAATATGTATCTTATTTGTATCTATTTAATCCAATAAAAAACCCAACCAATATAATGGGGTGGAAGTGGGTATCTATTCGGTGAAATATCCATTGACATCTCTATACCAAACCATACATCCTACTTAGTAGAAGCGCATAAAAGTTTTGCAACTTAAGATAGATTAAGTATAATCAAATTGGCTCTAAAACATTTGTGTTGCATATGATTAATGAAGAGTAAAATTCATCATAGGTCCCTTAACTTTCATCTCCTATCCGGGTTACATAACTATAATTTGTCCTAGCAAAGTCCTTTAACTCATATAGTACTCCTATCAAGATTCTTTAATTGACAGAATCTTGGTGAAAAATTATAACTCCAACCCATAAATTTTTCCCATCATGCACCTAGTATCTTAAACTTTATTTATCTTGCTTTTAACACCCTAAAAATTACGGTTCTAATATGCTCAAAATCCCAATCACGCTTCTAATCAAACAAAATCCCCAAGCTGACACCAAAAGGTTCTGATTTGTTGCTACCACCCAGCCACCCAAATCAAAGCCATTGCTTGGGGATGTCATCGAGATTCAAGACCATGAAAACACCTGTTCTCAACCATGCGTGGGCTGAACACCGCAACATTCATGTCAGAGTAGGAAAGGCCGATCAAGCTGTCACAGGTACCAAAGGCCTCAGTGGGGCCGCCGACATGAGTTGGGTGGTCGAGAGGGGCGGTGGCGAGTGAGCAAATCGAAGTTTCCATTGTATCGTGCAAATCTAACTCATCGTCCCTTGTCATTCAAACCCATACCGAGAGAAACGGGGCGAAGCTTTGATGGCGCTAACGCTGGCATTGCCGGGGAGTGGCGACGACGCAGCAGAAAGGAAGAGGGAGGAGGCTGAATCTCCCTCGATTTTCTTTGTTAATGCCCATTCAGTTTTGGGGATTTGAAGCGTTTTATTCCTCTGATTCTTCGACTTGGGGAAAAGGGGTTTTTTTTCTTCCATTTTGTTGCCAGATTTTATCTGGGTTTCTTTCTTTGGAGAAGGAAATTGAGTTTTGGAGGACTTGAACAACACATGTAGGTTTGCAATAAGACGTGGTTGAGCTATTAAATTTATAAACTCTAGGATATTAGAAGCATCATGGATAAAGTCTAGAATGCTAAGAGCAAGATAAAGAAAATTTAGAGACTAAAATTGTTATTTTTAATCAAGATTCTATTAAAGTTAAGAGTCTAAATAATGAAAAGGCCCTATAAGACGCACTATATATGATAGAGGAATTCACTGGGACAACATGAAATTATATCACTTGGATAAGACATAAATTTAAATTAAGAAATCTACAATAAATTTTAATCTAATTAATGAAACAATATACAGGACAAAAGCTGGCATTTATGCATCGAACAAAAACACACAGGCAGGCCTAGTAAATGAAAAGCTCGAAAAGCTAAGAAAAAAGATACGGAGGCCTGGTCCGAACTATGAATTGGGTGAAGATGAAAGAGAGAAAACACGAGAGGTGGAAGTTGTTGGCCCGGTCAGGGGAAATATGAGAAGAAACAGCAGGTCCAACCTGAACATAGCCCGTGACATTAACTCACTTTATGGGGTGCCTTTTACTCGTAAAACCGTAGAGACCACATGTGACAATAACTTACCTTCAACTAATAAAATAAATGAATAAACTCCACAATCAAACGGACACTTGTTTTTACCAAATCTCGACGGCATAACATAAAGGACTGTGTACGTGACAGGAAACGAATTTCTTGCGTCGAAGGAAATAAAGTTGATTTTGGGCTTTCCAGTTGGTGCAAACATCCAACATCATTTCAGCCTAGTAGTTGCTCTTAATTTTCGCAAGTGTAGTACTCACGTACACAACAAGCAAAGTTGCAGAAATCAAACATTTCTAGATTCGAATATTTAGAGAGTTGCAGCAACCTATCTCAGAGTCGTTCCTGAAACTTTATTAGAGGTACGCCAGCAATTTAAAACACCAGGAAACAACATACACCCTCGTGGAAACCAACAACTTTGGCAAGGGAATTAGGAAACTCCTAAATTTACACCCCAAGCCAAGTCCCCACTCTAAAAATATGTTAGCTGCGCTCTTAAGAATGCAGAGCAGAGTAGCCCTTTTCCTCGCCTTTCATCAAACGGATTGGCGAGTCTCGTCAGTACTTTACCACCTAACTACGAAGACATTGCTTGCACGATATCAAGTAGCTCTACTTGCCGTGCTCAGCTGCTAAAGCGGTTTAGTGTTAAACCAGCACATATATTATCAGACAGCCTTGCCTTAGAGCATGTTTCAGAAGAGTAAATTCAGAAAAAGGATAATCCATCCTGCCATTGAAACAACTGCAAAAATATGAACCCAGAACAGGATAGCAGCAGATTCTTTTCCACAGCCTCGTAAATTTGCAACAGCACCTACAAGCAAGAAGCAGAAAAGGCGAGAGTTAATTTAATTTCGTTCTAGTCATGCTTATCCATTCCTACAACTGCTCGAGCAATTAAGAGAGAAAGTCTACTAGGTACTTCTAACATTTTATTGGGGAGAACTGTTATAGGATTATAGGAATTTAAACAAAAATGAAATCAGGCTGTCCCATGTTTGTAAAAATTATGAGGGCACTCACTACTTGCAGTCTGAAAATTCCAACAATTCTCAATTTGGGTGAAAAGGTGACAAGGTCTGTGTACCTGAGAGGACTGATGTAGGCATGGTATGCTGGAGTAACAACACAAATCTGAACATCTTATCATCAGCAGGAAGGAAACCTAGCTTATCAGCCAATGTTACAATGCCAAGTCCAACAGGAGGCACCAAAACTAAACGTCCAAAAATAATTGCAGCAATTGTCCGAATACCAAGCCTAGAACTTCCAGGCCCTGGCCCTGCAAACAAATCCAAAAGAATTAAATTGGTAATGGTTGCAGAACCCATAGAAAGAGTGAGGGTTAAGAAACTAACCGTCAATTAGGTTGCCTCCCAATGCCAGTAGGATGCATGGAATCATGGCTTCCCTGTTGATGTCCGAGCAATTTAAAAGTCGTTATAAAAGAGACATGCCATGCAAATGAGCGAAAAAAGAAAAAGGATTAACATGTTTTTTAGAAGAAAAAACTGCATCAGCATACGAGAAAAATTTAACATACGTTGCCATCTTTAACCCCCCAAAAACCTATCTATATATCTGTCTTTTTCTCCAAAGAAACGGAAAACATAATTGTGGATATGACTCTCAGCTAAGATACAAAGCGCATTTATGTAGTAATAGAAAATGTTCTAACAAGGCGTCAAGTTATCAGAAATAAAAAAACTAATTGTTTGGGGCAAAACGTACATACCCAAGAATAGTGCAGCTGTCAGTGAAGAAGTAAAGTGGAGCATCACTAGTAAACACAAAATGCTTCAAAAAGGGAACAATGCCTATCACGATGGCCAAAATCTGCAGGAGAAACATTTACTATTATTCTCATCAGCTAAAAGGGATAAACGAAAAGGTTCATAGAAAATGATAAGCTTGAGCTGATATGCAATATGTGATTCATATGAAGATGCCAGGAGCACTCTAAAACATTGTCCTTTGAACAGAAAAGTGTAAGGTTTTTCCTCAACTTATTGACAAGCAAAGGAACTGAGAACACTTAAGAGAAGAGGGCCCAGACCATTTTGCCAAAGGATGTAACCAATTAAATAGGAAAGGGTAAAACAAAGATAAGGAGAAATACAATTCATAGATTAGGTATAAGTTCCAAACTCTTTTGAGGTCTTTTGCCCTTCAGCACAAATACATAGTCCAAGAACCAACGAAAACATCAAAAGGGAAATAGGTTATTCTGGTCTGGGGAGCCTTACAACCAGAGGAACTAACACATATCACCACAAACAATTAATTCACAATGCTCTACTCATTTCACATAGAAATGGAATGTTGCAACCAACAACACCAAATAAATGATTTCACAAGAAGTAAGAAAGACTCACAGAAGCAATTATAGGAGGCTGAAGGATTTGCTTGAGCTTCAACTTCTCGTAAAGAAAAAGAAGAAATTGTTTGACCTGCAACAGCATGATAGGAAGAAAGCAATTTCACAACCGGGAAAAGTCCCACAGATAGTGAGGAACTGAAGAAAAGTAACAGTGACAACCTTTCCCTTCTTTGAATCAGTTAACTCCCTTGGAGCAGGTTCCTGGGTCAACAATGGAGCTTGTTCAGGCATGCCATTATGTGGAGTGTTCTTAATGGGAAGATTTGTCTCCTCAAGATCAAAGGTACCTTCGGGTGGTGGTGCAAGCATATTAAATACATATGTATAAAGGATGATGGCACCAACCTGACATAGTCACAAAAGAATTCTCTCAATGTTCTATGTTTACCAATACGTTTTGTGGCCACTATTTGAGATTTCAAGTAGTACACAAGATTTAAAACTGCTTGACTATCAAAGATATATGCCACACTATCTGATAGGACACAGCAAAGAAGGAAGTAGAATGACCTAAAACAACTTAACCAAGCTAGAAGCCAAGAAATTAAAAACCAACAAAATTAATCGCCTACCCACTGGCCAAACGAAATATAGGCAGTTCCCTCAGTGCTACATGTGTCAGAATCACCAAAAGGATTGCTCGAGTCTCGGCATAGAGCTGCAATGAGAACAAGTGGTACATTCCCGATGTTTCCTGCATCAAGATCCAAATGCAGCATTTAATGATTGCATTTAACTTTCACAAATGCAAGCACCTCCCGCAGCACTCTAGGTGTTTAAGCATTCATGAAACTGAGAACACTAAAAACTTTATGGAATGCACAGATGCGGCTACTGCATATTTCAGAGAGCAAATTGCTTACCAATCCCAATATGAATGATAGTGAACTTGAAGTATGGGTATGGAGGACGGACTACGCTTGCAATAGCCAGACCAATCAGTGACCCATAAATGCTTCCAAGAACTACGTTGACAGGAATAAACCACCTGCATTATATGATTTCGGAGGTAAGGCCAGAGAAACAAACGAACTGCATCAAAATTTCCTTTTTGAGCAAAGGCAAAATTGAAACAAAGAGACAAAAAAGGAAAAAAAAAGTCCGTACCACTGAAGCATCTTCTCCAAAGTGATAGCTTGCCCAAGTTGAGAAAAAATCAAACAGGGAAGCAAAAGCGAAAAGACCAGCTGCATTAAAGTTTAGCGAAAATGGAAATTTTCAGTCACAGAAAACTCTTCAAGGTGAACTAACAAAATAGCCAAGACCTTACAACAAAGCAGGAAAACAAAAGGGAAAATCTTTACCCCATTCAAAAGCTTCCTGCCGTTAGCGGGCAAGATGTCAACATACTTAGAAGCCATGAGGAAGCCCATGAAGCAAACCGTAAATACTTTGGCAATAGGCAAAACAGCTATCTTGATGCTCTGCAACAGCGACACACCACCGGAGGCCGCCGCCGGAGATCCGAGAACGGCGGACAGAAGCCTCTCCATCCTGGACAAAACCAGAATCAACTTCGCCTTCTCTGACCGACCAATTCCAAAGCTCTACACATCCGAAGACCTCCAAAGCACCACCTCAAAGTCAGGCGCCCTCTCCTGTTGACAGGATCTATAAGAAACCGAAACCAACAAACAAGGCATTGAGATATTCACGGAATGAAGCCACATCGTCGAGATAAAAAGGGTAGCGAGAAAAATCCTTTTTTCTTTCCTTCAAGAAAAAAAGTAGAAGAGATGGAAGAAGCGTACAGAGATTCTTATATATATATATATATATATTCTTGCTCAGGAAAAACACGAAGAGGAATGCGGAGAGCTGGGAAGCGTAGATGGTAGGTGCCGTTTCCGGTGGATTCGGAGCTCGGAGTCGGAGTTCCCAATCAGAAGCTATGGTCTCACCCATTCAATTCGTCTCCCAACACAATCTATTTTATATGTAACGAGGCCCCATTTGACGAGAATACCCCTATTGTTTTCACCTATTCACGACGATTCCATTCGGTGTGCCGTACCAGAGGCAAACTCTAATGGGAAAATTACAAAACCCTCTGTGGTTTGATATAACCTACACTTTACCCCCTCTATTTTTAAAAACCTACACATTACTCCCTATTTTTTTACAGTATTCTAATAACAATTTCTGAAACCTTATCTTAAACTATATGATAACCATGTTTCAGTAATTTTAAAATTTTTATGATTTTTTTTCAAAGCTAACTGACATTTAAAAAATACTGATATGTATTTATAATGAGAAAGACATATTTATAGAAAGAAAAAATTGATAATTTAAAATATATTTTAACTATAAAAAAATATTAAAAAGATCAAAATTACTAGATGATGACTACTATAGAGTTTCAGTTAAAGTTTCAGAAGTTGTTATTGAATAATGTAAAAGAAATAGGGGCAAAGTATAGCTTTTTAAAAGTAATAAGGTAAACCGTACGTCAGAGAAAAACTCAGGGGAGAATTATAATTTTTCCAACTCTAACCCATCTACACTTCTCCCCTCCCCGTCTCTGGGAGTTTCGGGCCTATTCGCGTGTTCCTATTACAGCCGTTCCTTCCTTCCCATCTGTGACAAAAACGGCTTCGATCCTATTTTCCCAAGTTGTACGGTAAGCATTTACTCTGTCGTCAGAGACACCGTCCAACAATAATTTGACAGGTTTTGACCTTTTTTGGTCAATCGGCTGAGACTCAGGTGTTCTTTCTGAAAAAGCCCTTGATTTTTCTTGTTTTTGCATGGTTTACCCGACTGCTCTTAAAGTTCTTCCTTCCCGTGTACCTACCATCTGGTATTGCTGGTAATTTTCATCAACTTTATGGGCTTTTAAATTATAACCAATATACCAGTGTGTAGGTCAGTCCCGAAAACGTATTAAACAAAACCTGTAACGATATGGTCAAATTACACTATATTCTAAAAGTTTGCAGTGATTTTATCATTTTGCCCCTTAATCAGTTTTTTTTCCATTTATCATTTTTTTTGTTTTTCTAGATACGAATTATTTTTTTTTGAGTTTGATCCTCTTTTTGCAAGCACTGAAGTTCCTGAAGACTTGTGTTGCAATTTCCTGCTTTCAATATGTTTCATGGGATAAATTGCACCCGTGGCCCATAACCTTTTAATATTGTCCTATTTTGGACCTTAAAATCAAAACTTCGCATGGGAAGTCCTTAATTTGAATTTTTTGTTCCATTTTAGACTTTTGAAGGACGGAAAACGTTTAATTTGATGAAACTGCACATGTGGCATGCCAACGTCTGTCCGTCTTGCCACGTTGCCTAATAATCAATTGTAGAGAGGAAGAAAACCATTAAACAAAGGAAATAATAATAATAATAATAATAATAATAATAATAATAATAATAATAATAATAATAATAAAATGAAAAATTTCGAACAAAAATTTCATTCATTCAGCCCGCTGCCGTCCGCCCATCCGAATCTTCAGCATTCGAATCGCAGAACCATCATCCCCCACACCGTTTGTCCATCAGTCTGTACATCTGTAGCTACTTGAATCGCCAAATCGTCCTTCCCCATACCATTCAAATCATTGAATCGTCGTCCTCCCACACCGTCAACCAATTGTCGAATCTAGTCGTCCATCGTCCTCCCACACATCATTCCAATCATCGAATCTAGCTGTCTAATCGTCATATCGTTCTGGGGGAGTTAAGGCAGAGAGAACAGTTTGTTGGTGATGGGCAGAGCAGCAAAGAGGTCTAATCATCATATCGTTCTGGGGGAGTTAAGGCAGAGAGAACAGTTTGTTGGTGATGGGCAGAGCAGCAAAGAGGGTATTGGCGAACAAAACCAAAAATTCGCATTGGGTTCTCTTGGCAACGATGTTCCTAGGACGACTTTGGAGCCATGACTTGAGGTTAGAAGAGGGTTAGCAGCGGGCAGTAATTGATTGGCAGTGGCAAAGGTGATGGCGGCGACGTGGGCAGTGGCTGAAAAGGTCGGGTCGGGTTAGGGTAGATTTCATTTTTTTTTCCTTCATTTTCCACATCATTGCTAGGGGTCCATTCATTGTGCCACATGGTTAATCGCCCCATGCTGGCTTGCCACATGGTTAGTTCTATCAAATTAAACGTTTTCTGTCCTCCAAAGGTCTACAATGAAACAAAAAATTCAGGTTGAGAACTTCCCATGCGAAGTTTGAGGTTATGGTCCAAAATATGACAATATTAAAATGTTAAGGGTCACGGGTGCAATTTACCCCTGTTTCATGTGTTGTTTCAGTAAAAACACAGTTTCAGTCCCTAACTTTCTAATGTTTTCTTTTTAGGCTTGAATTTACATCAATGTTATATTTTGGTCCCTAAATTTTACAACTATTAATCTAGCTCTTTTATTTGCACTCTTGGTCCCAAGCTTTTTTTTGTTGTTGTTTTATATACTATTTTCTAAGGTAAAACAATGGTGAGCATAATTTATTCTCTTTATCTTTAATTAATTAATTAATTAATTATCTTCTAAATCAAAATCTTGGTAATCATGGTTTATTTCTTTAGCATGAAGAAATAACTTTAGACATTAAGGTTTTAACAGTTGACTTAATAAAGGCTAAAAAAAGAAATGATTTAACTCAAAATCAAATATATCATAGTTTCCAAAACTTTCTGGTCAAATTTTTACCTTTTCTTTTTTCTCGTTATTAAATTAATGATTGAACCTTTGATTAATTAACATAAATTAAACATAATATTGCATTTTGGTCATATTTTTTTATTATTAATGATTGAGATTTTTATAATGAGTTATTTATTTTAAAAGCTCCATCGTTCAATAAAGTACTTTGGTCCATAATTGCAAAAATTGAAAAATCCATTTTATAACTATTAGTCTAGATCTTCTATTTGCTCTCTTGGTCCTCAAGTTTTTTTTCAGTTATTGTTTTATATACTATTTTCTTAGATAAGATGTTAGTTACTATAATTTGTTCTCTTTATATCTAATTTTTTTGTTATTTTTTTATTTATTTTATTTTAAAGAAATTTTTTTTGAAATCATGGTTTATTTATTTGGCATAAAGAAAAATTTTAGACATTAAGATTTTAACAATTGACTTAATAAAGGTTAAAAAAAGAAATGGTTTAACTCAAAACCAACTACATAATAGTTTCAAAACCTTTTGGTCAATTTTTTGCCTTTTCTTTTCTTTTAATCCTTATTAAGTTAATGATTGAACCTTTAATTAATTAACATAAATTAAACATAATATTATATTTCAATCATATTTTTTTCATTATTGATGATTAAGATTTTTAGAATGATTTCTTTACTCTAAAAGCTCTATGGTTCAATAAAGTACTTTCGTCCATAATTGCTAAAATTGAAGATGGATTTTTCTAAATAAATTTATAAAGAGTATTAAAAATTAGAATTTGAATTAATAAGATATGAAATTTTTTAGTGAATTATTTTTTAATGAAAAATTTTATCCATCATTTCAAAATGTGTACAATGTTATGTTTCATATTCATTGTCAATTTTAACAATTATGGATCAATGGATCGAATTACTTTATTAAACAATGAAGCTTTTGAGAGAATTTTACTAAATAAATTTCTTATCGATATTAAAAATTTAAATTTAAATTAATAAGAGATGAAATTTTTTAGTAAATTATTTTTTTATGAAAAAAATATTTATCATTTCGAAGCACATGAAGTGTTATGTTTTATAGAGTTAAGTTTCGATCATAATTAATCATTACAATGATAAGAACATAACATAAAGAAAACCCAACTCAAAATTAAAATTAAGCAAAATTTAATTGACTAACATCCATTTATGAATGAGAAATTTTTTAATTATTTATTATTGGCATTTCTTTTAATGTTAAAATTTATCAAAATAAATGCCCACTACAAAGTGCATCTAAAAAAACCCCACTATATTCTAATCACCATTTTATCAACAATAAATTACAATATTTTTTAACTTTTGCCCTTTGGTATTGGGTTGGGTTATGGCCCGATCTGTCACCTTCCCCATCGACTGCCGCTGGCCACTGCTTCTTTCAGTTGGCTTCCGTCTCTTAACTCTCCCTCTCACCAGTCACCACGCCTCCCTCCTTCTCTCGGTCACCTTGTTCTCTCTCACCTCGCCTCCTTATCGGCCGCCTCTATCTTGCATAGTTGCACCTCGTGCCCTCACCTCATTCTCTCGGTCGTCACGCTCATTTTCTCTGCCTTTACCCATTCACATCTAAGAGATTATAACCTTTGATCCATTGTGGCAAAGGCAAAGGGAAGTAGCAAAAGATCCTGTGGCGAAGACAAAGAGGGCGCAGTGGCGGAGAAGGGGGAACATTCAGCGGAGACGCGAGCGAAGGATAAGGGAGGGGCGGGCCACCCAAACCTGAAAAATATAGGGTTAGGATTTTCGTACAATTAGGGTCGGTTCGGGTTTGATTTTTTCGGGCTAGGAACATGTTGCAAAAATCAGGTTTTCATCCAAACCTGACCCTCTTAACTCAAATTTTCACCCCTAATTCTCCCACTTTCACTTTTTTTTTTTTGTGAAATACATTTCCAGTCCTTATGTTATTTCCGTTTCTAATATTATACCTTGAGTTTGATTATATTGATATTTTGGACCCTGAACTTAATAACTATTTAATTATATTGTTTTTATTTAATCTCTTAGTTCTTTTTTTGTTATGATGTATTGTTTTCTAAAATAAAACATTAGTCACCATGGTTTTTTTTTAGTGAAGTAAGACTTTTTTTTCTTAACTTTTCCTAAATCAATTATTAAATTCTTAATGCCTAAAGTTTTTACTTTTTTTCTCTTGGTCCCTAAACTATTTTTGTTGCTTTTCTTCATTATTATTTTACTTAATATTGTGGTATTATATGACCGCTGTAACACTCAGGCTTTTCATTCCTCGTTAAATCTAAAGAAACTCTTTTTCTCCTTGAACTCTTTTTTTTTTATATTTCTATTACTAAAAAAAAACCTAAGAAACATCACAATTGCTCATAATTTATTTTAAATCTTATACCATCCATGTAATCATTAGCTAATAATCTGAAATGTTAATTGATACTCTCTACCTATTTTTTCTACATCACATTTTTCTCTTATCTGAGTTTCTAATTGAGTTTGAATTCCGATTCAAAACCGGTTACTTAGTTTACTATGTTTATTTCACTTTATCAACTACTTCCATCTTTGTTTTCACTATTTTTTCTTTATCTTTCTTCTTCACATAACTCATTTATCAACATTAGTAGGAATATTGTCTCGTTCTTGATGTTTTATGATAGACGTATCTGGGTGCTCTATTTTTTTGTGTTAGTGGGTTAGGCTGAGACCAATGGGTGAAAAATGACAAGTATCAATAATAAGGTGTTCTCGAATTCTAAATTTGATAATGGTGTTGGAAATTTTTATCTATTCACTATATTAAACTTTATGTGGTTGATTTATAATTAAAAGTTAATCTGCCTTTTATTTGGTTAGATTGTTTATTGTTTGTCTTTGCTACTTGGTTCATTTTCTATCTGAGATTTGTTTCAATTATTTGTGAGTTATCTATCACAAATTTATTATAATTTACATAAAAATCTAGCTTAATATGATTCTCTCTCTTTTTACTTGGTGTTACAAGAATGAATATCATTTTTGGTGATTAATTTTATATTTTTATTGTTCCTTAAAATCTTATACCATTATTGGTTTATACAATGTCATTTGATTCAATTTTGATTGCGATAAAGTATTTTTTATATAAAAAAAATCATTACATCCAACACAAAGCCCAAGTCATCTTTTTCTTGGCCTTATAGTTAGTTAGATATCTTATCCTTTACCATAAAGGTAAAAGGATCGAAGCCTATAAAAAGATTAAAAAAAAACAAATATTAACCTATACAATAATATTCTTTGGTGTATGCCAATGTAATCAAATATATGCTCGCATGCCCTCAAATCATCGATGAGATTGTTGTGTTAATCAACAATTTCCAAATCAGTGATAGCACGGGAGTGCTGAACAATTGAGTGGCCAATTGAATTGATCCACTCCTTCTTTTCCTTCTCAGAATTAGTGATAAAGTACATACAGAGGACGTCTTCAGCGCCTTTGACAGTGAAGTAGGTGCTGGCGGAGATGACACCTCGTGAAGTGGCACCTCGGGTGACAGAGATTGGGTCCTTGAACCAAAGTAGCTTCCCCTGCTTCAACATAAACCATCGGCACTTCCAAATTAGGATGCAGTTGCCTTGCTTTTGCTTATCATCGACGGTGGATTTCACGCGATTGCCAAGACAAACCACCCCTCACATTTGCTTACGCTGATGATTTCATGATGCCGCTATTCTAAAAACAATGTAATTGATCTCAATCAAATTTTTTGACGCTACCTGTAAAATAATTGACTACGAGATTCAAGCTGTCTGATTCTAATGAAACGGCCTAGATACGCTGCCATTAGTGGTGGACTATACTAGGGAATCATCACATGATCCCTAGGAAGACGTTGCCATGAGCTAACAATAGAGGAACAAAAACTGTTTACCATTTCATCCAATCAAGGAAAAACTCACTATATTTTGCAAAGTTAAAGGACTTAGTCGCCCTAAGTTATTCGTAAAAGATTAACTCGCTTGTGTTGATAAAGTTGAGGGACTAACAAACGCATTTTGGCCAATTAAAAATGACTCCGCTAAGCGCGCAGTGCGGCTGTTACATGTTTGACTGCTGCTTTCAACGGTCATTTATGATGCATGATGTAAGCACGTAACATCAATCGACGGCTTGAGATCGGCCACGTGTTCACTCCAGGTGTCTTAATTAATTAATAAAACTGAGATAAGTTAATTAATGATTAAGTAATTAATACTTTAAGGATTTCATAATAAAAAGGCCAAAGGCGAGTCACGCGATAACAACATCGTGCAATAATTAACTTTGAAAAATTGGCAATAATGTAGATTCCTTGAATGTGGCCGTATGACAAAAGCAGGGCTCTTTATTATTACATCCCATGCTTAACACTACATCTGTCCTAATTTTTATGCATTATTTGCTATTTATAATAATTAATTTTTAATTTTTAATATTTTAGTATATAATGAAAATTTTTACATTGTAATGTTTAATCAAAATTTATAATTTATAAATATCACTTTTCTAAAATTTTTCTAGAAAATAATAATATGAGTACAATCGAGTCAAATTTCAATTAAAAAAAGTGAAATGTATCAAAAATTGTGGGACAAAGTGAGTGTTATTAAATTAAAATTTTGGATTTATTCATCTAATTTTAATATATATTTATTCAGTTTTGATATACATATGTTTAGGATTAAGGTAATTTTATTTAGATTTGAGATACATTAATTTTATTTGAAATACATGTTTGTTTTTTATATACATTTGTCTAATTATAAGATATATTTATAAAAAAATTGAGATTATATTATCTATATTTGAGATGCAATTATTTCACTTTAATTGTATATGTACATCTAAGATTCATTTGTTTAGTTCTAATATTTTTCTAGTTTTGATAAGCATTTATTTAGATTTAAAACATATTTTATCGTATAATTGTATATCTATTTCTACGATTATTTATCTAGTTTTGATGAGTATTTATCTAATGTTGAGATTATTTTTGTTTAGATTTTAGATACATTTGTTTTAATTTGATTTTATGTTTATTTTTTTAGATTCACTTGTTTAGTTCCAACATTTATTTGTTTAGTTTTGATATACATTTATCTATGAGTAAATTCATTTTATTTAGATTTGAGATATATATTTTTTATTTTAATAATATGTTTAATTCTAAATACATTGTGGTAGGAAATAGACCCAATACAGGGGCCCAAAGTAAATGAATCCATATCTGATGGATTGAAAATTGATTGTCCAATGAGCTAATGAAAGAAACCCTTTTTTAGATGGAAGTGAAATCCTAAAATTACGATATGAGCTAAAGGATTGCTACCCAGGAGCGATTCCCTCGAATCCCCCTCAGCTATATAAACTTGTCCAATCATCAATTCTGAGGTGTGACATTTTCACACTATATTTTTTTTTACGCATATCTAATTGACTTGATCGTTATAAGGGTTCTTTCGATAAAACATCCTTGGGCTTTGATGTTGTCTTTATGCGCACGATCCCAGTATAAAGTTCACCAAGTTGTTATGCCAAGCCTATATGATTTCACTAACTATCAACTTGGTGCCATTTTTTGGAAACTTGGTGAATAGTAGGATGTACCACATGGAAAAATAGGACCAACCACAAAATAAGCATGAGAGCCATCACTCTATTTGCGCTGCAGGACCTGTAGGTGAAGAAACTAATCAATAAGCTGACCTAGAGGACCCCTTGGCACCTCAAAAGGGCCCTCATAAAGGGAAATGTCCCGCACCACTAGATGATGATCTGTTTTAACCATTGCAACATGCCTTATTTGAATAGGTAAAAGCAATGTTACAACAAGAGATTCGGAAAGCCCTACCGAAGGCTACAGAAGAAGCTGTCAAAAGCCACTTGGCACCTAGGGAGTCCCATTAGGCCCCATAGGACCCGCCTATGAAAGCACGAGTTCATGAGCTGCTGGTATCCTTGGAACAATCAGATGGCCCTGCTGGTAGTGATATCAGTGCAATTTTGCAAAGACTCGACCAAATGGAATAACCCATGTGAATACCCAAACCCCCAAAGGAAGGTATCGTTCTTAGCATTATTGTCAAATAAATGTGGCTCCAACCTTTCACGGATGAGATAATTAATGCACCGGCCCTCAAGAGGTTCCGCATGCCCAATTTAACCTATATGATGGTCTTACTAATCTAGTAAACCACCTACAAATACACGTTACCTTTATGAGGTTGGAAAATGGCTCAGACACAATCATGTGTAGGGCCTTCAACTCAATGTTAACGGGAGTTATTGCCTTCTATTTTGGAACTAATTAAGGGTATCGATTTGCTTCATTTAGGGATCTTTTCCAAGCATCCTTGCATCGCTTCTCAGGAAGTCAACCGACCCTTAAGACGGTGGTCATCTCTTAAAAATTCAGCAGGTCCATGATGAGTCCGTGAGGGATTCATTCAAAGATTCAAGGCTGAGGCAGTACATGTATAGGAATTATCTCTAGAATTACATTTTGTCATTATTACTTAAGGGCCAGCGTAGGACTTGAGGCTAGCTTGGGACATTCATGAAAATCCTATAAGAAACATAGAAAAATTCCTTGATCGGGATACCTGGTACATGCATGAAAAATAGCTTAATCGGCCATCAATGCCAAGGGAGCAACGAAAGACTAAAGAAAATTGTCCTAAGAAATGGAATAGGGTTAGGGAACGCTCTTAGATAGATCTAATGCTCCTGCCTCTAAAAGAGATAAGATCAAATATCCTTTATGCCCTTGAGAAGAAAAATCATGTTCCTAGATAGCCCTTGCCAATGCCCCCCTCAAACAATAAAGACACTAAGAAGTATATAGAGACCACAAGGACAAAGGGCATGAGACTGAGGAATAGTGGTAGTTGAAGTGACTCATTAAATAGATGATCCAGGCGAGAAAGCTGAAGGAATACTTGTTTAGGTAGTCATCCCTTTGTTAAAGGCAAGATGAAAGGCCCTACAAAAAGGATGATGAAGAGGACCATAACAGAAGACAATGACCAGAAATGTAACGATCTTCATTAAAGGACAATAAGAACCTAGGCCCCACAGTAGAGGTCATTCGCATGATTACCAAAATAGAGTTTTCTTCTCTCGAAAAAGATAAAAGCGCGAAGTTTCTCAACTGAAGGTTATTGACACAGGCAAAGCCCTAATAAAGCCCAATGGGTCTCTCGTGTTCATCCTTCACATGGACCTACTGCTATTCTTAACTAGAATCAACAACTTTTGATATGGAAAGGATATATTTGGACACCAGAGCCAATGTTAACACCATCTTTAATGACTTGTTAAAAAAGATCAAGCTCAGAAATCTTCATTGTCCCTCGTTTCAGAGCTACCCTTAGAGTAGGAAAAGATGAGGTCCCTACCTTTGTAAACATCAAGTTGCCTCTTATGCTGATGGGGGTAGATAAGGAAGGAAAAGTTATCTGTGACTCCCACACATAAGAGTTCTTTATCTTAGATGTTCCATCACCAAATAATGTCATCCTTGGAAGACTAGCCTAGGTACAATTCTACATTAAATATGATATTATGTGGTTAATAATGATTTTCATGACCACTATTAGGGATGCCACCATTTTTATGAATCAAGCCTCAGTACGATAGAGCTACGTGGTAAGCTTGTAAGGGCTGAAAGGGTGACAAGCCCATCCTAAAAAAATTAAAAAAAAAAGAATAACCTCAATAGAAAGAGCTCGGCATAGCCCTTTCTAAGGATGCTAAGAAGGATAAGGACCTTGCCCTTTGAGGTAAGAAAATCATTCATACAGTTTTTAAAGGCCAATATAGATATGTTCACATAATCTATTAGCGAGATGTTAGAAATAGATCCAGAGATTATAATTCAGAAATTACCAATGAACCCATCTACTCGACTAGTACAACAGAAAAGGCATAACATTATGCCTGAAAGAAGAGAGTTCATTAGAGAATAAGTTGGAAGATTGCTAAAAGCAAGCATCATCCAAGAAATATGATACCTATAGTGGCTTGCCAATGTTTTTCTAGTCAAAAAGAAAAGTGGTGAGTGACACATGGGTGTCAATTACACGAATTTGAACAATGCCTGTCCAAAGGACTCATATCTGTTGTCATTTATAGACCTATTGGTCAATGCCAACTTGGAATACAAAATCCTATCCTTTATGAACTCATTTAGCGGCTACCCCCAAATTCATATGTGCTATGAGGGTGTTAAAAAAAGGGGCTTTCACCATGGGTGAAGCAGTATATTACTATCAACAAATTCCCTTTGGTTTAAAGAATGTAAAGGCAACCTACTAGATACTTATGAACAAGATCTTCACAGAACAACTAAGAAGGAACATGAAAGTTTACGTGGATGACATGATTGTTAGGAGTAGGGAACTAGAACATGACTTTAACGATCTATGATGAACTTTTCAAAGAATGTGCCAATTTAACATGAGGGTCAACCCCATAAAATATACCTTTGGGGTCAGTGCTAGAAAATTCCCAGGCTACATGGTCTCTAAAAGAATAATTGATATGAATCCAAACAAAATCAAAGTCATTATCATGATGATTGACACTTAAAATAAAAAGACATCCAAAAGTTAGTGGGCAGATTGACAGCCCTCGGACAATTTGTGTCACGTTTAAGGGGACCATTGTAAACACCTTTTTTGCATACTTAAAAAAGAAGTGATATTTGAATGGCCCAACAAATGTCACAAAGCTTTCAAGCACATTAAAGATTACCTCCGACACCTCCTGACACTAAAGCAATTGAAGCCCAATGATCCCTTCGTGCTTTATCTAACTATCACAGAAGGCTCCGTAAACGCTTTTATTGTGAGATATAATGAATCTGAATAACGACTGGTGTACTATATCAGTCAAACCCTCAAAAGTGAAGAATCTCAACATCCCACTCTACAAAAGGCAGTCCTAGCCCTTGTCATGGCTTCTTAAAAGTTATGATTATATTTTCAGACACACCACATTATTGTGCAAAAAAAATTACCCTTATGGGAATCCTCCAAAAGCCGGACTAATTAAGAAGGCTCGCTAAATGATGCATTGAATTAAGAGAATATGATATTTAACATGAGCCCAGTAGGGGTATAAAAGCACAAGCACTAGTAGATTTTGTTATTGAAATGACACAAAAAAACTAAAAAAATGATAATAAGAAATCCCATTTTGGGAAATTTACGTCAACGGGGCATCAGGGTCAGAAAACCGAGGAGCAGAGATCTTGCTTATCGGGCTAATAGGCTTGGAAGTAGTTCTCAAAATTAAGTTTCAATTTCCTATAGCAAATAATGTTACTGTGTATGAAGCCCTCATAACAGGGCTACAAATGACCGGTTAGGCAAGAGTACGATATCTGCAGATATACAGTGACTCACATATAATAGTAAATCAAACTACGATAATGACAGAGGCCAAAGACTTCACTTTTTGTAAAATATCTGAACATGATAAGGATTTGATAAAGATATTTGACCTCATGTAGGTTCAGAATATCCCAATGGCCCAGAATACAAGAACGGATGACCTTTCAAAAAGCTGGGAATAAGCCTCGATAAAGGCACTTGTAGAACCCTTGATTCACCAGTTGGAATATACATTTCTCGAAGATGATTAGTGGAAACCGATCAAGCTTTACCTTGAAACTGGGACCTTAAATGGGACATCTGAGGAGAACAAAAAGACCAAAATATGGTTTGGAAGGTTTGTTATCATTGGAGGAGAACTATATAGGTTAAGGTTTACTTCTCTCCTACAACGATGCCTAGCGCCCCAACAAGGGCAAAATGTTCTCCAGGAGATCCACCAGAGAGAGTACAGAGCACGCATTGGTGCCAACTATTTGGCCCATAAGGCTCTACGATAAGATTATTTTTGGTCCATGATCTGGGTAAACTTCAAGAAGTTGGTCTAGTGCTGCCATGCTTGTTAGTTTAACTCGGGAATATAGAGGCTGCCTTCTTCTAGTGCCTTCATGCCTGTCGACCCTTGGATTTTTGTTATATAGGGGCTGGACTTGATTGGGGCACTCCCCATGGCCTCAGGACAATTTAAAGACTGCGTCATAGTAATAGATTATTTCACCAAGTGGGTAGAAACAAAGCCCTTGGCTTTCATCACAGTTTTTCAAATCATTAAATTCTTATGAAAAAAAATCATCTGTCGATTCGACTGCCCTCATTCTATCATCATTGATAATGGCAAGCAATTTTATAATCAACAAGTGTGCAATTCACAGAGGCAAGGGGCATCCATTTATATTTTGCACTTGTGGCCCATCATCAGTCAAATGGACAAGTAGAGATAACAAATCAAACTATAAAAAAAAAAGGCCTAAAGAAAAGGTTGGGATAAGCCAAAGGCAAGTGGGTGAAGAAATTGCTAAATGCCCTATAGGATTATAGAACGATGCTTCTAAAGCCCATTGGAGAATCTTCTTTTATAATGGTTTATTGGATTAATGCCTTCATCCCAATGAAGTCATTTACCCGAATTGGAGGACTTGAACATACCACACAGGTGAGAATGAAAAAGAGTTAGAGGGAAATGTTGATCTCTTAGAAGAACTAAAAGATGATATGAGGGTCTGTATGAGAGCTTCCAAATAACGAGCCACCTTGGCTCACGAAGGGGAGGACTAAAAGGAAGAACATACAAGTCGGAGGTATGCCTTTCGTTCGAGCAGAGTTGACTGTGAGAAACCTAGGGCACAGAGCATTGTAACCCATCTGGGCTGGACCCTACTTAACCCATCTAGTCTGGGTCTACGAGCTATTAAACCAAAGAAAGGAAGCTGTCTAGAAACTATCACTCAAATGATCTGTTACTTACTTTGCACAATAATTGTACTCCGTGAAATTCGCTTCAAATAATGTGACACACTCTTTTCAGAATAAAGTGAAGACACTCCTTTTAAACGACCTGCAATTTTCATGATATATGAAGGTAACTCAACTTGATCACACAAAATAAGTGAAAATAGGTCCTTAACCGAAACATCGGAGTTCAATGATTTCTCTAAAGCCAACTTTATTCGTGAATAGGCTAATCTCATTAGGGAAATAAGACTGACGTAACAACCACTTCTATATGTAGAGAAATGATAGTAAAAACTTCAAAAATATTGACAAGAAAATCTGCCATGCACTCACCATAAGCATCATATTAAAGTAATTGTTAAATAAAAATTCATATTTTACTAATATGAAAAATTACAAGAATAACAAAAGTTAAAAAAAATGCAAAAAGAAAATAGTACCCTCCAGCAAAAAGAGTGATGGGGATAAGCAACGATGCTTGCTAAAGTTTATTTAGAAAGGGAGCCTCCTTAGTATCTTGTCACTGACGTGCCATTGTCAAAGGTAGGCTTCCCAGCCTTCCCCTCCTTGGGTCACACCTCAAAATTCGGACCTAGATCCTCGTAAAACTAATAAAAATGAAAGATCCAGGCTCTGATGAGCGCACTCAATGTGGAAGTGGTAGGAAATAAAGCCTTCATTGAATTCAACAAAGGCATTCTTACCCAGCCCCTATTCCATCTTTTAGAGTAATTAACAGAGCTCCTTCATGCCCGTATTGGCCTTAATATGGAAGCTTTGATGCCCTCATGCCTAACGAAACTCATAATCTACTCTGTGAGAGGCATCATAGGTATGGCAAAGCTGTCATGCCCTTTACAGGCCTCTGCTGATGCACACATATCGCTAGCCCTAGGAGTAGCACTGGTGCTATTCCAAGCACTAAGTGATGTGTGCACTAGGTGTATCAACAAGGTGTGCCTGGGAGCCTATTGCTGGCACCTTGAGCCCTCATTGGGTGCCTACCGGGATATTACATGCATGTGCCCCCAATGTGCCCTCTCAGGTGTCTATTGCTAGCATTGGACACCTGCCAGGATACTAGGCTTAGTGCACTGTGTCTGTGTGTGTCTCATATGTCTCTATTGCTAGCCAGGGGTGCCTACCAGGGCACCTGCTGAGCACTATCAGTAGTGCACTAGGACACATGGCAGGGCACTGAAAGGCGTGCCCCAGAAAGCCTCCTGCCTTAGCGCCAAATTAATTTCACACACTAAGACAAAATTCATTCACATTCATTCATCAATGCTTGTGTTTTTGTGCTTTTCAAGTGTGCATATAATCATGCTTGACAACCAAGATATCCAATCTTAAATATTTTTGAAAACATATACTTCCATGCATATGCTTAAGTACAATCCAAAGAGGTTCACAAGCCAACATAGCTACTCAAGAGATCACAAGGAACGTTTATTACCAAACATCCAACACATAGTATAAACTTCATAGACACATAAATAACATCTCCTCTCTAAGGGCATCTATGCCTTCTACACATACCCGTATACATAAACTTGGTAACATAACCAAAAGCATTCCAAAACCTTAAACAAACCAAGAGGAGAGGTTCATACATACATGAAACTACACATAGTTGAAAACTACTAGTACAACATAGATTAGCACAATGGTTTGAAGTACAAGCCCTACCACTAAACCCATGGTCATAAGTGCAAACCACACCACATAAGCCAATGAGCACATATCCATATCACACACTAGACTTGTCCTACAACTATACACAACCTGCAAGCAACATAACCATATGAGCTTACACATTCATACGGACTTGTACTACTACTTATTGAGCCATTATACCAAGCTAGTATTCATACATCCCAGGTACCTGAATACTCAAATCTTGGCACACATGCAACTGAAGCCTCAATATCCTTTTCTGAAACATATAAACACAGGGCATGAGTTATATGTATAACTTAGTAAAGGAACACATACAGCTTTTACAAGCTTATTTAGTTAAGCTCAAGAGCTTAACCTCTTTAGGCAATGCTTCAACCTGCAAAACAAACACAAAAACAAGGAAAACACAACTATGCAAGATAATATGATAACTATTTAGCTAATAAAGGTTAGCAAGCAAAAACAATCACCAAAGTACACAACTCATACACACTCTACATTCTCATTGGTCTCGGCCAACATTACCACTAGCAAGTACACCATACATTGATTTATTTCTTAGTTCCATTACTTAAAAACAAAACATAGAGCTCCAAGTTTACACATGAGTTGGCCGACTCATGAGTGAGCTTTAGTACTTGCCATTAACATAGCTAGCTCATACGCTCGAAAGTAATCCATAGCCCTTATAGCAAACCAAGTTCATATAGTTCCATAACTGTCCCTTAGATGCTTAATACTCTTCTATAACATGGAATTTAACTAATTCAAGAAGAGTATAGTGTATCCCTTACCAAACCATGCCCTTGAACCTTCGGTCTTGCTTTCAAATGCAAGATTTCAAGCTTAGCAATGCAACTCCAAGATCGCGCTAAGGCTGAATTATACTTAATTAACCTTGAATCTTCAATTCCATCTCTAATTCATCACCAATTCAGCAAACCTCGAGCCTTCCAAGCCAAGAACACAATTAAGCTCAAACTAGGAGCTTTGACTCGAAAACAAAATAATTAGACTAAGTGGAAGCATGCAAAACCGGTTAAGTGCCACATGGCATAAAAATGGGCAAAATGCCCTTCTTGACAATGTCACTTTTTTGCATGGTGCCATGAAATCCCCCATTAACAGATTTCCTCATATTAGTCACCTGAATACACATGCAATTGGGTCCTTAAGCTTTAGTTTCTTTCATTAATCTTTTAAGTCTTTAAATGTACACAAGTAGGGTCTCGGGTAAGCCTACCTTTGATAGCCCTTCATATGTCTCCAAAGCCCATGAAGTACCTTACTCATTTATATGCTTGGGCTCTTTTCTTTCACTCCAAGGTACTCGAGTTCTCCATGAAAATAGGGGTTATGACAAAAGCTAGACTTGGCATCACCTTAAATGGTTTTAGGGCCCATGGCCACCACCTGGTTCATAGAAAAATCCTTTTAACCTCACCAATTTTGTCCTCGGCAACTTTCAAAAGTGATGCCAGTAAATCGACCTGCTTGGTAGCCTAGTTGCCCCTTTTCTGGGATGATTTAGGAGCCTCTGTTAGCTTTTACAGCTCCTGCTCAAGCTCTTAAGTGCGGGCCTTCTCCTTTGCCTTGGCCTTCTTCATCGCTTGAAGGCCATTTACTAGGGTACTTCGACTAGTACACTTGCTCTCCAGCTCTGTTCTTAGGGAATCCCTAGTGATTTGCAGGCCTTCAAACTATGTGGAGAGTGATTGTATGGCCTTCTCTCAGGTTGCGCACCACTCACTAATGTAGCGGGTAATGATAGTCCCCTGCCAAAACAAATTTGTTAGAACTAAACAAAGACAAAACATTTCAATCATCCAGGAATTTACCTAGAATAGGCTGTACCTTATGCTCATTAACTGGTGACTATCCCCCCGAGGCAGATGAACAAAATGATGCAGATCCCTAAGGTTCCTCAACCTCTAAAGGATATGATGGGTAATGTCCGCCCAATCATCAAAGATTGATTCACCAACACCCACCACCCATTGAGGGTTAAAAGTGCGATCTAGCTCAATCTCTTTCAATGCCAAATTACACTTCTGAGCTTGGCCACGCTTAAGGATCATATTTGAGGCTGAAGGTGTTCGTCAACTGGTAGCTCATGAAGTCCCCTATGAGTGGGTTGCGTTCTTTCAGGAACAGCCTTTGCATGAATGTTGGTAGGAGGAAAATGAAGAGAAGAACTAGCTACTTTCTGCTTTAGCAGTGCCTCCCTGATTGCTTTCTTCTAGGACACTATCACTGCTTTTAAGTCCATAGAAGGAGGACGGAGGGGTCTTCAAGTGCTTCGTAAGAGGGGCTAGATGAAAAAACCCATAACCAGCACAGAATGACATCAAGTTAATAGAATCAATGTTATAGAAGAAAAAGTTGTTTACGAAAGCCTTACCATCACTTCCACTTTGCTTGACATTGCTACATTGGAAGCTAAAAAGTGTGATTTTTTTCATACCAACTTAGTCTTTGGATAAGACTTAGATAATTCCACAACCAATGGTGTTGATTTGGAAGATAGAGCCCCCGGAGACTTTTCCATTAGCCTTGAAGAATAAGCCACTTTGGCTGGCAGGATGGGGATTTTTCAAGCATTAGCCAGGGTGTCGGCGATGCTTTTGTGCCTCTTTATAAACTCCTTAGCCTTATTGCCCATTCCTACAAAGAGGAGCCAGAGGTTATGACCAACCAGATGCATGAAAATTAAGAAATGATGAGTGTCTGCACAGAATATAACTTTTGGTGTTTTGGGGGTCTCGTTAAGCTTGGAAAATGATCCCAAAGTCATCCACCAACTTCCTCTTCTAATCTAGAGCCCTGTTGGAATGCCTTCACACATCTGGGTAACTCAGGTGGGCTTTACTAATCCCCACCCACCTGAGCGAAGTCTCCCTAATATCTGTATAGTGAATAGGGAATAAGTCCAAAAAATTTTCATTCCATATTGCTAATTCCCACCAAGTGACTAGCCCAAAGTATGTGTAGTGGCCTTTGAAGTCCTTGTATATCGGTGGCCGTTAAACTAAAGCCTATTAGGGAGTATCGACAAACTTGCAAGTGAAGCCCTATGTCGGCTCCTTCAAGGTGAAGAAAAAGTGATCCTTCTAGTTTACCCACGAGTCTTTGCAGGATACAAATACGAATGACTTATTTCCCCCTTGGTTGATAGGGGCGATGTGGAACAAAACCATATTCTTCTTCTTATCCAACATGTAGAACTTAATGAGGACTTCCAGTAAGGGTGTCACCATCACCATTTTGCAACAAATAATGAACTCGTTAATGTGTATAAAGGAATTTTGGTCAACTATGAAGGTGGTGCTTTGTAGTGACCACAAAACTGCTCTACCAGTGGATGAAGAGGGAAGTGGAGCCCCGCTTGTAGTTGGTCAATAAAGACCATGAAGACATTAACCCTCTGTCACAACCCTTGAGGCCCTTACCCTTCTATGCTTAATCATGGGAAAGAACGACCACTACGCCATTAAGCCATAAACACTTCCGTAGGTTTATTGGAAGGGTTTCATTAGTGAGCTTTGTCTTGGCACCATTTAATCCCCTATGTTAGGAGAAAATGGCACCTTTGAGGAATCAACCTCGCCGGAGGTAGCCCCTAGATGATGATCTTGGAGATGCCACCTTGAAAACCACCGTGCAACATGTTAACATGTTAAGGCTGCTGCCAACATGTGGCAGATAATGAAAGAATGGTCAAAGAAAAATCAAAATAGTAGTAGAGAAAAATTCCAAAACACCAAAAATCATTATTATAGATTACATAGAGATGAAAGGTATAAATCCTGTTACTTGATTATAAAATGTTTCATGGAAAGTAACAGTGAGAAACCAGATTGTCTGAAAGTAGAGAAAGACTCAACAACAAGCAGATAAGAAGTATAAAGCACAAAGATGTAGCAAAGCAAGGATGAAAACACACAACTCTTGGGCTACCTCCTTAAAATCGCCGCTATAATTATGGCGGATTTCTCTCCTAGTAAAATGAGGGCACGTGGCCACAAACAGCCGTCAATGATGGTCATGCCCGATCACTTCTTTGATGCGTATTTGTTAGACGTTGCTTTATTTCCTTCCCCCACTGTTGCCACTACCATATGTAACAATAGCACTTGTTTTGACAAATGACACTGAATAAGGTACACTGGCTTGACACAAGAAAAAAAGGATCGTACCACTTTTAGACAAACATGGACCACCCCTTCTGAAGATGATGACATTTAAGAAAATGCAGGATCCCGGTCCACATTTTCTTAAAAGGGATGGGGATCTATTGGTAGGAAATAGACCCAAAGTAGATGAATCCATATATGATAAATCAAAACTAGAAGGCCCAATGAGCTAATGAGGGAAACCCCTTTTAGATGGAAATGAAATTCCAAAATTACGGGATGAGGTAAAGGATTCCTATCCAGGCGCGATTCCCTCAGATCTTCCTCAGCTATATAAACTTGTTCAATCACCAATCTCGATATATTACATTTTTACACCACGCTTCTTTTACACTTCTCTGCTTACTAAAGGGCTAACTTGATTATCAGATGATTTCTCCTGGGAAAACATCCTGTGGCTTTGATGTTATTTTGGTGCACAGGATCCTAGTTTAAAGTTCACAAAGATGTTAAGCCAAGCCTATACGATCCCATTAAATATCACATTTATTTAAAAAAATTTCATTATGTTTAATGATTTCCGTGGATGTACGCTCGGATATGAGAAGTTTCAAATAAACTTTCACTTCGAGAAATCATTATGTCATTGTATGTAAGGTATAGTATTTGATAACGTGTGGAAGCAAAGAGTTAATTACTAGAAGGCTCACTCTTGGAGTTATATTTTAAATTGGGTAAACTGCACCAATCATCCCTAAACTATATTTTGTGTTCCTTAATTATTTCAAAACTATTAAATATTACACCAATCGCCCTCAAACTATTTAATTATTGTCATTTTATCCTATTGTCCATCACACTGTTAAGGATGAATAGAAAAATAACGTCACATCAGCAGCCATGCTTTTTTCCATATCACTTAAGCAGTTATGTCATTTTTCCAGCAATCCTTAAATGACTGTGATGAACGGCAGGACGATTAAACAACATTATATATAGTTTAAGAACCATTAAACAATGCTTGATGGTTTTAAGATGATTAAGTAACATTACATATAGTTTAGGGATGACAGATGCAGTTTTCCTTTTCTAAATTCCTTTATTTTAGAAACTTGTACTTTATCATCACATGCAATCATGTTTTTACGATATCAATAATTTAAACTACCTAGGTGAGAGTTTAATCAATTTTGCTTTAAATAAGGAGTAAATTGTGTAAATAGTTCCTAACCTTTAATTGTCATTTCATTTTAGTCCCTAACTTATTGAATATTCTATTTTAGTCCTTAACCTACTAAAATTGTTTGATTTTGATCCCTCACCAGATGAAATTGATGAACTCATAAAAACTATCTGACATAAAATTTTAAAATTTAATTTAAATATTCATTAACTGTGTTCTAGTAAATTTAAGTAGTTTAATATTTTTTTATAGAAAATAAATAATTTAAATTAATAATTTTTTCTTTCTGAATAAAATAAGTTTAATTAACAGAAAGAAAAAAAAATGATTTGAATTTTATATTAACTATAAAAATTATTATATAGATTAAATTTATTGTAAAACAGTTACCGAATAGTTTAAATTATAATTTAAAATTTTTTTATCAGACGAATATTTTAAGTTAACATATTTCATTCAGTGGGTTTAGGACTAAAATGAAACTTTTTAATAGGTTCAGGACCAAAACAGAACATTCAATAGATTAGGGATCAAAATGAAATAATAGTTAAAGATTAGGGATCATTTATGCAATTTACTCTTTAAATAAGTATGAAGGATCTTTTTCTCTTGCTGCATGTGTAAAGTGTCTGTTTAATCCTAAATAGAACGAGATATTAATAGTGAATATTTCTTGGTATATCGATATTAGTGACTATTTTTTAAATTTATATACCAATTGAAAGTTTATATTTAAAAATATCTAAAAGGTATTTGAAAATGATTATTTAAAAGTTAAACATTTTATTGACTTTTACAGACTTTTATTGTATACAAGAAAAAATTATAAAATATAATTAGTTTTTAGACTAATACTATCCAATTAATTATTAACTAAATAGAGTATTGAATTTTAAATAAAATTCAAACATTCAAAAAAGGCCCCATCATTTGAGTAGAATTATATTTTAAATTCCTTTATTGTAGAAACTTGCACTTTATCCTTACATGTGAACGTTGTTTTTAACGATATAACTAAATTTAAACTATCCAAGTGAGAGTTTAATCAATTTTTCTTCAAACAAGTGTAAAACTACATGTGCAAAGTGTATCTTTAATTATAAAATAGAATGAGATATTAATGAATTTTTTCTTTTTGGTACAATGATATTAGTGAATATTTGTTTAACTGCAAGTCTGCAACTGAAACTTTTTCCTACTTAAAATAGTCTGAAGGGCATTTTAAAAATACTTTTCGCAAAAAGTTAAGTATTTTATTGATTTTTCTTTTCTTTGATTGAATATGAATAAAAGTTTATGAAAAAATCAGGTAGTTTCTAGAATAATTTTATTGAATTAATTATCAAATAGTTAGACTATTAATGTTTAAATGAAATTAAAAGATTAAGAAGAAAGACCCCTCATTTTGAGTGGAATTATATTTTAAACCCTTTATTTTGGCAACTCGCACTTTGCTCCTATATGAGAGAGCTTTTTACAATGTCAATAAATTTGAACCATCCAATGAGAGTTTAATCAATTTTGCTTTAAATAAGTGTTTTCTCTTGCTACAGGAGGCAAATTGTATGCTTAATTATGAAATAGAATGGGATATTTACCAAAATCTTAAATGAATTTCTTTTGTAATTAACCCTGCAGGCTAGCACTAGAATGATATGAACACAAACTTATCCATAAGCTGCCGCCACGAAGACCGTGAGAATCTCACCTATCATCATTCTGAAATATATTTCAAAAAAAGAAGGTTGATTCTTCCGTGCGCCTGGCACACGCGTAAGCCATCCCCCTAAAGTAATTTATTTTGTACAATCTAGTCCCTAAAATTTAATTTTTGTCTTATTTCTTTGATGCAAGAAATAGCCACATTTTCAAAAACTTTTCTCCTGCCAGTAATTAAAAATTATTGTTAAAATTTTTACAGAATATCATCCAAATTGCATAGAAACCGTAAGACCCATTATTGAAGTAAAATGACAATAAGATTGCGTAAAACATTGACAGATAACTTGTAAAGATATTAACACTAATTGATAATTACTAATGGATAAAATATTTAGAAATTTGACTAAGTCTACATCAAAGAGACAAGAGGAATAAGAAATTATGACGAATAAAAAAATAAAGAATTCACAAGCCATATTAATCAAAGATGTAGAAAAAGAAATTAGGAAATCAGAATATTCCTAAAATGCATAAATGAGATGTTTATCAAAAGGGAACTTTTGATTTCAAAATGACATATATCATTATAAAAATACAAAAGAACAAAAAGTTTACCGAAACAGGGTCATGTATAAAAATAAACAGTGCTTTCTATAAAAACAAACACTTAAGTAACAAAAAATAAATATAAAAAAGAAAAAACAAATAATGCATTCTAAAAGAATAAACATGCTCTTCTAAAAGAACAAACATACCATTTTGAAAGAACAAACATACTCTTCTGAAAGAACAAATATCAGAAGATAAAAGAATAATAAGCTTACAGAAACAGGGTCATGTATAAGAACAAACACTTAAGTAACAAAAAATAAACATGTAAAAGAAAGAACAAACAATGCATTCTAAAAGAACAAACATGCCCTTCTAAAACAATAAACATACCCTTCTGAAAGAATAAATACCAGAAGATAAAAGACAAGAAGCTTACAGAAATAGGGTCATGTATAAGAACAAACAGTGTCTTTTATAAGAACAAATACTTAAGTAACAAAAAATAAATATGTAAAAGAAAGAACAAATAATGCCTTCTAAAAGAACAAATATGTCATTCTAAAAGAACAAACATACCCTTCTGAAAGAACAAATACCAGAAGACAAATTTACAGAAACAGGGTAATGTATAAAAACAAACAGTGCCTTATATAAAAATAAGCATTTAAGTAACAAAAAATAAACATGCAAAAAAAAACGAACAATGTATTCTAAAAGAACAAATATGCTCTTCTAAAAGAACAAACATGTCCTTCTAAAAAAACAAACATATCCTTTTGAAAGAACAAATATCATAAAACAAAAGAATAAGAAGTTTACAGAAACAGAGTCATGTATAAGAATAAACAGTGCCTTCTATAAGAATAAATACTTAAGTAACAAAAAATAAACATATAAAAGAAAGAATAAACAATGCATTCTAAAAGAACAAACATGCCCTTCTAAAAGAGCAAACATATCCTTTTGAAAGAACAAACACCAGAATATAAAAGAACAAGAAGTTTACAGAAACAGAGTCATGTATAAGAACAAATAATGCATTTTATAAAAACAAAAACTTAAGTAACAAAAAATAAACATGAAAAATAAAGAACAAACAATGACATGGCTTTACATATACATATATACAGAAGCAAAGCAGTAGTAGCGTATAGTAGTCTAATGCCATGGCGATTTCCAGCAGTCGTAGATCATCTTCATCATTGATTTGGTACTTATGCATCGTGTTTTTGGGCTTGGTCGGGGGATCTTTTTGTAAAGAGATTTATCTTGATTGGAATGTTATGATAGACAACAACGCCAGTCCGTTTCACTCCGGCCAACCGATAAACTAGCTAGCTCCATTTTCTTCCTTCTCATGTTAATTTTATCCCAACAAGCCAACTCCTTGTTTTAGCTAGGGTTTCTCGATATTGCTCTAACCAATATTTTTCAACAATTCTAGGATCCAACAAATCAATTAATTCCCCTAGTTTGACCAAATTGAAAACCTAGATCAGTTTCATCGATCGGGTGTGTGTGTGTGTGTGTGTGTAGGGATTTCGGTAATCGATGTTGATGACTGACGTAGTGATGAGGAAACAATTTCATAGAAATTGTAGCGCGCCTGTCGAATGATAATTTTTAATAGGTAGGGGTTGAAGTGACAACAGTTATATAATAGAAGGAAGGCTTATGGCATAAGCCAGGTTTACGCAATCAGTACTCTTATTTATTAAAAAAAATATTATTTTCTATATATTTATTTCAATAAAAAATTATGTAAAAACATAGTACTCTTTCCATCTCAAATTCTTTGCATCACTTCATTTTTTATTTATATTTGACTTAATTTATTTATATTGATATTCACTAGTTTTTTAAAAAATATATTTAGAAATTATATATTTTTTAAAAAATGACTTAAAATTTTCTAAATACATTTTTAAAAAAATAATAAATATTAATATAAATAAATTTAAGTAAAATTTTAGTTAAACATGGGGAATATATCCTAATGTAAATAAAAATTAAGAAATTGTATTTATACTGAGTGAAACAAGTAAATGTGCATGACAATAGAATGGTGTTATGGTTAGGTCTTTTTGTGGACGGTGGAGTAAAATCTTTAAAAGATCATTTATACCACTTGGTAGAATGTATTATTCTGAAAACATGAGAACTTACAACTACTCTTTGACTATTTCAAGGGGCTAAAATTGCTTGCGTATCTTTTAACTATTTTTAAAGCTGCTATTATTCCTCAGACCACAACACGTTTCTGCAATAGATTTTGCAACTTTAATCTGTTGCTGAGATTGAGTATTAATTTTTTTTCATGATTTTCCTACTTACGGTCCATGGCAATAACTCCGTTTGTTCCTACACCAGTTGCACAAATCCTATGTCAACTATAAGTTGCGATAAACACAATAGTGATATAATGTATATTGATGCCTCAATGCAATAGTACTTGTCCTATGTCTCACATATTAAAGTCTTAAGAGTTAACATAATGTTACTTCATTTTATTTGTAATGGCTACTCAACTCATTTTAACTTAAAATTGATTTAATTTAAAATGGTTTATGCTTAATTTCTTTAAATTTATGGCAACTTAATTTGAAATCAATTTTTATTATTTTTTATGTCTTTTTTATGCTAAATCAATTCCATTTGAAAGCTAATATTATTTAGCTCTAATAATTTATTGAAAATATAATTTTTATAATATCATTAATTATTTTATAATTTTGTTTCTTTTTAATGCATGAAAAATCATAAAAAATTTAATAACATTATAAAAATTTAGAATCATTTCATTTTAACTTAAGTCAACTTAATATGAAATGAGAATTTTTTTTTATATTTTTTTCACCTGGAACTAATTTTTTTTAAATCCAATATTATATAGATGTAATAATTCATTGAAAATATAATTTTTATAATCTTACAAATTTTTTATGATTTTTTTTCTAATTTTAGGCATAAAAAAGAAAGATTCACAGAAATTTAATAAAATAATTGAAATTTATTTTCAAATAGATTATTACATCTACATAATATTAGCTTTCAAATGAAATTCGTCCTAGGCCAAAAAAATGTAAAGAGAAAAACAAAATATTTTTTATTAAGTTAATTTAAGTTAAAATGAATTGACCTTTAATTTTAAATGGATTATTACAAATATGTAATATTTAATTTCAAATTGAATTAGTTATGTGTAATAAATATATAAAAATAAAAATAAATAATTTTAGATTAAACTGACTGAAGGGGTAAAATCCGTCATAGGTCCCTTAGTCTATTTTCTTATCCTAAATCGGTATACGACCTTAAGGTTGTCATACTAAAGTCTTATAGCTCATATTGCGCATCCCAATTAGGTCATTTCTATCAATTCCAACGTTAAATTGGATGAAAAATGATGAAATGACATTAATTAACATTAAAATAAATTTAAAATAATAATTTTGGCCCTTAAAATTTTTCCAATCAATCATTCTAAACCTTAGCTTCTAAAATCTACAATTTACACTCCAATTAAAGTCAAATTTTTCTTTATTTTTTTTCCTGTACATCGCCAATCTCCAATGAATCACTGACAGATTCAATCAACGCTAAATTAAACACTAACTTCAAATGATGCCAGATTTGCAAGATTTGTGAAATTAATGGCCAGTAGATTCAAATGATGCCAAATTCAAATGCCGTCTTCAAATGACACTATATTCAAATGCCAAATTCAAAGGCTGCTTTCAATTGCTAGCAGATTCAAATGACACTATATTAAATGCCGCCTCCAAACGACACCAAATTTCATTCACCATGCCATTGATTTCATTCACTATGTCATCGATCCTTCGAGCATGACTTGTTTGTTCTCCGATCAAATCCGTGGCCATCCATTTGATTTTTTCATCATCCACTTGAATCTGTCATCATCCGAACAAATCCATCACTTTCCTCTCTAATCCTTCACTGTCTACCTTCTGACAATCGAAATCGCAAAGCCCATCAACTAAATCATCAATTTTTTGAATTGAAGAGGATGAAATCATTGATCAGGATGATGCAAAAACATCATCGAAAGAGATAACATTGTAATCGGACTAGGCCTCGGATGAATTGACAAATTTGGAGAAGAGAGAAGTGTTTTGGTGGAGGATGGAGATTTGTGAAGAAAAACTGGAGAAACAACGGAAGAAAAATCTAGAAAAAATTGTAGTGTAAACAATATATTTAAAAATTTAAGGCTTAGAGTTATTAATTGGAAAAGTGTGATTATCAGAATTGTAATTTTACATGTCTTTAAGTTTTAATTAATGTCACATTAGCATTTTCTATTTGATTTAATGGTGGAATTGACGGAAAGAACCTAATTAGGATGCACAATATAAGCTTTGAGACTTCGGTAGGACAACCTTAAACTCGGGTACCAATTTTGGACAAAAAAAAATAAACTAAAGGACCTACAGTAGATTTTACCCTTGATTTAAGTTAAAATGAACTCACTTTTATTTTTATTTTTACATCATTTTTACTCAAAACCAATTTTATTTGAATCCAATATTATGTAAGTGTGATAATTCGTTTAAAGTAGAATTTTTATGATGTTATTACATTTTTATGAAATTTTAATTTATCGGGCATTGGAAAGAAACAATTCATAAAAATTAATGATATTATAAAAATTTTTATTTTTAGTAAATTATTACACCTACATAAATCTCAGCTTTCAAATAAAATTAGTTTTGGATAAGAAAATATTAAAATAAAAATAAATTATTTTAGATTACGTTGATTTAAATTAAAACAAATTAAGTGTAAATAGAGTTATTGCCTATGAGGCTAATAAGAGAGATAATTACATAGAACTGACAATCAACTTTTGCAATGTCCTGAAATTGCAACACTTTTGAACTACATGTGTTCTAAGGTTTGAGGATGATTAAGCAACAATTTTCAGTTTTTAGGACCAAACAGCAATCAGACTATAGTTCAAGGACGATTTAAAGCATTTTATGTATTTGAAAGATGCTACTGTCATTGGGATGCGGTCATTTAGTAAGAGAGTCAAGACTAAAGGGTGCTTCTGCTGGAGCTGGTCGCAACAGATTACAGACCGCAACTTACGAGAGAACTGGAGGGCTAAAATTGAGGCCAGGTGAGGTAAAGTATTATGAATCAGCCTCAGCCGCACATCCGCAGTTATTTTAAATCATAAGATATTTGTGAATGTTTATTTTATTTAATTTGTATAGTAATAAAAATTTTATAGTTAAAATAATTTTAAAATATACTATCCCTATTTCATATTTTTTTTTGAAACATTTCATTTCTTGGTTTATATTTTATTTAAATTTATTATATTATTATCTGTTAGAAATTTTTTTAAAAAATATAGTTAAAAACTATATGTCTTTATTTATCATTTATATACAAATATTTTTTATTTATATGATAAAATAAAAAATAAAAAATTATAAACTAATTACTGTGAATAGTAAATATTGCAAAAGACTTGAGATAGAAAGAATGTTTTATTAATTTTTTTTTATAGAAAAAATTGATAGAAAAATTGATTATTTTTTTTAAAAAAATTATTCAAATAATTATTAACTAAAGAGTATATCAACTTTAAAAAGAAATTGATTTTAAATAAAAAATAAAAATAACAAAATATTTTTAATGGAAATAGTACGGATAGTGGTTAAGGCACAGATCGTTTTTGGTGCTCGCGTTTTCAGAATGCATTCCAGCTAGTCAAATGTGGGAGTGAAAGTAGAAAGTGAAGTTGGTTGAGTAACGGTGGGCATATTTTGTGGCTGTTGCCTTAAGCTCGGCCTACGGAAGGCTGTGCAGGCCACACAATCTGTACTCCGCTATGCCCCTGCTCCACAAGGTCACCCTCTACAGCCTCCATTATTGCACATGACTGTAGGCATGCTCCTCGCCTGAATTTGATGACCCGCTGCCTCCATTTTTCAGCCCCGGTCAAGCCAGATCCACAAGTATCAAGCTCCGATGAAGGAGACAGCCACTAATTCGAAATCAGCATCGTTTTCGAGGCCGGCCTTCCACTGAAATTCCAACCACCCATAGTGGGGATTCCATGCCAGGTGAGGCTCATCCTTTGTCAATTTTTCCCTAAAATCAAAGGGGAGTTCGAAATTTCAGTTGGATTTCATAGAAATTCATCGCATCCTTGCTGTCTCCTAGACCTTTGCATCTTCTCCTTCTGCTCCACTGTGAACTTCATCCCGAATTGATTTCTCGGGTCCCTTGCCTTGTCACACTGGCTTGTGAGTGGTCGATAAGAGGTGGAGGGGAGAGAAAAACGATGGGCGACCAGGCTGTGAAAGAAACGATGGCGACCGGGCTATGCGAGTCACCGGTATGGGGCGGAGGGGAGAAAGAAACGATCGGCTAATTGTAATAACAATGAAATCGGAGGAGAGTTATGTAAAATGGGGAGTTTAGAAACAGCGCCACGTGCATTTTTGTTGAAGAAAACACAAAAACGAGCTGGCCCTCGACATTTATTTGTTTTACGGACAACCTGACATTCTATTTTTCTTACGGCTATACACGTGTTCGTGTGTATGACTGGTTGACTGAGACACCAACCGACCTATCCACCAGCTGGAGCTCGAAGGCATTCGGCAGCATCCTTTTTTGGTTTTGGAAAATTACAAAATCCCCCATATAGTTTAATCTTACCTACACTTTATTCCTTTATTTTTAAAAATATACACTTTACCCCTTACTCCTTTATAATACCAAACTACAACTTTTGAAATCCTAAATTAAACTGTCTGATAATCATGTTTTAGTAATTTCAAGACTTTTGATATTTTATATAGCTAACCGATCTTCAAATAATACTAATATATATTTATAGGAAAAAATGTATTTATAGAAAGGAAAAAATGATAATTTAAAATGTCAATTAACTATAAAAAATATTAAAGAGACCAAAATTACTGAAAAATGACTATCGTATAGTTTAAATTATAGTTTTAGAAATTATTATCTAATAGTATAACAAAATTATGGACAAAGTGTAGATTTTTAAAAATAAAAAGATAAAGTGTATGTTAGGATAAACCTTAAGGGATGATTGTAACTTTTCCTTTGGGTTTTCAGTTCCAGCCAGTCGGATTTGTTTTTACCAGGCAGCTGCTGAGCCCATCTCTTCTCTCTTCTTCCGCCTGCGTCTTTGTGTGTTTTTACGTGATTCACTTGTTAACCATTACTAACTAGGGGGGAATGGGACATTTACAAAACTCTTTTCGACATTTAACTCAACCTGCACCGGCCTCCACTATTTCAGAAAATCTACGTTCTATCGCTTTGAATAGCCAGATATGTTATTCAAGTGGGCTAAATGTCTTTGATTGTATTTCCTACGTCCTAAAATTCTTTCTTTATTTATTTTCAACAATTAATCTAAATTTTTTTTTTTAATTTTTTAATATATAAGTAAAACATATTTATATATAAATGATAAATCAAGACATGTAATTTTTAAATATATATTTTTTTAATTTTTTCTAACAAACAATAATATGAATAAATTTAAGTTAAAATAGAATAAAAAGTCAAATGTAGCAAAAGTTTTGAGACTGAGAGAGTACAAAAGAAATTATAAATTGTGCAAATTAATCATAATATGCATGCCACCTCCAATCTATTTTCTCTAAATATATAGTTTTTCCTAATAAATTTTATATTTTTGAATAATTTCTATGTTTATGAATTTATGAATAATTTCTATTTTTGAATATAAATTTTCCACCACCACTTGAAATATATAGTATTTATTTATTTATTTTATAAAAAATTTTAATTTAATACAATGCATAGTATAATTAATTCATTTCATCAAAATAAGACTCCATCACTACGTAATAACTTATTTTCCATTTAGAAACAAAATAATATGCTAATAAAGAAGTAGAAAAATTAAATAAATTCTATTAATCCTAAATCATGAGTCGCTAAATGCTTTTTTTTTTTTATTTCTCTCTCTCTCTCTTTCTCTCTCCCTCTTTTTTTTGTTTTTTTGTTTTTTTGTGAAACCGTGGCAAGTTTGAAAATATACAAGAATTTCGGCGCGTACGGATCGGTAAAGTGGTGGAAGATATTCTCACCGGAGCAGTGCTCCAGCATCAACCGTTTCGTCGCCGTCTTTGCTGTTCGGGTTTTGTCCTTTCACGTCATCACCCAAAAGAACCCTACCAACATGACGCTGAGTTCATCCTCACTAGCACCATCTCCAAGGTTCTTCGTCCTCGCCCTTCTCTTTGTCTGGGCCCCTTCTCTAGCCATGGAGGATCACTCGATTGGCTCACCACTCTCTTCTCCAATTATTAGCAAGTTTTCTCCATTAAATTTTCTATTTCTAGAATAATTTCTATTCTTATTTTCTATGTTGATTAGTAAATTTATAAACATAGAAATTATTCAAAAATAAAAAATTTATTAGAAATATATTATATATTTAGCAAAAAATAGATTGGAGATAGCATGTGGCGTGAATATTGTAGTTAATTTTTTTAATTTACAAATTTTGTTGGGGCCATTTGACTCACTTGGATAACAGACAAATTAATAGATGTAACTATTCCTATGAGTAAAGTATATGTTTTCTAAAATAGAAGGAGACTAGGTTTTGTTTTACCTACACTTTGTTGCAGGTAATTTGTTTTGATAAATTTACAATTAAAATAAATGTCAATTAAAATTTTATTTTATTTTAATTTTGAGTTTAGTTTTCTTTATATTATGTTTTTATCATTAAAATGATTAGTCATGATTGAAAAGTAGCATTGTATATGTTTAAAAGTGATGGATTATTTTTTCTCATCAAAGAATAATTAACTAAAAAATGTCTCTTATTAACTCAAATTCTAATTTTTAATATTGGTGAGAAATTTATTTAGAAAAGTTCACTTTTAATTTTAACAATTGTGGACCAAATTACTTTATTAAACCATAAAGCTTTTGAATTAAATAACTCATGCTACAAAACTCAATTATCAATAATGAAAAGATATGATGAAAATAGAAAAATTGTGTTTAATTTATTTTTCTTTAGAAAATTGTACATAAAAAAACAACAAAAAAGTTTGGGGGGTGAGAGAGCAAATAGATATAATATTAAGTAATTATTAAGTTTAGGAACCAAAATGTGACACGGGTCGAATTTAGTGACTTATATGGTAAATGTTAAAAATTTTGAGACGGAAAAGTGCATTTAATCGCAACCAAAAGTGAAACATGCTTAAATTGAAAAAATGGCAACATTGGCCTTCAGGACACAATCTGCCTGCCAAAAGGTGGACTGAACTTAAAAAACAAATCAATTTAGTATAGAAAAAAGCAACAAAAAAAAACCGCGATACTATTGATGAATAGTAAACTTTCACTCTATATTTGTGCTATTCATTTATAGTAACTTATGTTTATTTGTAGAAAAATATCGTAATAAGTGTATATTAAGCCAAATATTAGGGAGGCTTTTGTAAATTTTCCTCAGAAATCTGATATACTGCTGCCAGTACTTGTTCAGGGCGAGCCAGTTATTCTTGTTGCTCCATTATGGTTACTTTCTACATAGACACGAAATTTCATCACATGGCACCTGACCTACCTGACCTACAAGTCCAACAAGTCTCCAAAATCTTAATTTCCCTAGCCCCAGGGAGGTGCCCCAAATTAAACGAAAAATCAAAGCAACCACCCATTCAAATAAGGGGCTTAATCCCTTGCTTTGGTTTTAACTAAAATTGAATAACTAAATTTATTTAATTGTTAGTCTTATATACTAATAGTTGAATTATAGTAGAAAACTGAAATAATTGAAAATTGAAATAACAAAAAAAAAATAGTTATTTAGTTTTCAATTGGAATAACCAAATTGTATGCATACAAATTCCAAACCCTAAACACTCATCACAGATTTCAATCTAATCACACATTTCAATTACATAGCAAACGTTTATAATCCATTCCAAATCCAAACATTACATAAATACACATAGAAAGCATCCATCACGTACATCATTGTTTTCAAAACTCAAACATAAATGCTAGTAAACAAAAATTCAATTATTTCGGTTAACTAACTTTTAATTGAAGTAAACAAAAAATTAAACCAAATTTGTATATCAATTTTTAGTTATAACTGAAACTGAAATATCACTTAAAAGTGATAACAAAAAAAATTAAAAAATTTTAATTATTTTATTATTTTAGATATAACAAAAATTTTGCTCACATACATTCAAATGTTGCTGTAAATAGTTACAATTAGTTCATAAAAGTAAATAATGCTGGCTAGGTTCAAATTGAGACGTGTGCACGTGATGGTGATGCTAGCTACCACAGATTAATTTGAGATTGGGGGCGAAGAACCTCTCCGCTAGGTCTCCAGTTGGGTGTGCACAATCTAACACTCCCACCAATGAGACAGATCGCAATTTATTTCTAAGCGTATAACTAGCTAAATACTTCATCCGTCTTATATATTATTTGCACAATATATTTTTTAGTAATTAATTTATACTATTTTTTTATTTTTAATATTTTAGTATATAAATAAAAACTTTTATATAAGAATAATAAATTAAGATATATAATTTTTAAATATATATATTTTTAATTTTTTTAACAAATATTAATATAAATAAATTTAAATCAAAATATATGAAAATGTCAAATGGTGTAAAAAAAATTGAGACAAGTTAATAGTAGATAGTAGCTACTGATGTTAATGTTGAAGCATATGGACCGAACGATGAATGGGTAGCTGGGAGGATGCACATCAACATCTTTAGTATGGGCTAATCATCGGACCCAAGCTAGCTAGCTACTTGATTTTCAGATTCTTTTATAAAGTTTGAACTTTCTTTTTCCAAAAAAAAATGTTGAAGAAGAAGAACTCCGTAGACATCTATAAAAGAATATTGCAATTAATTTTCTAGAAAAATAAAAATAATCAGAACCAATAAAAAAACCAACAAAAGTAAAATATAGATATATACTGTCCATGAACATTTTAAAATTTTTACGTCTTATGATTTCATTTGGAAAAACAAATTATAACCTTAGGTAAAAGAAATCATATGCGCCAACTTAGCCTTCCTTATTTTCTCTTGAAAGTCGATTATATAGCAACTCTGTAAGAAAAATTTTTGGAATGCTTTATTGTGAAATAGCACTCGGAGTTAGAAATCCACATCCCAGGCCTCATCGTATTACTTTTTCGCGTTTCCGCTCCGCTTATGTTGAGTTGAAGATCGAATTAAATCAAACCAAACCCTCAATTAGGTTTGAGACAGGTTGGCCAACACAGTCCTTGCTTGGGGTGGCTTTTGCTCTTGCTCGCACTCGAAACGTTTGTCGATCGTACAACTTGGTGGCAGCCCTGTTGCAAGTCCCACCCGGCACATGCAAAAATATCTATAGCTTAATTTGTAAATTGACTGGCGGCCTGACACTGGCATTGGCACCCATGTTTCCCCCACCCCCCATTTGCAGTAGTCCATACTAGTCCAATAACACTTACAGCTCAGATAAATAAATGGCTTAAATGCACATTTAGTCCTTTAATTTTACTAAATCAAATGAGTTAGTCCCTTAACTTTGACTTAGCATGACTTAGTCCCCTAACTTTGTAAAATGTAACAAGTTAGTTCATAGTTGTATGGAATAGGGTACAACGTTAGTTTCTTTTGTTGACACCTAAACATTCAATTCCTTTTCGCTATCATTGGTGTCTCTATTGAGTGCTAAATTTGTTGGTTAAACTAGTTGACTTTTTGTCAACTCTGACTATAAAAGTCTTTCAATCCAGGCTACATTTCTTATCAATTCTCACTTGATTTCCCTTTATTTTTTTTTTGTAGGTTGAAGAAGATTGTGGAAGTGCCGAAATGAAGTGGGAACAAAAGGAAGAAAAGTCCGGTGTGAAAAAAGTCAAAGATGAAAATGTACTATGGCGTCGTAGCGCCAAAGAAGAAAACTCTCTGGTGGCCCTTGTTGTTGGCAGTGCTGCAGCACCATTGGTGGCACTGTGGTGCTAGGTGATCGATTTCTGAAGCTACAGTGCCAATTCTTCCCTTGTTCCGATGTTGAGGCACTACTAAATTTGGAAATTATGTTCCTCACTCCTAAATTTGAATCCTAGATTGCTATTGGAGAAGGAATCTTATCTAAAATAAGGTTGGTGAGATAAAGAGACAACTTGAAAGGATCTAAACCACATTGTAGCAAAAATTTCTTAAAAAGTGTGCTTGGTTTTCTTTTTCATCATCGTTTTCCTTTTTTGGAGGCACCATTGTAGACACTTGTTTTCTTATTTGGGAGCTTGGTTGAAGGTGTCAAGAAGAACCTTAAGACTAAGAAGACTTGAGCTTCTAGTGGTTTTTATTGGTTCTTTCTTCTATTTTCTCTTTTATATTTCCTATTGTTTGCTTGAACTCTAATATATTTTTTGTTACCAGTATGGATATAGAGTAGTCCTCTTAATCTCTCTAGGATATACACTTGACATTGCTACTTAACATTATTTTGACAAAATTCATAGAAGTTGCTCTTGTGTTGTTTTTTTTTTTTGAACTTATCTATACGTGTTGATTGATCACCTTATATATGCATCAAAATCACATTTTTGTATCGAGAGAGAAGGTTGTGGTGGAGCTAGAAAAGAACATAGTGGGTTAGTTAGATTAAAGACAATTAAGCTACCCATTAAATGTGATTGAAAAGTTAGGTCCTAATCCACCTTGATTAGATTTATGAGCTTAAGAAAACTCATAATTAGATTATAGGTGAGCAAGCCTTTATCTTAAGAAATAAATGACTTAAATTAAGACTCCTTACACCACACTAAGTAATGACAACCATAATTCCTCAATTTAACTTAGGTAGCAAGGTTAAGTTGCACCATCCTATGGGGATTGCTTAGTTTATAAGTTAGTTCAATCTAAGTTAGTTTAAGTTAGTGTAGTGAGCATTCTCATTTCCATTATATCCCATTTCCATATTTGCATATTTATTCTTCATCATATCAACTTAGAATTTACAACATTTGTTATATAATCTAATTTAGTCAATTGAGTAGTTAGGACATGTTGTTTAATTTACAATCGAAACTATCTCTTGCGACGACATTCAAATTCACCATTTGCTCACAACACACCATACACTTTCGGTGAATTAAGGGTTATAAATTTAAAGCTATTGTTTCACAACAGTCTTTTAACCAAAACAACTAACATCCTCTCCCATCAAATTTGCCTTTGTTGTCTTTCATTTTTGTTAACAACTTCATGAAGTCTTCATCTTTTCCAACAAGTTTGTCTGTGAACTAACAACAAAACCTCTAGCTTTGCACTTATTTTCAGTAAAAGTTAGCAGAGCCCATCATGTGGTTGATTTTCCTCCCTCCACTCAACACCTCCTATTCTAATCTCACCCCAAAAGATCTTCAAGAAAAGTAACCATATTTACATGATTACATCTTTAAAAAAAATCCCCAAATAAAGTAAAGTCAGAAACTTTCACTCATTTCTCAGAAAAAACTCACTTGAGTCCAAAATCAAGGACCAAGACCTACAAAGAGATGGGTATAAATGTTGGAAGGTGACATTTCTTTTTTTGCTCGAGTCCAAAATTGATTTGCAACATCAAGTCACAGGGACCAAAGCACAAAATAGGTCTCCCTGTCTTGATCTAACATTGAGATCCTCTCAATTGCTTTCAAATTAATCTTCTCCTAAACACTGTCACATTGCCCTCATTTTTAGTCCTGCATTGCCGCATCACCCTCATATTCTGCCTAACACCATTAAGCCAACATCCAATTTTAGACACCACGAGCTCATTAACACATCAATCATGTAGGATTGTTCGGCTATTTTTGGTCAATTAATTGATCTAAATTTTAGATTCTACCTAAGCCTTTGATCACTTGCCCCAAGTCCACCATGAGTTCCTTTAAAAACCACACATGAAGGAAAATCTACCAGTTTTCTAGTGTTCTAATCCACAACATCGCATCACCGTCACTATCAAACTCATGTGACTGGTTCACGCATGCTTTCCATCATACAAGGGGCTAAGTCGTTTAAGTTAGCAAAGTTTGAGGACTAAGCCATTATTTGTACCAGTTTGAGGACTAAGTCGTAATGAGTCAAAGTTTAAGTTGTAGCTCGTAGGGGTGAAAGTTCAGGTTATAGGGTTGGTTTCGGATTGAAACCCAATTTTTACAGACTGTCACTAACCTGACTAAACCTAGCCCTATTTTTGTTGTAACCCGAACCGAACCTAACCCGTTTAGGGTGGGTTAAGGTTGGGTGAACCCGAAATATGTCTTTACCAGACTGGGGGATGAATCGAGACAGAAGGAAAGGGTCGGTGGTCACCTGATCGGTTGGATGAAGGCCGGACAGGGACGGCAGAATGGTGATTGCGAGGAAAGGGTTGGTCGTCGGTGAGGTGAAGGTTAGATGGGGGCATCTATGTGCTAAGCGGTGACTGTGAAAAGATGATTGGTGGTCAATGCCTCGGTATGAATCATAGGATGAAGGCCGGATGGCAGATGGCGTCATACATGACAAAACTATTGCAACTGCGCTGCTACTACTACTTTGTTGTTTGGTTTGGGGAGTGAAGGGGGATGGATTAGGATCGGGAAGCCTCAGTCGGATAGGGGCGCCTATGACACCGGACGGGGAATGAAATGATGAACAAAAAACAAGATGGTAGCTAGGCTAAGGTTTGGGTTAATGGGTTAAATAGAAAATGGGAAGTTAAAAAAACAGGAATTAATTGAGACTTGGGCTGGAAATTGGACATGGCATACTTGGGTTTGGGCTATGCCAGCCTATGATCTATCAATATAACTATAGGATTGGGCCTAAGTAAGCAGAAAATATGGTCGGGTCAGATATTTTCGGGTCAACTCAACCCAAACCGATTTTTGAAGTTTTAGAAATGGATCGGATCAGGCCAACCCGAACACATATTTTCCTTTCTCCCAACCTGACCTAAACCTTAAAATTAGGGTCAGGTTCGGGTTTGGGTTCAGGTTTAGAGTCACCATTTACACCCTTAGTAGCTTATGCGAGTTTATAAAATTGAGGGATTAATCATGCATTTAAACCTAATAATATTTTTCCTGCCTGATCAACCAAACCCAACATACACGAGACCCATATTCTATTATTCCTATTCCCATAATATATCTAATATATGTATGTGTGTGTATGTGTATGTGTGTATGGTTGGTGACTTCAATGATATGCTTTTTAGTTTATATAAGCTAGGAGGCTTGAGCTTCAATCATACTAAAAGCATGTATTTTTTGTGATTGGATGCATGGTTGTAATTTATTTAACTTGAAAGCTACTAGTCCCAAATACATTTAGTTTAATTTTAGATCTGGTAATGGCCTTATTAAAGAAAAATTAGACAAGGTGTTTACTAATTTTGATTTGAGGACTAATTTTCCTGAAGCTTGGCTTGATGTTTTGCCTATGACTCACTCTGATCATCACCCTTTACTCCTTCACTTTAATAGATTCGTTGGTAGAATTTGGCCTAGACCTTTTAGGTTTGAGCTAGCTTGGATAAGGCACCCTGAGTTCCACCCTTTTGTTCATAGTACTTGGTCTCCCATGTCTTCTTCTTCTGATAATCTAGATGCTTTTAAATCCCAACTTACTATCTAGAATAAAAAAGTTTTTGGTAACATTTTTCATCAAAAAATGTCCCCCTTGCTCGTATTAAAGGTATCTAGAATAGGCCTCTTAACCTTTTTCTTAGTAAGCCAGAGATTTTTTTAGTACAAGATTTCAATGAAATCTTACTTAGAGAAGAGAATGTCTAGAAGCTTAACTTTAGGATAGACTGGTTACAAGATAGGGAGAGAAATACTAGATTCTGTCATATTTCTATTATGCACAGGAGGAAAAACAATCAAATTGTTGGTCTAAAAGATTTCACTGGTAATTGGACTCAGAACCCTGCTGAGTTATCTGCCCTTATTGTTAAACACTTTTCCGAGCTTTTTACTACTAGGCTTTTATCTGATGATCCTCTTTGGCTTGAATTTGATTGTTTTGATTGGAACTATCAACCTCACTTTAACTCCATCCCTGATGCTAATGAGCTCAAAAGAGCTATTTTTTTTATTAAGGACTTAAAAGATTTTGGTCTTGACAGGTTTCATGTGGCTTTTTTTAACAAATTCTAGGATTACACAGGACATTCTGCCATTCATGATATTCAACAAGTTTTCACTGTAAAAAAGTTACATGATGGTTAGAACAAAACCTTAATCTCCCTCATTCCCAAAATTGCTCAACCTGAGACCTTAACAAGTGTCAAACCCATAGGTCTTTGTAATACTTTATGTAAAACAGTTTTCCAAAATTATTGTGAATGGATAGAGACCTTTTATGAAATCTGTTATTTGCCCATTCCAATATGCTTTTATTCCTATAAGAAGCACTGTTGATAATGCCATTATTTTTCAAGAAATTCTTCATTCCTTAAAAAAAAAAAAGGAATATGACCTTTTTTGTTCTTAAAATTGATCTAGAAAACACTTATGATAATATTGAATGGAGTTTTGTTAGAAATATATTACATTATTTTTAGGTTCCTAAAAGATTGGGATCCTTGATTTTAGAATATATCTCTTCTACTGATTTTTCTATGTTGATAAATGGTTCTATGACTGATTCTTGTATGCCCTCTAGAGGTATCAAACATGGAGACCCCCTTTCCCCTTATTTCTTTATTCTTTGCTTAGAGATTCTCTCTAGAATGATTAACTTTTAGCATGATAGTGGAAATTGGAGGGGTTTTAAAATGGGCTCCAAGAGTACTGTACTAACTCATCTATTCTTCGTTAATGATCTTTTATTTATTACTGAGGCCGATGAAAACAATTGCCTTGCTGTCCAACATACCATAAAGACCTTCTGTGCTCTCTTTGGTCAGACTATTAATCTTAGTAAGTCTAAGTTGCTTTTTAGTAAAAACACTAAAGCCAAACACTAGAGCCATCTGTGCTAACATCCTTCAGGTTAAAGGAAACTGACAATCTTGGTAAATATTTAGGCTTCCCTATCTCCCATAAAAGGTGGAAAAATTTTGATTGTAATTTCATCATCGAGAAAATTAATGCTAAGTTGGCTGGGTGGAAAGCCAATTACCTATCTCTTGCTGGTAGAACTGTTTTGACCCAGACAACTTTGGCCACTATGGGCAATTACTACATGCAAGTAACCAGCCTGCCTGTTAAAACTTTGGATAATATTGATCAAATTTGTAGGAACTTTCTGTGGGGTTTTACCAATGAAAAAAGAACCATCCACTATATTAATTGGGATATAGTCACTAGAAGAAAAAAAGATGGTGCTCTGGGTATAAGACAAGCTAGGTGCCTTAATCGTGCTCACATGTTAAAACTAGCTCAGAAAATTAAACATGATAAGAATTCCTTGCTCAGTTGTACCCTCTATTCTGAGTACAACAATGTAACTAGTATTAGGTCAGCTTCCCCCTTTTGAAAGTAGGTTACTAAATCTGATTACATGAATGAGGGAACAACCAGACTTGTTTTTACCGGTAGAGATACTTTTTGGTGGTTAGATAGCTGGCTTCCTTTAGGTAGTCTAAGAAAGTGCATTGAAGGACCTTTAACTAGTGATGAGTTTTCCCTCACAATTGCTGAAGTTTTTACTGACAAATCTTAGAATTAGGATAAACTTTCATTTGAGCTTCCATTTTCTATAAAGAATCAGTTCATGCCATCAATATCCATCATGATAGTACCTATGTTGATAAAGATTTCTAGAAATTCTCTAAAGATGGTTCTCTTACTCTTAAGACTACTTACCTTTTTTGAGAAAAATAGAACCTCTTCTTCTGATGTTATGGATTGTTCTTAGCTCTGGAAAGTTCCCACCATCCTTAAGATTCATATGTTCTTTTAGATAGCTCTTTATGGTAAACTTTCCACTAGCTTACATTTGCATGATAGATGTTTTAATATTAATCCTCTTTGTTGTCGTTATGGTACCCATAATGAGGACCAATTCCACTTGTTATTTTCGTGTAACGTGAGTAAATCTGTTTATGATCATTTTGACATTAGTTGGGATGTGTCTGCTTCATTCAATCATTTCATCAAGATAAGTTATACCAATACTCAACCGTCCATTTGTGGTAACATCCCTTGGAATATTCTTTTCCTTTTTGTTTTTAGGAAATTTGGTATAGCAGGAATAAGCTGATATTTGAGAATAATCCTTGCTCTACCAATGTTCTCATTGACAACATCAAGAAAAAGCTTGTGAGTTCTTTGCTGTCCCGAGAGCCTCCCGGCTTGCCCTCTATCCCAGGGTTTTTGTTGATGTCAGATGGACACCCCCTCCTGCTGGCATGTTAAACTCAATATAGACGATTCTTGAAAAAAAATTGTCTGTAAGGCTGAGGCTGGTGGTATCATCAGAAATGACAAAGGTGAATTTGTGATTGCCTTTGGTAGAAATGTAAGGGCCTCATCTGTCTTAAAAGCAAAGTTATGGGCAGTTAGAGAAGATTTAAGGCTTGATCACCAGCTCAATACCTTTCCCTTACAAGTTAAGATGGATTAAAAAATGGGGGTTCAACTTTTAAATTCATCTCAATGCTCTTTTATTGTTCTAATGCCCTTACTTTCTGAATGCATGTTCCTCAGGATTAGGGAGAAAGTTCTTCAGGTCCATCATGTCTCCAGAGAAGCTAACCATGTAGTTGACCAACTTGCTAACATGGTTGCTAACCAAGAAATAGAAGGCACCATTGTCTTTTGGTGAATACTTAACTGTATTAGGATCAGTCTTTTTGAAGATTTTGTTGGTGCTTCTAGACCTAGGGAAAGTAGCACTAGTAGCTCTGCCTTGAGAGTTTACAATCTTTGTAATTCTGGACCTTATAATCAGCCTTTAGGCTGACCCTTTTGCATTTATTTATTACCCAATTTACCAAAAAAAAAAAAAGGAAAAAATATCACCAAACTCTGCTCTGCAAATGGGGTTGCTTATGTCACAACTAAGAAAGGCTTTCATTTGTTGGTCAAACTAGTAGGGATACTGAGTTTCTCTTTTGTTTATCTTTGGCTTTGTTTAAACTATGATTAATGCATTCCTTCTAAAGGAATATCTTAAAAAAAAATTACCAACTTTGGCACTTCACATTTGTTGTGTGTGTATGTAACTTTTTATGATATGAGGGAAATAACAAAAGCATATATATAGTGTAAGGATTAACATAAAAAATTTTGTACAAAATTCACAAAAAACCACTAGTGGTTTGTGAATCGGTCCAAATAGACCACTATTATTTTTTTTAGCTAAACTTTATTGGTCATAGTTTAAAATGGAGAAATTGGTCATTCTATATTAAAATCAAAGGTCAATTCAAAGTTAAATTATTGGTTCTAATATGTGCAGGCAATAAATTAGTACCACAATGCATTTCTTTGATTTCTCCATGTTAATTATCATACCATTTTCCAGTTTTTACCAAAATCCTAACACATTCAACAAGCCGTGAATCCCTAGCTTTTTTTTCAATTTGTAACAAAACATACTAATTTCACTCAGAATATTATAATGCAGAACTTTTTTTTTCTTACATAATATATTTTTAAATTTTAAATATTCTCACAATTTAATAGGAAGTGATCAATTTAATTCAATTAGAAATATGAGTGATATATTTAAGCTGAAAAAAATAATATTGACCAATTTGGACTGAGTCACAAATAATAATGATTTTTTATTTTGTGATTTTTGCCTAAATTTTATACTCCATTAGTGCTTGTCAGGCTTGGGCCCATTTGAGAGTCAATCAAATATCTCAATTCGGCGAATTGGCATTTCTAGCACCAAGCGGCTTTGATGCCTAAAGCCTTCTGGATCATGATGGAATGGACGGATATTCCTCTCCCCCGATTCAAGTACGCGGCCTCCTGAATTCTCTGGGCTACATAGCCATTTTCCTTTTCTAATTTGGGCCAGATCGTACTTGAAAAGCCTAGAAGCTGAACTTTCGAAACAAAAGAATAGAAAAACAGAAATCCATCAAAATTCTCTTTCCACGTAAAGAATGATGAAGATCCGCACCTGTAGCAATCAAATCGAACTTAAAAGCTTGGAAGCTGAATTTCCAACGCAAAGAAACAGAAATAGAACCCCACCAAAGTTCTCATTCCATGCAACAAATCAACAAACAGACAACCCAAATAACCAGCACATCTCCAAGAACGAAAGCTGCAAATGCAGCAGCAAACTCAAAAGCAAAGCATGCCCAGAGGAAGAGAATGCGGAGGAGGAAGTGTTACATGTCGTCCCACATGAAGCGGGCGTCCGAGGAGTTCGGCGAAGCTGTTCGGGTGGTGCAGCAAGGGAGAGGTTGGTTAGGTGGCGGCAATGGTGGAACGCGAGAGAGTCGACCGAGTCGCAGGAGAGAATAGAAAATACTGAAAACAACAAAAACTGTGTTTTTCCAATTCTTCATAATATGAAAATTTGTTCTTCTCAGAAAATAGAAACACAAAATTCATCCACTAAACATGTTTTCTTTTTCTTTTTCATTTTTCAAAAAGATTTTCATTTAAATTTTTTGGAATTAAACAGAACTAAGCTTTCCCTGGCTGCAATAGGCAAGCTCAAAAGCAAAGCATACCCAGAAGAAGAGGATGAGGAAGGATACGATCAGAGGAGGAGGCGACCGTCGCCATGATCGCAGGCGAGTCGAAAGACTCGAAACAGATACCCGGAAAGAAAAAGAGAAGGAAAAAGAGAGAAAAGGGGGGGGGGGGGGGGGCCGAAGCGGAAACGGGAACCCTAGGATTGGATTTATCATTTCATGAAACATTAATGGAAGATCAGAGACTCTGAAGCAAAGAAAGTATGATGTATTCCTTCTGAGAAAACACAGAAACAAAGAAAGTCCTTGTGGGTATTTCACAATCTCGTTTTAAATTAAATTGGCTGTATAATTGTACATCATTCGCATACTCTATGTGTTCCTATTTAGTAAATTATTTTGTGCAGTCTCAAATTTTTATAATATTTTTATATTTACTAAATTATTTTATTATATTTCCTTTCAAGCTATTGTTCCAATATTTACTTATTCTAACTTTCTCAATTTCTATACAAAAATTAATGAAAAAAGTGAAATAAACATATAAACTTTTTATACTTTCTTAATGTCCAGGACTAATTAAATGGTACAATAGATATGGGATGGGGAGCATAAAGTAATTACTCATTTAAATTATCAATCTATTGAAACATGAAATTAAAACTGTAATTTTAAAGCTTTTTAAAATAAAATATTTTTTATTAATTTTTTAACATATCCAACTTAAAAAGTGAAAAATTAATTACAAATACATTCTTTTAACAAAAAAAAAATTCTAAAATTATTCTTTGCACTTCTTAAAGTAAGATTTCAATAAATTGACAACTTTAATAAATAAATAGCACTTAACATAAAAATAATGCAAACATAATGTAACCTATTTAATTTAAAATGAACAGCCACCTAACTATACATTATGAGAAAAGGATCATTTTCTAAGGTCATTTCTAGCAACACGTTGTAGAAAAAGTTCAAATTTGACACCCAATAGTCGAAACTTTTGAGCACGACATCTAGAAAATGGCTGTCAGAAAAGGTCTGGCGATGCTGGTCGGAATAGCAATATACCAATGACCACCTGTTGGGAAAGTCACCAACGGCATACGGATTGCCGAAAGTAGGAAAGGTGGGGGCCATCTTCCGGCGGTAGTTAATTGCTAACTTCCGGTGACAAGTTGCAGGAATTTTAGCTAACCGTAAGAAAAGTGGTTGGTGGACTTCAACGAGCTGCTACCAAAATCTTTGTCGAATCCAATGGTGATCCATCAATAATTTATTTGTTTTTAAAAAACCATTAATCAAATTGGAAAGGAAGAAAAAAGAATGAAGTGTGGGGGAGAAAATGGCGTGAAATGGACGGGGGGAAAAGGAGGAGGAGGAGGAAGAAGAGGAAGAAGTTGAAGAAGGAGAAAGAGAAAAGATAGAGAAGAAGAGAAAGAAAATGTGTGTTTATATAAATAGAGAAGGGGGGGGGGGAGGGGGAATTTGTGTGACATAAATTAAATGTGACATTCTTGAGTAGTCCATCTACTTTCATTCAAATCATGAATCCCTTATTATATTAAAGGAATGTCTTGGAATTCATTTATAAGGGATTTACTTATCTATGTATTGTTGTAACCAATATATTAGGTCCCACCTTACCTCAAATGTTATACCCCAATGCCCTTCCTTAAAACCTACATGTGATGTATAAACTCCTGTAATCATGACATATTTGCTTACTTAAACATTATTTCATTTCGTTTTAAAAGAAATGGGAATGGTGAAACAATATTTTATTAAATCCGGCATTTTCCTGTGAGAGAAATGTATGAAGGGTGCGAGTGAATTTAAAACTTTGGTGGAGAATATTAGTGGTTTTATAATGTTGGTGTAAGGAGTTTAACTTTTTTGGATGAGGAAAAATGGAGGGAAATTGTTTTGTTTTTTGACAAAAATATGTCAAAAAATTTTAACAATCGTATTTTTCACAATAGAAAAAAGTGGGGAAAATATTTGTGAATTTCTAGTCAGCTATTAGAAATCGATGGGGAAAGGTAAAAAAAGAGTCCTATAAATTTCACAACTTTTCTAGTTGAGTCCTATAACTACACGAGTTTCTGTTTGAGTGCTATACGTTTAAAAACATGAACTACATTAATCCTATATTTGGCAAAGCTGACAAAAAATCTTATATGGCACCTAACAACGTTAACTTCTGCCCAGTTAGCACATACAAGTCAACTTAAATATAAAAAATAAAAAATACATAAAAAAAGTTTCAAAGACACAAAATTATAAGTATTTGAAACCTAGGTAGACAAAATTCTTGCTTTCTAGCATTCTCTCATATGAAACCATCCTTTTTCTATCTCGCTTTCCCTCAGACAAAACCCATCTCTCTCTTTCTCTGCTGTTTAGTCTCATCTTTTTCTTGCAAAATCCGAGTGTTTGGTACCCAAAAAGCAAGGCGTTTTTCATTGAGGCATTTTATCGAACATTTTGCCTTCGTTGTTCACAAAACACAAACAAGTTTGACAACAACAAATTCTCTCGCCAACATTCAACTTGGCCAACACTTGACACAGGCCAACCATGACAGCCTGACGAACTGATTGAAGCCAGTGGATCGCCCAGATCTTCTGTTTTGTGCGTCGTCTTTATCATACTTTTGTTTTGTGCATCTCCTTCATTAAAGTTAGGTTGATTGAAGGGCATATATTCAAACACTGGATTGATTCAATTAGCCTCATTTTCTTGATCTATAGTTCTCGTTCCTAACTCTGCAACGGAAACAGATCCAAACATCCTAAAAAAGAAAAAAAAAATCATGAAATCGTGCAAATGCAAATAGGAGAATTAGGAATGGTTTCGAGAGAATTGGTAAGAAAGAAACAGTAGGAGAGAGGCAAGGGGAGACAGAGTAGGATGGTTTCTAGAGAGGGGCTTTCGAAGTGGGACGGTTAAAATCGGAAATGGGGGAAAGAGAGCATGGGCTGCCAGAGTATGATGGTTGAAATTGGGAAGGGAGGAAGAAGAGCAACGGTGGCCGTATTGGGTGGCCAGATATTGTGTTCGGAGAGAACTGAAGTACCATCGGTGAAGTCGAAGCCCAGAAGAGAACACAAAGGGCCAATTACCAAGGAACAACTGAGGAAGAAGGCTAAAGTACCCAGAATTTTGTGTTTGTGCATGTAACTTTTATTTTTGGCAATTTAGTCCACCTGCATGTGCCAAGTCGGCTAGAGAACAACCCCACTTTTACCAATTGAGTAAGAGATAACACCATTATGTGCCATGTCGGATTTCATCTATAAGACTAATAGAGACCACATTTTCAAATATATAAGACTCAAACAAAAAATCTTGAAGATGTATAACTTAATAAGAAAAGTTGTAAAAGTTATAGGATTGATTTTGACATTTTCTTGAAATCGATCATCAAAAAATTTCAACATGAAGTTTAAGTTTTTTGGGTGGAAAAAAGTGGAGTAGTTTATCAAAGACACCCTATCAAAACGGTTAGAGGCATTTTGATGCAATAGCGACCAAAGTTCACCATTAGGATGGTGACTAGAGGTTTTCCAACGGAGAACTATTGAGAACATACTGGCATCCGACAGTAGCTCTTTATTTTTCTTCCACATTTATGTATCTCTTCTAATAGCCTTGTAACCTAGACATTTGTACACGTAAATGAAATCCTATAAAACTATGTTGAACTCAACGCATGCTTCCTCCTCTTTATATATGCAAATATATAATGTTGAATCCTCATCGCCAAACCTTTCACATGAGCTATAGTTATGCGTAATCCTCTAATTTGGAACCCAATTCTTCTATCGCTCATCTTTCTGTCCCCTCTTGTCCCATACCCTATAATTGTGCCATCTGTTATTTTTTTTCTTCATTGTACAAATTGTCTTTGCGCATCTTCTTCTTGTTTTTCAGGTTTTCATCATCCTCAATTGCACAATTATAGATTGTTTTCCTGTTGATAGTTTGTCTCCTTTGTCAGCACTATTGGCTGATTTTTAGGTTCCTCGTATCAACCTCTAATTTCCTTTTGTGTGTTCCTATGAAGTATTTTGTTTCGATTAAGAAGATGCTTTCTCTGCAGCAAGAAGCCCTTGCCCAAGAAAGACACCTGCATGTACAAGTAAGCATGATCCATTCGAATCACTCGCATATTAGCCAACTTACTAGTACTGCGACCAATTTTATCAATTTCTGATGAATGATTTGTTTGTGTTTTAGGAGAAAAGGGGATATGGGATTTTGTAGCATGGGATGTAGGAGCAAGCAAATATTCATGGATGATCAAGAAGAAATGCCGACGCACAAAGACAACTGCTCCCTGGCTACCATGAAAATCAAACTGTCGCCACCAGCGATAACTCATGCTACTACGCCATCTTGGTCACCATCTCCTGCTTCTCGAAACCGCAGATCCGCAAGCAACAGGGCTGATGGTACTTATGCTTTCTGAGAAAATAAACTGGTTCGGTTTTTGGATCTTTGGCAATAATTTTGCTTCTCTTGATTTTCTCCTGGACAGATGACATAATTATAGGGTATGAGACAGGGAAAGGACAAAGAGATTGGGGACAGAAGAATTGCGTTCCTAATTTGGCCTCTTTGACAACCTTTTTTAGTCTTCTTTCATTAATTTGGTTTTGCGTATTAATTTGTATTTACATTTGATTTTTCATTTCATTTGTCATTGAGATTAGATCACCTTTGTTTTTTATTCTCCCCAAGTTCTCTTACTTTTTTTGTAGTTTCATAGAACAAATGTTTAACCTAGGATCAATTGATGGGAGGTGGAGAAGATCTTATCATAACACATGTTTGTCTTTCATATAAAATTGAATTATTGACAGTTCATTTTATTCATAGTTACTTGCCATGGGTTTCGAAAACTTGGAGGTCTTTCGATGAGGAGTAGTTAGGAAATTACAAATGACATATCTTGGAAAACCTGGTTAAAGCTGTTTCAATAAAGAGCTATCGAGAACCTATAGTACTAAAATTTGATGATTTTTCAATAGTCAATTTACTAACAGTTTGATTATTGGTAATTACCAATACGTTAAATCATTAGTAACGGTTAGCAGTAATCAAACCTTTGGTAACTTTTTAATGACTTAAACCGTTGATACTTACTAACATGAATATCCGTTGGCACTGCTTAAATGGTTGGAAACCGGAATTGTGGGACTGAATTAGGATTTTTTTCCTTCTTTTTCAATTATAAAATCCCACTCTCTATTCCACTTTTGCTGCTTCTCTCTCTGTCTCTTTCTCTCTCTCTCTCTAGTCTCTACATCTCCTTCTCCAGACGTATCACCTTCTTTTCTTCATTTATCCTTCTCCCCTTCTCCCATAACTCGTCAATCCTTCTTCTCATTGTTCTCCTCCTTTCCCTCTCTTCTTCTCTCTCACACACAGACGCCGGATTCTGGGTTGGAGCGGCTGCATCGCCGCTCGGATGTGTTTTCCGGCGATGCCCGCAGTGGTTGGATTTTTTTTTTTTCTAGATTTTTTTCCGTTTACATGTTTAGGTTTTTTGTTTCCTCCTCTTTAGTTTTCTCTAAAGTTTTTTCTTAAAAAAAATCAACTATTTTCCGTAAATGTAGCATCAAAGTTTCGGATCAATTTTCTTTTTTAAAAAATTTGTTTTAATTTACATGGTTTTGCTCTTTTTGTTATTCTCTTTAACTTCTTCTAAAACATTTCTTCAAAGACACAACTGATTTTTGTAGATCGAGCTTGAAAGTATTGAAGCCCAATTTTTTTTTTATTTGTTGGTTTTCCGCTGCATTTTTGGTACTTTTCCTGGGGCGATTTGGTCCCTAACTTTAAAGGTCGTCCTAATGTGGTTCTTTAACTCAAAAAGTGACTATTAAAGTTCCATAATTCAACTCAGTCGTTCTATTTTAGTCCCTACCATCAATTCAAGCATTATTTCAGATGGAAATTACCTACGTGGTACAAAAACTGCCACATGGCATCCTATTTTATGGCAATAAGTGATTAAACTAAAAGAATAATAAACCTTAGGTTAGATTTGACACAACAAATAATTTCAGGAACTTAAAAAGTTGAAAACCCTAATTTCATCTTCTTCCCCAACTCTCACTATCCGCCGCCGATGTCTACGCCAGCCACCATCTCGCCGTTTCTCCATCCCCTATATCTCCGCCGACGTGTTCGTCCTGATCGCTCCTCGTCCCACTGTCCTCGTCGATCCTCGTCCGTCCTCGTAGATCCTTGTTCCACCGTCTTCGTCGATCATCATCCGTCCTCGGCAGTCCATGTCTGTTTAATCCGCCCATCCGCATCCTTCTTTCTATCTCCTAATCGCCGCCAACATCCATCCTTGTCAGTTCATTGGGTTCAATCTTCCCCAAAATCTTCTTCGATTATGGCCAACTAGATCGTGGCTTTATTTAGTTTACCAACTCTTCCTCAACTCTCCCGGTTCTCCGCCGCTGTCGCCACCATCTCGCGTCTATCCGTCTCCTATCTCTTAATCTACGCATCTGTCCTCATCCGCCCTCGTCGTTGTATCCATCCTTGTCCATCGTCGACCTTAAGCCTAGCAAGAACACCGATATGTCTGGCGCAGGAAGCCGTCGGCCGCAGTGCCGGATCTTTGCAGCTGTTACCACTGCCCCTGGTAGCTCTCTTTAATCGCTGCTCTCCCTACTACATCCCTCTTTTTGGGCGGCACCGCCTCCCATCGTCTACCACTCCCTCTGGTTTACTTCCGTCGGCAAAAATTTGGGGAAGAAGATGAATTGTTGGCTAATATACATTTAAGTTCCTAAGGTTATTAGTTTGGGTCAATTCTAACATAAAGTTTTTTATTCTTCCAATGTAGTCATTTATTGCCATAAAATATGATGCCATGTGGCAGTTTAGGTGCCACGTAGGCAATTTCCGTCTAAAATAACGCTTGAACTGACTATAGGGACTAAAATAGGACAGATGAGTTGAGTTATAAGACTTTAATAGTCACTTTTTGAGTTAAGGAACTACATTAGGATGATCTTTAAAGTTAGAGTACCAAAGTTAAATTTTACCCGTTGGTGGGGTGAAGACTAGCTGGTCGGATCTAGTGATGGCAACGGTGGTGGTCGAGACTGCTGGTTGCTTTGGATTGTGGTATTGAAAACAACGCATGTCTCTGGATTTGTGTCTGGGATGGTTCATTTCTTAATTTATTTTTTTTAGTTTTTATTTTTTTTACTGTGCTTGTTTTCCCTGTTTTGAGTATATTGCTTAAATGGTCCATAATTTTTAGTCACTCTTTCTTTTTAGTCCATAACCTATTAAAAGTTTTGTTTTAGTCCTAAATCTATTAAATATGTTTTATTTTAGTCTTAAGTTTATTGAAATGTTTCATTTTAGTCTCGAATGAAATTTGTTAACTCAAAATATTTATTTGATAATAATTTTTTAGATTATAATTTAAACTATCTGATAATTATCTTATAATAAATTTAATCTGTATAATAATTTTTTATAGTTAATAAAAAATTTTAAATTATTTTTTTTATTTTGTGTAAATTAAACTTATTTCATTTAAAAAGAGAAAAAAATTAATTAATTTAAATTATCTATTTATTTTTAAAAAATATTTAACTGTTTAAATTTATTTTTAAAAATAATTATTAAATATTTAAATTAAAATTTTAAAAAATTTTATCAGACAATTATATTGAATTAATAAATTTTATCTGATAAGGAATTAAAATAAAATAATTTTAATAGATTTAGAATCAAAATAAAATATTTAATAAATTAGAAATTAAAAGAAAACAATAACTAAAAATTTTGAATCATTAATTCACTCTGCCTGTTTTTGTAGGAGCGTGGGAGCTACTGAATTGTGGTGTACAAAATAATGCTACTGGATTTTTGGTGGATAAAGCCGACAAGATTTTGCTATCAGTCTTTTGCTGGTTCAATTCTACTTTTGTGCTATCTGTCATTTGCTAGTCATTGATGATGTATATAGTGGAGAAAGATTTTGTGTATGTAGCAGTTAAGGTCAACATGGAAAATTTGTAGTCTTTTCTTCAATTTTTAGCTGGCTAGGTTAGTAAATTTTTTATGAAAAAAGGGTTGTGATCCTTGTGTTATTATTTTAGGTTATTTTCATTTTATCTGTAATTTAATTTTTTTATCATTTTTTATTTTTATTGTAATATTTAGATAGTAATTTTAAGTTATTTCAAATTTGTTGGGAATTCTTGTAATGTTTGCTAAGAACCTTTTTTTTTTTTTCAAAATAACATTTTTTTTTTGCATAAATGAAACCAATTTATTTTGAAAAATAAAAAAACAGTTTCCAGTTGCAGCACGTTGGAAATTGTTTTAACTTTTTTTTTTTTTAAATACCATCAAGAGCTATTGGTAACTTTGTCAATGGTTGAATATATTGATAACTATCAGCGGTTTAAGTCGTTAGTATAAAACTCAACTGTTATTACAAGTGACCGATTTTAGACCGTTAATGATTACCAACAACTTCTTTACCAACGTATAAAAAAATTTCTGATGCATTGATTTCTAACAGTCAGTTACCAGTGATTTTGCGTTGATAATTTTGAAATTATCAATGTGTGGTTATTGGTAATAATTGTTAGAAAACAACCTCATTTTAGTAGTGTTGCCGATGGCGCATTATTGAAAAGATGGTTAGAGGTGTCCCAATGCAAAGCCTTTCTCAACGGCTCACTGCTGGAAGGGTGACTGGCTGCATATTGCCATTTTCCAGCAACTTACCATCAGAACTTTTCGATCGGCAATCCCATAGTAATTACTTTGTGATGGTTGGTTGTTAGAAAATGTTAACTCTAGAAAACTTTCAACGGCTTGCAATTAGAAAATTTTAACTAATTTTTGCCATCATAACTAGGGCTATTAAAAAATGAGCATTTTCTAGTAGTGATAGTTGGTCAATCTTTGAAAGAGTTAAAATTAAGGTAAGTTTTTGTTTACTGAGAATCAAATATTAGATTACATAGCGAGAATAAAAAATGCCAAGTTGTAAGGTGGAGATACTCGCAGCCACATAAAGAATGACCACCTAGCAATGGGAAAGATTCTGCTTGATAGTTAGTATCTAGTGTGAGAGACGTGCGAACTTTGGACGTAGAGTGAGTAATTGATGAAGAGCAGCAAGTACTTGAATGCAGTTCGATAAGATGGTGATTGCCTGCAAATGTAATTGGATAGCGAGATAGATGCACCCAGGCCCACCGTAAGTTCAACCTCATCAGATGGTTCATAAGGATGGTTGAATTGACCTCCTTGTACGTGAGCTATGTGTTTTGTACTTCCCTCACAAATCTATCTTAGGCATTTGATCACGTGAATGCATCTCTCACTTTCGTCCACTTCTGGAGTAGGTCATTATGAGTTGCGAAGTTTGGGGGTGCTATCATCCAAGTCCAAGCTAGAGGACCAATTCGACTGAGTTGGAAAAGTTGGGGGTTGTTACTGTACTTGGAATCAACCGCAGCATTGCTCTTGCATTGGCGTTCGTTTCGGTTCAATATTTTCTCATGCACCAAATCGAACGCTATAGAATTATCGACTCTCAAAGAGGTCAAAAGTAAGCAATTCAAATTTCAAACCCGAAAATCACAGGGTTGACCATAGGATCTTTTGCAGTGAGCAATCGCCGCCTGAATCGAGCATTCCCCGCCAAATATGTTCGCCTCCCCCGGATGAAGCGGCGACGCTTTGCTCGAAACAGGACAGCTGTTAGGCCTTCTCTTCCCTCCTCCGCCTCTGCCGACTCCCGGCTCAAACACGCCAGAGTTATTTCCGCTCCCAAACATCTTCCAATTCCCGCCCTTTCTTCTATTCTGAACCAAGCATTTGTCGAAACCTTCCGCTACCCTGTTTTTCCTATTCGAATCTGCAGCCCAGTTAAGTTGCGCCGGCTTCAGCAACGATTCTAGCAGCGCACACAGGTTCTTCGACCTGAGCTTCATCCAGATCTTCATCATCACGCCTCCCTGCCTTCGTTTCGTAATGCTACTATTATTACATCCTTTTCTGTCAAATTTCATGACTAAACCAATTCAATTCAAGCGACAAAACTTGTAATACAAAGCTCTCTTTATACAATTGTTGAAGCATATATAATCCAACATATATGAATTTCGGTTCATCGTACCTGCTCTGTACGAACTCCCAGTGGTTAGATTCGACCTGCATCTCTTTGGATGCATCAATTTGGCGACCTGGTTTGTCTCCGGTCTCCGAGAATGTCCTGGAGCTTGACAGGAATGTGTCCGCGAAGCGGCTCACAGCTGGGAATTGTACTCTCCGCTCGATAGTCCTCGGGTTTTGGCAACAAGGCTTCACAGCCAGAGGCCCGCTCCAAGAATTAGTCGTCTCCCGCGAAGAGAAGCTCCATTCCGATAGCGACGATGAAAAAAGCGGTGATCTTGGCGCCTTCTCGAAGCTTTCGTCCGTGCAGACATCCGGCAACGCCACCGCCGACGAGAAGGATATGCGCAACTCCAATTCCTCCTCTGCTACTTTATCACCGTCTCTGCCCAGCCGGGCTAAGACCGGTTCGAGCTCGATCTCAATGTAGGAGTCGTCGTCGCTCTCGCTCTTCCTTCCCTCATCGTTGGAGCAGCTGAAGGAGAAGCTGCACTTAGCCTTAGGCTCTGTGACTTGGAGATTTTCCATTGCAAGCAACTGAGAGCGCAAGTAAATGAATGGATCTTGCTCTCTCTATATATAAATATAATAGACAATTAAGTGTTCTTGACGTTGGAATCTTTCGTCTATTGACCCGTGATTAAGGAGCCATTTCTTGGTGGCAACGTATGCAAAATTGTGGGCATTTGTTCATTCATCCTAATTCCTAAGTTTAGGGTTGGAACAAGAGGGAGGAATTGCTGAAAAAAGGGGGCCTGTCTGGAAGTTGTTTGTTGCTTTCGCGATGTTGAAAAGGTCTTCGAAACAACCAAGCCTTGCCCTGGAGCTGGACCTACAACTTTTGGGTTCTTCTAATCATGTATTGTAACTCGTAGTCTTGCTCTAATATTGACTTGATCGAAATCTAGGCATGGATTTGATTTGAGGGCCTGGAATCGGATTAAGTAGAGGACAATAGGGTCCTCTAGTACCATATACGGTTTGGTGAGTCGTTCCAAGCCACAGTGAAACAACAAGCATCTTTTCTACTGTCAGTTACAAGGAATCATTATCCGGTTTTACCAAGTATCGAATCCAAACAAACAACAATCATTCTGTAAACTGTTCTCTTTAATTCACCAAATCCTGTAGCAAAAATAATTGTATTTCTTTTTTACCCTTAAACCCAAAAAAAAAAAATGAAACTACGTAATAATATATTATTGATAGGCAATCGCTTTTAGTATTTGAAGGCCCCCCTTGCAACCTCTTTTGTTTTAATTTAATAGTCAATAAGGTGCATGTGAGACAAATTGCATATCCATTTCCTTCGTCGACCAAAGATATTGATCACTTGATCTTAGTAGAAGCTATAGTGGTCAACCATCCAGTAAATGACTCATGTACGAGACTTGTAAGGAAGCTGGTAACGAATTTGAAATTGGTGAAATTTGATTCGAAAATCAGCAATGCTTGAAGCTCAATACATTATCATCCAATAACAATTCAGTTGAACCTTGGACGCCAATATTAAAAACAAATAAAAAAAACTCCAAATGAGTTCAAAAAAGGAGAGAAAATTAAGAAGAAACCGATGGACACAGGAATGAGTCAGGAGGTGCGGACAAGAACGCCCTGCATCATGTCCTTGAACTCGAAGAAGTCGACGCGGCCGTCGTTATTCCGATCAATGGAGACGATCATCTCCCTTACCCGGTTAATATCTCTCCCTTCCGGCAACCCCAGCTTCTTGAGCACCGTCTGCAACTCGTCCGCCGAGATGAACCCGTCTCCATCTTCGTCGAACACCTTGAACGCCTCCGTCAAATCCGACTCCTCCTGCGAGACCCCCTCGCCGTCCCCTGCCTCGGCCGACCCAAAAAGAGCCTCGTCCAGCGACTTGTGGAAGGCCGCGAAATCGTCGAAGGTGAGCCCGATGTTGCCCGGCTGGATGAAGGACTTGACAGTGGACTCCAGGTCCGCGATGTCCAAGGCGTCTAGGCCGAGGAGGACGAGAGCGTCGTTTATCTCACGGAGAGTGATGAAGTCGTCGCCGTTCCGGTCGAAGAGGTCAAATATGCGGCGGAGGCGGACAGAGTTCAGGCTGGGGCTGCTTTTCAGCCTGAACGATGGCGAAGATGCCTTGCATGGGCTACTGGCCGCAGCTGCTTCCACTCTCATTATTGTAAAATGTTTTCTAAATTATTATAAACTTTAATTACGGGTGGAAATTATGGAAGCAGCGGCAGCGGCACAGGCAGCGACGGCGAACGGAAGCGGAGGACAAAGCAGAGCAGGGTGATCGATGAGGGAATTAGGGAGGCTGCAAAGGAATTATATAGGCGTAAGAGATGCTATTTTAGAAGGGACGAAGCGCGTATGAAGGCGTTGAGGAAGCAAGTCCGGCCATACCATAGAACAAAAGACCTGACCGCTTCTGCTCTCTTTCACCAAATAGAACTACATTTTCTTAGACATATTCGTCCGGCTTTGTATTATTCAGGTTGCGGTCTGACCTGGGAATATGCTAGAAAGTAACATCGACATGTCTCATTTAAGACAAATCACACGCCTATTTTCCTACTTGCCTCGCTTTGTGACAAAAAATATACTTAGAATATTTATCCCAACTAAGATATTTTTTATAGTTTATACCCAAGCTTTCTTCAGTCAAGAGTTCTCGAATTCAGACCCTGTAAAACACTCTAACTTGCGACAAAAAAATAAATAAATAAAGACTCTAACTTGTTTTGTTGCATTTTATTTTTATCCCTTGAATTATAGAATGCAGCGAGTCAACCCTTCCAACTGTTACAATTGGGATACTTTTAGGGGTGAGCATAGTTTTGGTCAGTTCGGTTTTATAGTGGAACTGAACCAACCTAAAATGATTTTGGTTCCAAAATTTTTCTACCCAACCCAAGAGCTAAACAAAATCAAAGTCATGGTTCTGGGTTTTTCAGTTCTGGTTCTCAGGTTTTTTTTATTTATACCATATACCTATAACAATATCAAAATTCAATAAAATTGTATCCATAATCAGTTTTATGAAATATTCAACATAATATACAATTAGACTAATATTTAAATACATGTACTTAGACACATTCAAAAGAGTTTAAAATATTGTTATTACCAAAATGGTTCAAAAGAGTTGTTTGTAAAGTATTTTACATTTCAATCAGTTTACTTTCCTCTAGTAATTCCAACATTAATACGACATTCAACATGAAAAACTGAACCTTTAAGAATATTTTTTTCAGTATCAAAACTTAAAATATGTTAATGTTATGAAAATCTAGTTTTACATAGCCCATAAATGAAAAAAAATATAAGGATTTTGTCGTAGAGAATAGTCTGGAATTAAAAGATCGAAAGCAAAATGACTCAGAAGTAGTCGGTTTAAGGAGTGAAGTGATTCAAGTGAACATGAAGAAATTTTGTAAATGATCCAACAACTTCCATAATATTTCAATTTGAGACATCAATTTAAGAGTTTAATATAAAAACATAATATGACTATTATAATTTTTCAAAGAAATACACACACATATATATGGATATATTAGTAATACTATGATTTTTATTATATAATTATATATATATATCTTAGATTCGATTCCACCTCGGATTGGTTCCACATGGAATCAAAACCAGAACTAAATATAACAAAAAAATCGCCAATTCTCCTATATGTGGAACTAACCCACGAACCATGATCTACTTTTATCCAACCCAACCCAACCTAATTGGGGTGGTTCAGATTTGGTTTTAGGTTTACCCAATCGATGATCACCCTTAGATACTTTGACCTTTTTAGACACTAGACACTAGCTTGCTCATGTGAGGGCAGGTGTTGTTGTTTCCATTAACCCATTAATGGTGCGTATAGGGGAAAAGTCATGGAGAATCCTAGGACTTGGTCACTCTTGGACTTTAAGAATCCTATAAATCTTGACAACTTTATATATTCATTGAAATTAGATCCACTATATTCTCAAAATCAAACCTAAACTTAGTCATTGCCTGATTTCTTCCTAATCCTCATTATCCCATAAGGATTTCATCTTATTAAAAGATTCTTGCACCCTTTTTGCTGAAAATGATTTTTCTCTTCAATAGTTATCGTATTATAAGTCTTTCATGCGATGATGATTTCCTTTTTCTTAGCATTTGCCCCATTCTTGAGGCCTTATGTTATGACTCTCTCACTGATTTTTGGGGTTTATGGCCCTTAAATATCACACTCATCAAGAGTCAACTCAACCATGAGCGGAGTTGCATGAGAGTCGTCATGACTACTCAGTCTAAGTATCGGCTTTGATACCACCTATTTGAGAGTGGATGGCATGGGAGGCCCCACCTAGGCAAGTCATACACATATGGTATTAAGCGTCAGTTGAACCTTAATGCTTAAGCTCATAGCTCAGGAGGCCATCACTATAAACAAGTAGTTTACTTCTTCCATATTCATCCAGTGTGAGATTATTAGGTTGCATGTGGATACCTAAACAAGTAGCAATTGGTTAGGAGCTCTTGTGTGCTTCATTTCATTAGAGGACCATCAAGAAGCAAGCATGTCTTTTTGTTGGTCAAGACTTAAACAATAGTGATTCTTTTTACCAAAAGAAGGGGATAAGAAGGGAGCGAGGTTTTGGTGGAGGTGAAGTATAAGAAACAAAACTTCACTTCTTGTTTCACGGGGGGCTTATTATTTCTGAGTTAAGAATCAGGGAGGATGATAGCTTCACTTACTTGCACCGTCAATCACCAAAGTTATGAGTTTGTATAACTTTCAGCCTTACACTTTGAATTAATTTTTTTAATCAGCTGACTTACAGTTGCATCTAAATCGAATATATATCATGTTATCAAGTTAATGTGTTAAAGAGGTGAGACATTCTACTTAGACTCAAGGCAGTATCTAGGATTTTTTACCCTCGGGCACAAGTTTTTCAAACTTTTAGTGTACAAAGTTATAAACAATAATAGATGATGCCAAATATACAATATATTGATATATCAAGTTCAAAAGAGACAAAATTTTAAATGTTATAAGAAACCAAAATCAATTAGCTCCAAGTGATAGAAGTAACAAATCTTTAAACTATATAAATTTTCCATTAAATAAAATAAATAGATTCTTGATGCTGCAAGGAAAGAAGATGACAACACTTGTATCTCGTAGTCACTAATTTTTCACTTGTACCATACAATCTAATTTGAGAGCCAAACAATTGATATACTAATACAATCACCAATTAAGCTTAATGTCATGCAACAAACTAATGATTTTATATTATGTTTCTAGCATAACAATATACTTGAACATTTACATAAATTTTCAATAACTATTGAGTGGAAAAAATGAACAAGGAGAAAAAATTTATCAAGTACACAAAGAAAAGTTAGAAGAACTTGTCATAAACAATAGAATTTGTCTTTTAAAACTGAAAAAGTTCAATTATTTTCTTCTTCCAATAATAGAAACACCAATTTTTGTTCTCATTGAGACAACTTTAGATACCTGAAATAATGACGTCTATATAAGATATTTGTTTCACTTATCTTATCCTAGACTTATTTCTTTATGATTTTGGGTGAGAAATTTTGTAATTCCACTTAGGGGATTGTCATAAATTTTCTAATAAATGTAGATATTTTCTGAATATTTTTCGCAAAATTGATGGACCAAGACAGAGATGTAGAGTTTTTGGTTTTGCTCTATGATTGCTTCTCAGTAGATAAATAAGGGTAGAAGAGGATTTTCCAATCTTGGACCCCAAGTCAGTCAACCATCGATCGATACTTTGTACAATCAATAGTAAACAATTGGCAAAACGAACTAAAACCACTCATTAATTTTAGAATTTTCAAGTAAGGATATAACTTTTATATTTCTGCAATCTGTCTCATATTCAACAAGAGTAACTTTTCTGTGGACCGGGCTTATATCACGCGCTATCCTTAAAAAATATAATAATTGTCATTTTGACCCCATTTCTCAAAAAAGTAAGCAATCATGCCCTCATGAAACATAATAGACTTTCTTATTCCGCGAATTTAGGGTAAACTATTTGGTTATGTAGCATGGCTGATATTATAATTTTGGGGGAAGTTGGGCGATGGACCGAATGCCAGCGGCCCCCTTTTCATTTTTTTTTTAAATTTTGTTTTCTTGTTCTTCTCTTATTCTTCTATTTCTTTCTTTATTTATTTTCATTTTTTTCTTCATTTTTTTCTTTGTTTAGTTTTGTTGTATATTTACCTTTTCCATTTTTATTTTCTTTATTTTTATTTTCTCATCTTTTTTACTTAGATTTATGATTGTATTCTTATTTCTTCTTGTTCTTTTATGTCATATGTCTACCTTTTTCCATTTTTTTATTCTCTACTGTTTGTTCTTTTGTCTTTTCATTCTTGCTCTTTTGGAAGTATATATTTGTTCTTTTATAAGGCATTGTTTATTCTTTGAGAAGTCATTGATTGTTCTTTTTTTTCTTCGTGTTTGTTCTTTTAAAAGACATTGTTTGTTTTTTGTTACTTCAGTATTTGTTCTTTTGATGAGGTACTACTTGTCTTCTTTTATGATGTGTTTATTTTCTGTTCTTTCAGAAGCCTTGTTTGCTCTTTTAGAAGGGCATGTTTGTTCTTTTATATTTTCAGGCATTGCATAAATTACTTGTTCTTTTGTGTTTTGGTATTTATACTTACCGGCCTGTTTGTTCTTTTAGAAGACAATGTTTGTTTTTTATTGTCTACTTGTTTGTTTTTTTAGAAGGTATTGTTTATTCTTTTTTTTTTTTTACATATTTAGTTTTTGTTACTTAAGTGTTTGTTCTTATAGAAGGCACTGTTTGTTCTTATACATGACCCTGTTTCTGTAAACTTTTTGTTCTTTTGTCTTCTGGTATTTGTTCTTTCAGAAGAGTATATTTGTTCTTTTAAAATGATATGTTTGTTCTTTTAGAATGTATTATTTGTTTTTTCTTTTGCATGTTTATTTTTTGTTACTTAAGTGTTTGTTCTTATATAATATACTATTTGTTCTTATACATGAGTCTGTTTTTGTAAACTTCTTGTTCTTTTATTTTCTGGTGTTTGTTCTTTCAGAAAGGTATGTTTGTTCCTTTAGAATGACATGTTTATTCTTTTAGAAAACATTGTTTATTTTTTTCCTTCGTGTTTGTTCTTTTTTCCTACTTGTTTGTTCTCTTAAAGTAAATTTTTATTTCATTGTTTGCTACATTCATCTCTTACACCCAGGTGCTCTACACAAATCTAACAAAAAAAGACAATCCAAATATAATCTACATGAATGAAACACAAATAAATATCAAGAACTAGTTCGTGCCTAACTAGTATTAAAAGAATACAAATTTATTTTCTCTAAAAGAACAAGCAGAAATTGATAAAAAAATAAATTATTTTTAATAAAAGAATAAACAATTTCTTATTCCTCTTGTTTCTTTGATACAGACTTAGTCAAATTTCTAAATATTTTATCATTAGTAATTATCATTTAATGTTAATATCTTTTCCAGTTATCTGTCAACATTTTATGCAATTTTATTGCCATTTCACTTCAACTACAGGTCTTATAATTTCTACACAACTCAGGTGATATTCTGTAAAAATTTTAACAATAATCTTTAATTATTGGCAGGAGAAAAGTTTTTGAAAATTTGACTATTTCTTACATCAAAGAAATAAGATAAAAATTAAATGTTAGGGACTAGATTGTACAAAATAAATTACTTTTAAGGCATGCCTTACGCATACGCTGAGCGCAAAGAAAAATCAGCCATTCAACAATCATCGGTGAAAAAAATTCCAGAATTTCAGGGGCGACTGCCACCTCGCTGGCGTCTGGTATATATACACGCCCAGCTGAGACTCTTAATAGTTGAAGGATTGATTTGATTTATTTTATAGTCTAGGGGGTTTAGTCTTCGAGGCAAACATAGTTTAGGCAACAAAATGCACTTAGGCTAGCCGAAAAGTTTGTGTGCCGGCCCAACCACGTCACTCTGATACCCTATCTGTGAGCGTAGGCCCAATGTTTCCGTGTTCCGGGCAAAGGACGAAGGACAGTGGGTGAGGTCCAGCAGACGGCCCATCCCATCCACGTGGAGGCGCCTGGTTTGTCAGAGGGCGGTGACCTCGGGTTCCTGAGCGGCAATAACTCGAATTTGGTAACCCTGCTGGTTCAGAACTGGCACCTGCCATATCTCTCCAACACTATCCCTAACCCCTCTCAACTTGATTGCTCTTTCTCTACTTTTGCTTCCCTCCCCCGCGCTTTGTTCTGCCGCCAGCCTTTCCCTCCTTTTAACTCTCCAGGTATTTTCCCAAACTTCTCTGCGTTTCTTCTCATTTTATGTTGTTTCTTCCTCCATTATGTTTCTTGCAAGTTTTTCGATTTCTGGAAGCCGATTCATTTTATTTTGCAAATTTTGTATATCGTTGCTGAAAATTTTGCTTGTTTGAATTTTCATGAACCTGGGTCCATTGGGTTTGAGCTTCTGGTTTTCTGGGTATTTTCTAACATATTAATTCGTCATAGGTTTTGGGCTTTTGAAGCTAGGGTTCTGGGTTCGCTCTTCTCCACTTGGTGTTCCGGCAACTCTGCTGTTGGTTTCAACTCCCCAGCATTAGGTCCTTCAACTGGAAATTAATGGCGAATTGTCTGGATGTTCGTGCGCTTATTGAATCACCCGCCATGGAGAAAGGGACAGTGTCTCCCGGGCCTAGCACTCCTGATGCGGACCGAGAGATTGGGGATTTTCCCTATGATTGTAAGTCTCCACCCACGGATGTCAAGAAACCAGCCAAAGTTCCGCGCTTTGTTTGCAATGCTGACATGAATCAGGATCCTTTTGGCTTGGCCCACCTGGGTAGTCCTAGAACACCTGTGGAAGGTGTATTTGACCCTTTCGCTCCCGGCCCAGATGACATGGTGTTGGCTCCTCTCTCTAAGAAGCACGTCGGTGGGAATCGGGCCATTGTTGCTCGCCGCTTGAATTTTGATACTTCTCCTGAAGACATGGATTGTGGAAGGCATTGCATTGATGTGGAGTCTGTTTCTGATCAAGAGTTGTTGGAATCTGTTTATCAGAATCTCTTGGAGGTTATCATTTCAATTCAGACCGAGGCTTTTCTAGCTGAAATCTCTGGGAGACAGTGGGATTCACAGAGCTGTAAGACTCCTCCTTTAGCTCATCGTACTAACGGTGTGGCAGAAACTTGCCCTGCGGCACCTCTCAAGCCATCAGGAAGATCAAGAAATATTGACTTGGGTCTATGCAAAAAACTTGAATTCTGATGAGGGTCAGTTGAAGCAGTCCAGAAATCTATATCCACCATAGAAGAGATTCACCGGTGGTAACTGATTCTGCCTGATTAATTGTTTGCTTTTATTTAGAATTCTAACATCTGATGGCTGCTTGCCTCTTGGTTACAGCCTTTGTTTTCCTGACTGGTTTTGTAGTGTTGCGTTGATGTTGTAGTTGTATAGTAAGCTAACTCTGGCTATACAGGGGATTGCTGCAAAGTTGGATCCCTCTAGTTCTGTTGCTGTAGTCTGTACCTTTATGTTCCAGATGAAAACTTCATGTCGTTATTGTTCATTTCTGGTCCATATAATATTTTCCTAAATCCTTGTACTGGTTACTGGTTTTGTGTTTTTGTCACCCTTGTATGCCGATGGCACGCCATTTCAGTTGCTTCATTTCACAGAATTACATAAATCAATAAGTTTGCAATCACATCAATGAAAGGCTCCACTTTATTATGGTCTCTCTCCTTTTCACACAAAGGTCTTAAGAAGATGACAAAATAGCCATATGGTTGTTTGTCCTGACTTATTGATTTATTTTTTCTTCGACTCCAAGCCAGAGCCCTCAAATTAACTTGTAACTGAAACCTTAGAGTAATAAATTTGACTCAACTTTGGAATGACAAAAATGAGGAAATTTTGGATGTATTCATTACGAGTAAAAGGTTGATGTGAGGGAGAGTTGTGCTCTAAGTTGCACAAAGTATTTTGAAAGCAGAAGCTAAGAATGAGAGCAGAAAAGTGTCATTTTTTAAAATTTAAGTAAAAAGGTTGTAAAATTGAGAGCGGAAGTAATAGTTGAGAGCAAAAGCAAAAGCACAAGAGCGGTAACAGTAACATAAAATAGAAGAATTATGCAATTTAGGTCTTGCTTGCATTATTCTCTGCCTTTTTCATTTCATACCATACGTGGGAATCGTGTTAGCATTCTTCTTTTTTAAACACTAGTGCAAGGTTTAGAAGACGGCAACTTGATATATTTGCCATCTAGTTATAGAATTTCTCAAAGTAATTGTATAGGGAAAACAGTAACTGAATTGAAATCTGACTTAAAATTGAATTTGGTGCAAATTTTTTTTTATTTTCCATTTGTTTTCCCTTGAAGGCCATTATTGCTGTATCATGCTTCCCAGGCATGCCATTTGAATGAGCCTAAGCTAAACGAGTTCTCTTTTTCAAGTTGAAATACATAACAGCTGCCTCTATCATGGAAACCGGGGAAGATCAAACTTGTTTCTCCTCCACCACCTAAACCATCGTCTTCCTTTCCCTTCCCTTCATTTGGCTGCCCAAACTCCACATCAAGACTCCGAATTGTTATTATTGCTCAGAAAATATATTACTATACGAAAAATGAAAAAGAATCATTTCCTTCCACATGAAGATGAAGGGCGGGGGTCCCTTTCTTGGCAGATAAAACGAAGAGATCATAAGACCAATGGCATGGCATCCCAACAACTCTGTAACAATTTCGTTGGTTGGCTTCGCCTTGGGAGTACTCCCGAGCCATATCTGAAATTTACCACTTGCACTACCAAAAAACAACAAAATGAACCAGCAGGTAGGACAACTCCATCACTCTATGTATCTGTATGTAGTTCGTACAATCAATCGTGTATATAATATTTACAAAAAGAAAGGAAACAAAAAAACAACGAAGCACAAGAATAAGAAAATCATATGTCGTACTAATAGAATCAGAAATACTAGTAGTTAATAGAAATGTAATGCGAAAATACAAGTCCCATATAGCTAAGGTAAAAACAACCTGCTTGCTTGCTGCTCCAGATTACAATTTGGTCTTATACTTGCACTGTGGGTCCCCAACAGTCTGGTTGCGGACAAAGATTGTGAAGTCACAGGATGCTGACGATACCACGTGGACCTTGATTCCCAGTACGTTTACCTTCCCGGAGATCTTGGTGAGCACATTCATGGGCACCAACCCGCCAATCACGTCCGAGTACAGCCTCGAATTCCCCAGCAGCCGATCCGCCATGATGGTCATCGACACGTTCAGCCGCATCGTCTCATCCGCGCCGATTTTTCCCGCCGGTATCGGCGCCACGCCCACCTGCTGCCCCTGGTAGTTCAGATTGGCGGAGGAGCTTCTGTATTTCATCCCCACCCGATTGGGGTTCTTCACGGAGACATCAGCGCCCACGGTGAGATTCAGGAGGACCTGCAGTCTGCCTACGTCAAGGCCGACGGAGAAGTCTTCCAGCGTCACGGAGTTTATGTTGGTGACGGGGTCCCTGGCTTTGAAGACGGTGAGGCCCAGGATCAGGAGGACAATCCCGAGGAGCAACACGGCGGCTAGGGAAATCAGGCAGATGTTCCGCCGCCGGTGGTTCTGGCGAGGGGGAGTGGGTCCGGCTAGGATGGGTTTGTGGGGCTTTGAAGCAGATGACGACTCCAACTCCATAATTGGGCAGAGTTAGGTTGCAGACGATTGGGGTCGAGAACGTGTCCCAACCTGTGACTATGAGCTGCATTTTTAAAGGAACGGGAGGTGCAGTAGAGTGCGGACCAGTTGACTCACTCCGAGTCAGAGTGGGGCCGGGTTAAGGTTTCAAGCCCTCACGGGCCGCGGTTCCACGACGCTAGCTCCTATTTCCTGACTTGCGAAGTGCCAACCTTCTTTGAAGGGTTACTTGCACTTCTTTGCCTAATATTCTGTACTGTTCATGATTTGCTCATTCAAGTTTAGAAATGTACTTTTGCCTAACTGCAGAATATAGCTCTTGGAATTTGTCAACTCGGGTGAGGTGATTCAAAACTTACCACTCATTAAAGTTTGATCCTTGAACTTTAAAAAGCTATGCAAATTAATCTAATTACTATAATAACTAGTAGACAACATTTTAAGAGGAGGGTGATGTGGCAGCAAATGATTGAGGTGGAGTTGAAAACAAAAAATAGCAACCAAGCCACCTATAACTTAGCCTTGGCCACCAACCAAGTACACCATCAATGCGGTCGCTCAAGGAGGAGACAGAGACAGAGTAGCCAAGAATGCTCCCAATAAGGACAAAATCTTAAACCTCTTGTGTAGTGCTATCACCCTACTCGGGGTCGATAGTTGCCGAAGGGGTAACGTTTGCAACAATCGATATGACTCAATGACAGCATTAAGCAAAAATGGCGACGCACTTGACGACGCTGCAGTCAACAGGTAATGGAACCCTACCCCAGCTTAATGGTTGACTTGTGGGATTAAGGGCTTATGGCGATGTTTTCACTGTTGTCCTTATGACTGTTGTTTATGCAACTTTTTTTCTTCTTCCTCTAGATTTCTGAGTTGAAAAGATTGATGAGTCGAAGCTCAAATTCGGCTAAACCTTGTGTCAAACATAGATTCAAGTGTGGAATCAATCTAATTACCCTACCAACACACCCTATTATTCAATTATGGACTTGAATTCTCACTATTTCAATTCAAATTTTTGTCTTTGCTATTCCAACAAATGAAATCTACTATTGAATATCCCTTTTTCTCCAAAGACAACACAATTTTAAGGGTGGGTATGGTTTTTCCTTTCCCTATTTTTTCCTCCTCTATTGCCTCATGAAGCTTTTCTGTCCTAGACATGATTGTTGCCCATGATTTCTCGACCTCATCCATCTATCGCCACACCACCCTCTTCCTAATTGTCATCCGTTAGTTATTGTAGCAATTGGATTGACTCGCATAACTTTTCAAAGTTCAGTGGCCAAGTATTAATCAGTAGTGAGTTTGGGACCAACTCGCTCGAGTTGGCAAAATTCAAGGGTTAACTGTACAATTAGGCCTCACCTCTACTTTTCTCCACAAAACTAGAAAAAAAAATATTAATTTTTTTTCATTATTTATTTATTTTTATTAAAAAAGAATTGAATAATTTAAAATGGCAATTAACTTTTAAGTCATTATAGATTGATTATTAGAAGAGTATTACCCAACAATTTATAATTATAGTTTTAATAGTTATTATCAAAAAATCTAAAAAAAGTAGGAAAACAATAGCATATTTTCAAATGTTGGGGATGAAAGTGTAAATGGTGTTTGAAGGGAAAAAAATTTATGATATATCATTTCGGTGGCCTTGCTTCTAGCCGTTTAACTAGGCCAATGAATTTTGTTTATATGTTGTTTCTGTTACAAGAAAAGTTTAGGAGAGTAAAATAAGGTTAGCTCTTTTTTAGGACACATTATTCATACAATTGATTATAAGTATACATAAATGTAATTACGAAAGTCACAAGTTGTCACATAATCACGATGTATTAAAATATAGTCACCACGTAACGTACACTAATTTTTTATAGCAAAAAAATGGAATCTAATTAAATTAAACACTTTCAAGCGAAAAAGTTTGATCTTTGCTCTATTAAGTCGACGACTTCATGTGGTTACGTATGTGTTCTAGAAAAACATGCAGGTTAATTGCAGCACTGGTCTTAAGTTTATAATCATCATCGTAGATTGGTCTTCAATTTTTTTACTTGTTGCATACTGGCTCTAAATCTTTATAAAGTATTACAGATTGGTCCCTAACCCCATAAAGACTGCGTTAGCACAAAAAAAATATATATATAGCAAAAAAATAGGTAATTTAAATAATTCATTAAATGTAAAAAACTATGTACAGGTTGAAATTTTTAGAATAAAGTTACCAAATGGATTAAATCAAAAGTTATAAATTTTATCTTTTTTGTAGTTACATCAAAGCTATCAAATTTTGCAGGGTTAAGGACCAATTTGCAATAGATTTCAGCTCTGTTTCAACATTAGGGTTAGAATTTTGGAAAAAAAAAAAACTGTATAATGTTAGTTTTTAGTTTTTAACTTCATTAAATTGATCTCCTTCATTAATAAATAATTACCCAAAACTCAAATGCTAATCCAAATGGGCCATTTAAAGGTTTCAGACAAACATTCAATGAAAGGGAGGTTGGGGACCAATTTGAATTGTAATTATATATTTGGGACAAAAGATGCAATTTTACACACCATAAGCAATGATTCACAATTTAAGTCACGCGGTTGGATTGGTTTCCCATTGGGTATTTGTCAACGGAGAATTGCATTCATGTTACTCCGGCAGCTGAAAACGACTCTTGTTTTTCCTTCTTCCTACAATTAAGTTCAGAAACATCTAATTCACGACCTAGTCAGGTGGTATCATTTTTACCAAGACATGTGAATTTTCAATAAATACTGTAGTTAATTGAAAGACCAACAGTATATTCATTTCTTTTTCTGCATAAAAAAATTAAAACTGCATTCGCATTTTATCTTAGAACACGTCTTACATTTTGACTTTATGAAATTATTGAATTCGACCTGATTTTTTATCTCATTATTATTTGAAATATTTTTAGAAACAATATTTTAAAAAATCTTACATATAATTTTCTTTCAAATTTAAAAGATGTCCTTTTTTCGGTATGCAAAATTGCAGCACTGACACATTTATAAAGTTAGGAGATGATTCTAAAACTTTTTTTGCTACTCAATGAACTTCTCCATGAGCTTGAATCCACTTGAGTGATAGTCACATAATGTTCTCATATATTTCACCCACATTTGTGCTATTTTATTGTTAAATTTGCTAGATCTTTATTGCATTTTGTGTTTTATTGATTTGTAGGTTACATTGTGTTATTTGAGGGTTTGAATGATCAAATTGCATGAATTTAGGGTAAAATTACACAAGAAAGTGAAGTTGGAGGTCACCTAAAATAGAAATGGAAGACTGGAAGCTCAAGACATGGTGATGCTATAGCATTACATGTTCATGCAACAACATTGAGGGGCAAAAGAAGACAAAAAATGGACAAAAAATGGACAAAAACTTTTCATGCTATCACATGGAAAATTCATGCTACAGCATGAGGGGAACCTTCAACTTTTTCTTCAAGATTCCAGGAGCATGGCCATGCAGCTGCGTCGTGATGTCTCCAGATATTTCTCCGTTTTTTCAAAGGGGTTTTGACATTCTTAAGGGACCATTTGGACACTTGGATATTCCTATACATTTGAGAGCCCTTAAATCTCACCTAACCACTTTATGATTGGAGGATTGTTGGTAGTTGGAAAAGGATAGAACAAAAGGGTTGAAGGTTTAAATATATTCCAGTCTAAGCCTTGTCTTCTCAATTCTTCTTGTAGCCACCATCGGAGAGAACTTTTGGAAATAAAGCTTGGAGCTTGGGAGCTTCTTGGAGGGCTAGGAAACTGGTGCTTCAAGGGAGTTTCTTGGTTATTTCTTGTTTTTTCTTTGTATTTGGTTGTGTATTTATTGGATTCTAGCATGATGTTTATTTCTAGTTTAGACATGGAGTAGACTTTTTTTTATCTCTCTAGGATGTAACACTTGACTCTTGTTGTTCTATGTTAATTTGAGGTATTCCATGGATATTTCCTTTTTTGTTTTGCCTACTCTTGTGTTTAGTTCTTGTGTGTTGTTTGATCACCTTCACACAATTTACAATCTCTACTTTGAGGTTGAGAGAGAAAGAGTAGAGGTGGAAATAGTAAGTGAGGCATAGTGGGTTGGAGTGAAATGAGAGTATTCTTCTAACTCATTAGGTGTAGAAAGGGGCTAGGTCTTTATCCACTTTAGATTGGTGAATGAGCTCAAGAGACGCCATTGCTAATCTATAGGTGAGCAAAGCCTGGCCTTAAGACAGAGAGTCTAGATGTTAGAATCCCCACACAACATTATAAGCTAATACCCATATATCTCAATTGACTTATGCAACAAAATAGAGTAGTGAAATCCTAGGGAGATAGTTTAGTTACATAAGTTAGAACAATTTTAAGTGGCCTTAGTTAGTGTTAGTTACTTTAGTTTCTTTGCTTTTATCTAGTCACTTAGTTTTTAGTTAGGTTTTTGTTTGCTTTTTTATTAATTCCTTGCTATCCATCACTTAATTTAGTTATAGTTGAAAGTGTAGTTAGGTCTTGGTTTTTAATTGGAATCACTTCTATCTCTTGGGACGACACTTGTATTTACCATTTACACACAACACCATACAATTACAATTGAATAAGGGTTATAAATTTAAAACTCTTATGTTCACAACAAAGTTTTTTTTGCTTTTGCCGAGGATAGTTGTTGATTTTACTTTGGATATCAAGTGTTTGATTACTTTTGTTTGTTTATTTGTTTTCATTTTATTCATTTGTGTTCTTGTTACCTTTTATAGGCTCTTTTAGTGCATGACCTGTAGCTCTTACTCACACCTAGTTCCATTTAATCTAAAATTGAAAGAAGCTTGAAGAAGCTAAGGTTAAAAAGTAAGGTAGTTGAAGAGAAGGACATTTTTTCATCACAATCCATTAATATGGAGGAGAATTTTGGAGACAATGCAAAGAATGTTGGTAAAGGGAGGAATGCCCCACATATTGATCTTAATGGTAATGATGAGGTTTTGGGCATGGTGAAGTGAATATAAATATAGCAAGACGTAGAAGAAAATCGGTACTTGATTATTTTCGCTCTCAAATGATGGAAGACCATGACAACAAGAGAAGGTTGGTTCTACTTTGAGGCTGAACATTCATGATTTCAAGCCATGTCCTACAACTAGTGGAGGGGTATCCCTTTAACGGTATTATTGATGAAGATCCCAACAATTACATCAAGACGTTTGTGTGGTTGTGTGATACTTTTGACTTGAAGGGGGTGAGTGAAGATGGAAAGAGGATAAGACTATTTCCCTTTTCTTTTGTTCATGAAACATTATAGTGTTTTGAAAATTTGGAGCCAACATCTATCCATACTTGGAAAGATTTGTATGAAGCTTTCATTCAGTTGTTTTTCCTGTCACAAAAAAGCATTTAAGATCAAAAATGAATTATTGGCATTCTAGTAAAATGAGTATGAATCATTAGCAGAAGCTTAGGTTTACTTTACGAGGATGGTGAAGAGAGTTCCCACTTAAGGCAGAGACCAAGCACATCAATTACATCTATTTTACAATCGGTTAAGCTTGAACACTAGATTGTAATTGGATGTTGCTGCCAATGGCTTTCTTTTCTTGAAGGATGTGGAAGAATGTTTTGAGTGGCCAAGAGCTTGAAGCTAAGCGGTAAAAGAACTCTAAGGAAAGGAGGTGGACTCTATGAAGTTGACAAGGCTACTTTTTTTCAAGCACAATTATCTGCTCTTACTAGTATGGTGTCAAAGATAGTCAAGACTTAGAAAAGAATGAAGGTGCAACAAGGAATGAAAAGTGAGGATTTTGATGAGTTGGAATATGTGAATTTTGTGAATTATCGAAGTACTTATCCACCAAGGCAAGAAGCTGCAACCTATTTCCCTATGAACCGGTAACATGAAGGGTTTAACTACTTCACCCCAAATGAAGCCATGCAACAACAAGGTGGCTTTTCACATGAATCAGAGGTTTTCTTGAAAGACTTCATGAAGGAAATGAGAGGGGAGTTTATCAATGATGTGGGGGGTATAGTCATCGGGCAAAATAAGAATATTAGTGTCTTGGAATAGAAGATGAAAATCATGCAAGCTAATACTCAAGCCTTCATCAAGAATTCAAAGAACTAAATGGGGCAATTGGTCACATTCATGCGCTAACTTTAAAATGGCAAGGTCATCCCAAGTGACATGAACATTAACCCCCGGGAGACTTGCCAAGCCATTGCCTTGAGAAATGGGAGAAAAATAGTGACCCAACCAAATGAACCATTCATCCAAGAAGAGTATTTCTAGCCTAAGCCCATTGATGAGAATTATATCTCACCGAAAGATGTTGACAAGTACCACCCCAATCACCCAATGAGTGAAGACAAGTTTAAGAAGAATGAGGGGAGGTGATCCCTAAAGAAAAAAATCAAAACCCAATGTTCAAGCTTCCTTACCCTCAAAAGTTCAAAGTCAAGAAGGAAGAATCTCAATATGCAAAATTTCTTCAAGTGTTCGTGAAACTTGAGATTAATATCCCATTTTTTGAGACAATTAATCAAACGCCCATTATGCCAAATACCTCAAGGAGTTATTCATAAAGAAAAGGAAGTTCTTAGACAATGAACTTATCTTACTAACGAAGGAGGCTAGTGCAATTATCCAAAAGAAAATGCCCCAAAAAGTGAAAAATTTGGGGAGTTTCATTGTATTTCTTGACATTGGTTCAATTCATTGTGACAAAGCTCTTTATGATTTACGAGCAAACATTAACTTAATGCCTTTATCTTTTTTTAGGAAGCTTGGACATGGAGATATTAAGCCTTTCTTTGTATACTTACAATTGGTGATCATTCTCTAACATTCCCAAGGGGTGTTCTTGAGGATATTCTTGTGAAGGTAAAAAATTTGTCTTTCCAGTATACTTTGTGGTGTTAGACATAGAGAAGGATCAAAATATGCCCATAATTCTTGGATGACCATTACTTGCCACCGGAAAAGCTATAATTGATGTGGAAAAAGAGAGATTCATTTTGTGAGCAAATGAAAAAAAAAGTTCACATTTGAATTAGGCCAGGTTAGCGAATCTCATGATGGGAAAGTCTTAGAAAGCTTTATGGTTAACATTGTTGATGAGTATAAGGAAGGAGTTAGGGAAAAGTTTCTCATGGAGGATTCTCTTAGACAAACTTTGCGAAGGATGAATCATTTTAATCTTCACCATGAATGGATGAACATTGACCATTATAGAGATGAGCTCCCTTACATTGGTAATTCTTAAAATGCCATCTTTTTCCTTACTTTTTTTTTGTCAACATTATAGACAATGTTAGTTTTAAGTTTGAAAGAGAAATGTGCTTTTGGATGATGCTTATTTGAGTGTTTTCCTAGGACCTGATACTTAGTTGTGTGCTTCTTGTTTAGACTAGTTTTTGTGGGTTTATTTTATTTTATTTATTTTCTCATAACATTACGTGCATATCATATTTAATTTTCTTATCATGTATTGTATATAATGAATGAATTTAGGAGCATATAGTTTGCATATAGGTTGTTTGTTTGCATTTAGCATCCCAATTTGTGTTAATACCACCATTGATTATGTACTTTGCAAACTTGAAATAGTTGTTAATTTTTTAAAGTAGTTAAAGTATTGATGCCCTTCAGCATCTTCGTCTTGCGACATGGTGAATTCCGAGGGAGCTTCCGAGGAGGGAGAACGTCTGACGGAGAGGTTTCCCAGGTGGGAAAGTACCTGAAAGACTCCGAAAAAAGGGTTAGGAGGTCCCCGGGATGACTTTCCGGGGAGGAGCCTCCGACGCCCAAGTTAGTGTCCTGATAGTGAATGAAGTAGTAACACTTAAATGGATATGGGGTCTGGCCTGTATATGTTCTCTGCTGTGCGAGAGTGCCGATGGCGAGAGAGCTCTCTTGCCAAGTCCTGTTTCCCAGTATTTATAGACGTACCTGGCCCGTTTGGATCCTGACACGTGTTCGGTCGGATTCTTTCTATGCTTTTTGGGCGTAGGGAACAGGTAGTCGTTTGTAGGCTCCTAGTTTTGTGGCTGAGATGGGACTTGGATAATGCCAGGGTGTCAGGCCGCCGTTTTAGGCAGCGTGTGGGCGACCTGTTAGAGGCTCCTTAAATGCTCATTAAATGCTCCTGCCGTACTCCCGAGGTCCTTTGGGCGAGGTCACTCTCTGGTACGGACGCCCTCCTTCAGGAATCACGCTAGTGGCTCGGGGAGTTCTCTAGCTCGGGAGTTCCGCCTTCGGGGAGAATCTCTTCTGCTTTCAGTAGCTGGTTCTTTTCTCCCAAAGGCGATATGTTCGGTTCTCCGAGGGAGTCAGCGACTCATTAAGATAGCCTGGCGTTTCATCCGAAGTACTTGCTTCGCCATGCTCGACTTTGCTTCTGCCGAGGTCGATGACAATGCTTCTTTCCGAGCTACGTCAGGCTCCCCGAACAATCATTCGGGGAAGTATATACTGGAAGAGGCGAGAGCCCTTCGGCTATCAAGTATGTTGCTTGCTACCTTAGGTAGGCAATTAACTCGATAAGCATTTTGAGCCCCTGGTGTTTAATAGGTTATGAGAATTTCTTTATTGAGAATGCTTACTTTGTGTTTTAAGCTAGACCTTGCTTGGACACGTTGGCTTTAAGGATCCATGCAACCCTGCTTCTTGTATGTAACTGTAGGGATGAAGATAGTATTTTAGTAATAACCACTTATCAAATGGCTAACTTTATACATTATCCCATAATGAGCCTTCTTGAGCCCTATAAGCTTAATTTTTTGTTTAACCCACGTAAATAACCGCTTCAACTTCACTTTTATTCCTTTGTTGTCCCTGAAACTAGTGATACTTGTTTTATTTTTAGGTATTAGAGGATTGAAGTGAGTTTTTTTGGGTGAGGTAAAGTAATGAACAAGTGTGGGGAAAAACTTGGGATTTTGTTACTTGATTTACACTTAATTTTCAAAGTTAAAGGTATTGGTGTTTTCGAGCTTGAATTGTTTTAATGAGTTGGCTATTGAAAAGATGTTGACTTTTGGATATTGTTTAGTTTATTGTTTCTTGATGAAAAAAGGCAAAGGCGAGCACAATATGAAAAAGCCCTCGCTTATTAAATTTTGCATTTGCTAGAGACTAGCAAATATCTAAGTTTAGGGGTGTGATAATCATATAATATTCCTATATATTTTACCCACCTTCGTGTTATTTTATTGTTAACTTTGCTAGATTTTAGTTGCATTTTATGTTTTATTGATTTGTAGGTTGCATTATGTTATTTGGGGGTTTAAGTGATCAAATTACATGAATTTTAGGCAAAATTGCATAAGGGAATGAAGTTGGAGGTTACCCAGAATAGAAATGAATGACTTGAAGCTAAAGACATGGCAATGCTATAGCATGGGATGGTTCAAGCAACAACATCAATGAGCAAAATGAGGCAAAAAATGGACAAAAACTTTTCATGTTTGTTGTATGGACAAGTTTATGCTATAGTAAGAGGGGCACCTTCAGCTCTTTTTTTAAGATTCTAGGGGGGAAAGTCCATGCTGTCATATCATGATGTCTCCATATATGTTTTTGCTTATTCAAAAGGGTTTTGACATTCTTGGGGGTACCATTAGACACTTGGCATTTATACATATTTGAGGGCCCTCAAATCTTACCTAACTATCTTATGATTGAAGGATTGTTGGTAGTTGGAAGAAGATAGAACTAAGGGGTTGGAGGTTTAAATATATTCTAGTCTACGTCTTTTCCTCTAAATTCTTCTTGTAGCCATCATTAGAAAGAACTTTTTAGAAGAAAGCTTGGAGCTTGAGAGCTTCTTGGATGGCTAGGAGACTAGAGCTTCTAGGATGTTTCTTGGTTCTTTATTTCATCTTTCTTTTTATTTGATTATGTATTTATTGGATTTTAGCATAATGTTTGTTTCTAGTTTGGACATGGAGTAAACTCTTTTATCTATTTAAGATGTAGCAATTGACTCTTGTTATTCTATGTTAATTTGAGGTATTTCATGGATATTTCTTCTCTTATGTTGTCTACTTTTGTGCTTGGGTCTTATATATTATTTGCTCACTTTTTCACAATTCACACTTTCTACTTTGGGCTTGAGAAAGAAAGAGTATAGGTGGAAATAATGAGTGAGGCATATTGGGTTTGAGAGAAATGAGAGTATACTTTTAACCTATTAAGTGTAGAAAGGGGTTAGGTCTTTATCCACTTTTGATTGGTGAATAAGTTCAAGAGACACCATTGCTAATCTATAGATGAGTAAAGCTTGGTCTCAAGAGACATAGCCTAAATGTTAGAATCCTCATACCACACTAAGAGCTAATATCCATATATCTTAATTAACTTAGGCAACAAGAAAGAATTATGAAATCCTTAGGAGATTGCTTAGTTACACAAGTTAGACCAATTTTAAGTGGCCTTAGTTAGTGTTAGTTACTTAGTTACTTTACTTTCATCTAGTCACTTAGTTTTTAGTTAGGCTCTTGTTCACTTTTTTATTAATTCCTTCCTATCCATCACTTAATTTTAGGTATAGTTGAGAGTGTAGTTAGGTTTTGGTTTTTAATTGGAATCATTTTTATCTCTTAAGACGGCACCTCATATTTACTACTTGTATACAACAACATCGTACACTTGCATGTGAATAAATGTTATAAATTTAAATCTATTGTGTTCACAACATTGAGCCCAAGTCTGCATTTTCTTGATATTCCTTATGTTATTTCCACTTGGATGAATACTTCCACATTTAAGTGTTTCAACTCCTAACTTTAAGATTAAGGTACATTTACTTTTATCAGTTAGGTTAACCTCGAAGTGCTAAGTTTAAAAGATGTTGGTGCCTCAATCGCTTTAAAATTATCACTACTATTCATCAAATTAAAAATACATTGTTGTGTTGTGACCATTAACAAAAAAAATTATAAGACTATTAAAAATCAAGAACTAACAAAAGTACAGAACTTTAACATAGAAGAAAATCTAGAAATTAAAGAAAACAAAACCAACAGATGGAAGGTGCAAATAATTTCCATTGAACAGGGTAGGTAGGGTGAAATCCACCGGGGGTACTTTAGCTTATTTTTTTGTCCTAATTGAATACCCTACCTTCAAGTTGTCTTAGCGATGTACCTTATCTCTTATTGTGTGTCCTATCTAAGTACTTTCCATTACTTTCGGAGTTATGTCTTACGAAAAATGCTGATATGACATAAAAAATATTAAAACAAATAATAAAATAACACTTATGGTCATTATATTTTTGAAAAAATTTAAAAAACCCCCGAAATATTGGAGGAAGAGATCACCGCCCCATATCCTCATACTTTCCCCCCCCATGGCTCCTCGTTTTCCGGTATCAATCTCATCGAATCTCCGAAGTTAAGATTCTTATTGGCTACCAGCTCCCTTTCCAGGCACTTCAACTCTTTTGTCCCCAAGACCAACTCGCTCCTTCTCTGCATCAATCAAGTCATCTCCTCCCGAATCGGACGCCTCTCCGAATCTGTCTTCCTCTCATTCCTCAAATACCTCCTCGGTCTCATCTCCTCGAAGCCTCGCCATAGGAGCTCGACAATTTCAACTTTTTTTCTTACCTGAGTTCTATTTGTCGGATGTTCAAATGATTCAGACAATCGTTAATGATTCAATCGATGTCCGTTGGCTAGGACGATTTTCGCTCACAAATCTGATAATCCCAAGTTCAATCAAACCTCGATCAAAGGGTTAGGGAAGACGAACAGACTTGCACCCAAGGGAGATGCGCCGCCACCAGATTTGATCTGATTTGTCCAGATTCGATGAGATCGATGCCGGAAAATAGGGCGACGAGGTAGCAAAAAGATTTAAAAGCATTTTAATAGTTTGGGGGATTTTTTGTAATTTTTTCAAAAATATAAGGACCACAAGTGTTATTTTATTATGTATTTTAATCTTTTTTATGCCACATCAGCGTTTTCTGTAAAATTAATATAAAGTACTTAGATAGGACACGCGATAAGAAGTAAGGTACCTCGCTAGGACAAATTGAAAGTAGGGTACTCAATTAGGACAAAAAAATAAGCTAAGGTACTCCCAATAGATTTTACCCTAAGAATAAACTAAAAACTTTAGACTAGATAACAAAATGAAAACTATAGACTAAACTAGTAGAAGATACAAATCATCCATGATTGAATTGAAATGCCTAATTATGTTTTCGAAAAACACTTGTTTTTTTCAGTTCATATGGGGGTTCAAACTTCAATTTGTGGTAGCATTAACTAAGTGTAATCAGTAGATAATAAAGTTTGGAGACCAATATGGCAATGAAGAATTAGAAATGAAGTTTAACTACAGACCTAACAAATGAAAAAGAGGGAATATCAAGAACTAGGATCCAATCATCAACTAGTAAAGGTTAGGATCAAAAAAGAAAAGAAAACATTCCACTAACTAAAATGGAGCTTAAAAATACTCTATAAAACAAAAAAAAAATGTGACAACCCATCTAACTAAAACCAAACACTAAATACAAAATGCATCAAAAGTAAAAGCATGCCAAAGCAATCTCAAAATCTGACATATTAGCTACCTATAGAACATTTGTCACCACTCATCTATAGTAATACAAAAGCTGTATATTAGAAGTTAGTAATAGAGGAGGCCTTCATGTTGTATCACATTTACTCTATTGTAGTATTACGTGTAAATGTAGTCAATAATAATCAAAACCATTAAAATTTTGCCAAGTTAGTCCTAAAATTTTTATTTCTGACATAAAATGTTAACATAACACTTAGAATCAATTCAAACAGCTTTCATATAATTTCCGCAAAATAGGGAAGTAAAAATCAAAATCTCCATAATTTTCTTACTCCAACTCCAATGACTTCCATATTTTGTAACATGTTGCACTTATCATACAACAATTAAATATTATGCATTTAAAACAAATTCAAATTAATGGCTAGTTTGGTTATTACAATAATTAAATATTAAATATTTAAAATAATAATATTTTATATTATGTGCCATATGCATGAGTCTCACTTTTGGTTATGGAAAAAATAACAAAATAAATTAAAAAAATATCCTCCTTCGTGTTCCTTTAGATAAACAGAGCCAAATTAAAGCTTCATGTTCTTCGATCAAAATGCCAACTAAAACCTACTCCCATTTGCTCCTTCAAATCTCATCATCAAACTTGCACTTGGATGTTGTATACTCAGGTTCAAAGGTTGAACTTCTCAGGTTGATCTGTTTGGTTGTTTAGACTAAGTAGGAGAAGATGGGAAATATACTCTTAGGTTGTTATGTTGTAAGATTCACGGTTTGGTTTTAGAAGCTGGACAATTTAGCTCACTGAAGTTAAATTGGGGTTCAGGGCTAGGATCAAGGTTCTAGTCGATGGTTACAAATAAATTTCTAGTGTGACTTTATATTTATTTTTGGTTTAGTGAGAAAATCGATGGGACAAAAAAATGGAGGACAATTGAAAAAATCCAAAATGTTGAGGAGAAGTAAGAACAATCAATGCATAAAAAAGAAATAGAGATGGAAAACAAATTGGAAGAAGATGGGGAAAACAATAAATTTTACAGTTTCTACATATATAAGAAAGTGATTTTTTATTTTTTTTTATCTTATTTCCTATTTTAGAGAATGGGATGTGGAAACTGTTAGAGTAAAAAATGACACACTATTTCATAAAACAAAGAGAATCTATAAGATGAAGAAGCTGTTGGAGTTGCCCTAACCCATTATCTCCAACGACTAAACTGACACTTCTCAAACTTAGGGACTTGAAAATTTTATGGTGTAAAAGATTGCTTTTTACTTCCTCCGTCCTATAAAGATTACTTCATTTGACTTTAAATAGAGTTTAAGGAAGACTAAAAATATACCTATTATTTCTAATTATACCCTTGTCATACACTTACTCATGCACCTCTTATAACCTCCACCTCTACTATGTTTAGCTTTGATTTGTCATCGTAAAATGTCCATATCCCATTATCGGTGTCCAACATTGCCAACCACTGTTGGTGCTGAATCGAAGGCAAAAAAGGGAAGAAAAGGCTGAGACTTGTGAGACCCTAATTCTCTAACCTCAATCTGATAAATGTTAATTTTGTGGTCAAACATGTTGACTTTTTGTCAACTTTGACCACAATTTTCTACCTTACCACTCAATATTTTTGGCCGATTCTTGCTTCGATCCTTCATTTTGTAGGTTGAAGAAACAGACCATAGCATTGGAATGGCACCGGAACAAGCGGAACACAAAACGGGAACGCAAAAGTCAACGGAAATTATAACTGTGAGGCCTAGGCCCCAGGAGCGAGGCCTAGGCGCCACAATACAAAAGTTCTCTGCCTAAAAAATGCACCCTGGAGGCCTAGGCGCCACCTGAGGCCTAGGCCCCAGGCACCTGCGAGCCTGGAGGCCTAGGCGCCCAAGCACCCCCTCCTGGGGCCTAGGCGCCAGAGCACCCTCGAGCCTGGAAGCCTAGGCGCCCAAGCACCCCCTCCTGGGGCCTAGGCGCCAGAGCACCCTCGAGCCTGGAAGCCTAGGCGCCCAAGCACCCCCTCCTGAGGCCTAGGCGCCAGTCACCCGGGAAAGTGGTCCCCTACCTCAAATTTGAACTCAAGCTTGCTATTGGCCAAGGATTTCTATCCATATGGTTTGGTAAATGAAAAGGACACCTCCAAGAGTAGAAGAACCTGGAACCTAGCAAGAAGAACTAACTCTTCATTTTCATCTTCTCATCTTAGACTTAGGTTTTTCATCACAATTTCTTGCATTTTTTCATCTTCCTTGGAAGCATTTATGAATTCTTGCTTGAAGAAGGCTTGGAGCACTTAAAGACTTGTAGGAGCCTTGAGGAATCAAGCATCTAGAATCTATTGGGTTCCTTCTTTTATCTTGTATTTAGACATGGATGCTCTTTTATGTATTTTCATGTTTATGTTTAGTTTGATTATGGAGTAGTTTTCTCTATACTTTCTATGGTTGTAGCTACTTGAATTGGTTATGTTTGTTGGATTAATGACTATTTGACTTTGGTTTTCCTTCATTGCTTGTTTACTCTTCTCCTTGAGTTTATTGTTGTGTTGATTGATCAAGGGCCCTAATCAATTGCACTTTAGATTTCTTTTAAACTCTTGGAAAAGATTAAAAGGAATTGGAATTAGGAGAAGGGTGTAGTGGCCATGGGCTTGTTGGGAGACTAGTCTAGGACACTAGGTGAAGGTAAATTGCACTTGTAATGCCCCTCTTGAACTATCAATTTGGATGGGAGTCCATTCTAGTGTAAGCTTGGGAGAGTGACCCTTTCACTTGGGAGAGTAAGGGCCCAATTAGTCAACTTCATCAACAAGTAGAAAAACCAAACTATTAGCCTTAATTCACTAGCTAACCAAGTCAAATAGTGAAAATCATAGGAAGTGTGTTTTGTTAATTTATTAGAAAACCCCTAATTTGCATTGTGTTTGTTGTTCTTGTTTAGTAGTAATTTAAGTGGAGTTGCAAACTTAGTTATTTTCATAGTGAGTAAATCATCAATTGTTGCTTGTTTAGCTAAAGTGAGTCTCAAGGTAGTGGTAATTAGCAAACAATGCAAATCAATCCTCGTGGGAACGATATCTTATTCACCCTATCTACACACGTCCCGTGCGCTTGCGGATTAGGGTTGTAAAACTCACAACAAGTTTTTGGCGCCGTTGCCGGGGATTGATTGCATTGAATTGTTCAATATCATTGCTAGAAGATTGACTCTAGACTAAACATTTATTTCTTTACTTATTTGTTGCCTTTGTGCTTGGATATTTCTTTGATAGGTACCATTGGTGTATGACCCGTTCCCAACACTCTACTTTGTTGCCATTCATTCCGGAGATTGAAAGACATCTTAGAGAGCTTAGAGCAACATCACACTTGGGAGAATTAAGTTCCACCTCTACATCCATGGAGGGTGGAGGTGATAATCTCAATGGTAATGGATATAATGGTGGCAATGGAGGAAATGGAGGGATGGATCATCAAGATGGAGTCTATCCAAGAAATCCACAAAGGCCTATTAGGGAGTACATCCGACCCTTGGTGACAGAGAATTATTCGGGTATTGTGAGGCCACCGGTTCAAGCCAACAACTTTGAGTTGAAGCCATCCTTGATTTCTCTCATCCAACAAAACCAATTTGGAGGCTTGGCTTCAGAGGATCCCAACACTCATATAGCGGATTTCTTGGAAGCTTGTGACACATTCAAGGCTAATGGAGTCTCCACCGATGCTATTAGACTCTGATTGTTTCCTTTCTCACTCCGGGACAAGGCTAAAGGGTGGTATCAATCACTTCAACCGGGGAGCATTGCTACATGGAATGAAATGGCTAAAAATTCTTGAGCAAGTTTTTTCTTCCATCCAAGGCCGCCCACTTGAGAGCTTCAATTGAGACATTCAAGCAACATGAGATGGAGTCCATTTCGGAGGCTTGGGAAAGATTCAAGGAGTTGCTTAGGAAGTTCCCACAACATGGATTCTTGGATTGGCAACAAATCCAACTTTTCTATGAAGGCTTAGTACCCACTTCAAGATTTATGATTGATGCTTCGGCCGGTGGATCCTTGATGTCAAAGATAGCCGGTGATGCTTTCCAAATTCTAGAACAATTGGCACTAAATGGAGAGTAATGGCCGGGAGAAAGAGCTCAACCAAGAAGAGGGGTACTTGAGGTTGACCAATTGACCGCCTTGTCGGCACAAATGGCTTCTCTCATGAATCAAGTGTCTAAGTTGACAAACAAAAAGGAGCTAACTATTGAGCAAGCAGCCGCCTCTACCTCCAACACATATGGTGGACATATGGATATGAAGCTTGAAGAAGCAAATTTCATGGGCAACCAGAATTTTGGGTTTAGAGGCAACCAAATGGAAAATCAATATAACCCAAGTTGGAGAAACCATGAAAATTTCTCCTATGGTAACACAAGGAATGTGCAACAACCACCACCACCTCCCGGCTTCAACCAAGTCTCAATGGAGAAGAAGCCCTCTATGGAAGAAATTATGTTACAATTTATGAAGGAGACAAGAGATAGAATGGAGAAAAATGAAGCTAAGACGGCTATCTTGAGTGCTAACTTTGCTAGTATGGAGGCAAATGTGAGTGCAAGCATCAAGAACATGGAAAATCAAATTGGACAATTGGCTTTGGCGGTGAAGACATCTCAAAAAGGCAAATTCCCTAGTGACACCGAGTTGAACCCAAGGGAGCAATGTCATGCAATTACACTTAGGGGAGGAAAGAAGCTTGAAGATCCTTACATAAGGACACCTACTCAAGGAAAACCAATCTTGGAAGATGAAGTGCAAGTTCAAGAAGAAGAGGAAGTGGTGGAGTTTCTAAAAAAACAACCCCAAAGAGTGCAAAAACTCCTACCAAACCCACCATTACCTTTCCCACAAAGGTTCCAAAAGAAGAAGCTTGATGATCAATATGGCAAGTTCTTGGACATTTTTAAGAAGCTTCACATCAACATCCCGTTCTTGGAGGCCTTAACTCAAATGCCAAATTGGGGTAAATTCTTGAAGGAAGTCATTGCAAAGAAAAGAAAATTTGAAGAGTTTGAGACCATATGCCTTACAGAAGAATGTAGTGCAATTGTTCAACAAAAGCTTCCACCAAAATTGAAGGATCCCGGAAGCTTCACTATTCCATGCACAATTGGAGAAGTTGAGTTCAAAAAGGTATTATGTGACCTTGGTGCAAGTGTCAACTTGATGCCCTTGTCTATTGCCAATAAATTGGGGCTAGAAGTAAAGCCCTCCACAATACAATTACAAATGGCGGATAGGTCTATCAAGTATCCATGGGGAGTAATAGAAGATGTTTTGGTGAAAGTTGACAAATTTGTCTTCCCCATGAATTTTGTGATTCTTGACATGGAAGAAGATAACCAAGTCCCCCTTATCTTTGGAAAACCATTCTTGGCCACCGCCGGAGCAACTATAGATGTGAAGGAAGGCAAGCTCATATTCAATGTTGAGGATGAAAAAGTTGAGTTCAACATGTTTGATTCTAGCACTCCGCCTCCTAAGATGGGAGTATACATGGTTGATGTAGTCATAGAATCCAACCAAGGGAATTCTCCTACTTTTGTTATGGGTGGCGACCAAAAGGAAGTCAATGAATTTGATCCCCCAAATCTCAAGGAAAAAGTAAAAGATGAGGCAACACACTCTTTGATGGAAGAAAAGAATAAGAAAACAATGAAGAAGAAATGGGTAGCAACAAGGAATGGAAATGTGAAGAATCCCAAAATGATTAAAGAAGAAAGAAATGAGAACTCAAGCATGGAAAAGAGCACATCTTGTTGGATGCATATTGGACTTTTCAAGCATTGAAAGCATTCTTACAAAGGAGAGGGTGTGGAGCCACATCACCCACCTTAGTGCCTAAAACAAAGGAGTTGGTGTCTAGCTAGAGACAATAAATCAAGCGCTTGTTGAGAGGCACCCCAACATTTATTCTCACCCTTGTGTTTTTAATTGTCTTTTCAATAAGTTGAGTTTTAGGGAACGTGTCTCTTAATTATTCTTTGCGCTTATTGTAGGTGCATGGTAGAAAGATCAAGAGTAAACATGAAAAGATGAAGTGTCACCATCATTAAGAGTTTGAGTGGAAGTAATTGGAGGCGGGAACATCCGCCTCCCGGGTATGATTCTTGAATCACAATCTCCTTTATAATTTTTTTTGTCAACATTGTGGACAATGTTGGTTTTAAGTTTGGGGGATAAATGTGTTTGTGGATGATACTTGTTTGAGAGTTTTCCTAAAACTTGACATCTAATTGTTGTTCTTTCTTTTAGATTAGTTTTTGGTGATTTTTTTCTTTTCTTATGACATTACATGCATATCATATCTCTTTTCCTTATTATGACATATAGTGGATAGATGTAGAAACATGTAGTTGTATTTAGGTTGTGTGCATTTAGGGAACCAATTCATGCTCTTTATTATGATTAGAGGAATTCATTTACAAGTTTAACTTGATTGTAAATTTTGTTAAGTAAAGAAAGATTTTCACTTCTTATTAATGGTAGAAACCATACCCGGTGAGTCTTTGGACCTTTTGTGGCACACTTGCATTATAAATTATTTCATTCATTGGAGTGGTGCTTGTTTTGCTTGTTTTGCTTATGGATTCCTTGATTTGCTTTTGGACGCCTTCATATCCGAATTGATGCATGCAAATAAAGGATGAAAATGACAACTTAGGGCTAACTACATACCTAAATGGCTAACCCTTCATTATAATCCTTAGTTGACCCCTTTGAGCCTTTAAGCCATTTTTGTTGTTTAACCCACATAATTGAGCCATATCCATTGTTATTTATCCTCTCTTGTCCTTAAAGTAAGTTGAGCATTGCATATATGGGCTTGGGTAGGGTAAAAATTTGTGAGTTGTGTGAGTGAGCAATAAATAAGTTTGGGGGAAAAATGTTGGGTTATGAACTTATTGTTGAGTTTATGTAGCTATGGTTTGAATATACTTTGGATAAATCATGCACATTTGGTTGAACCTTAAAGATTGGGTGAATTTCTAGTTGCTAAAAAAAAAACTATCTTTCCCTTAATAAAAAAGGCAAAACGAGTCAACATGAAAAAGCCCTCGTAAAAAAAATAAAACAAAACAAAACAAAAAAAAAGAATAAATAAAGAAAGGGAAAGGTAGAAGTACTTCATTAATTTGAAAGGAGTTCACTCATGTGTTTTGTCAAAATTGTGCATATGGGGGTTACTTGATTTGTTGCTTGGAAGTCAAGAAAAGCATTTTTAAATCAAAATACCTTGGGTGGGACTTTAGATTTGATTATTAGGATTGCCCATGGTGTTTATGCTTAACTTACTTCTTTAGCCCCACCTCAAAAGGCCTCCATCCGATTCCCGTCCATACCAAACCCGGCCATGGTACAACCTTATATATATGTCATTGGACTTAAATTTGCATGCATACTCCTTAGGGACAATTCATGGGTAGTTTGGGTCCTTTTGCAAATTTGTGGATGAAGTGGCATTATAAGCCTTAGATACACTAGGCAACCATAGATTAGGGAGTGAAACACTTAGCGAGCAATTACCTACCGTTAATGACAAAGTTCTTCTTTCATTACTTACCTTAATTTCTCTTGAGTTGAGCTTGTACTTTGAATGACTTTATGATATGATATTGAGTATATGTTGTTAGCTTCTATGTTTTGATTGCTTTATGTTTTTGGGTTAATAAATGCTAGGGACTAGCATTTTTCTAAGTTTGGGGGAGTTTGATAAATGTTAATTTTGTGGTCAAACATGTTGACTTTTTGTCAACTTTGACCACAATTTTCTACCTTACCACTCAATATTTTTGGCCGATTCTTGCTTTGATCCTTCATTTTGTAGGTTGGAGAAGCGGACCATAGCATTGGAATGGCACCGGGACGAGCGGAACAAAAAACGGGAACGCAAAAGTCAACGAAAATTATAACTGTGAGGCCTAGGCCCCAGGAGCGAGGCCTAGGCGCCACAGTACAAAAGTTCTCTGCCTAAAAAATGCACCCTGGAGGCCTAGGCGCCACCTGAGGCCTAGGCCCCAGGCACCTGTGAGCCTGGAGGCCTAGGCGCCCAGGCACCCCCTCCTGGGGCCTAGGCGCCAAAGCACCCTCGAGCCTGGAAGCCTAGGCGCCCAGGCACCTCTTCCTGAGGCCTAGGCGCCAATCACCCGGGAAAGTGGTCCCCTACCTCAAATTTGAACTCAAGCTTGCTATTGGCCAAGGATTTCTATCCAAATGGTTTGGTGAGTGAAAGGGACACCTCCAAGAGTAGAAGAACTTGGAACCTAGCAAGAAGAACTCACACTTTTCATTTTTCATCTTCTCATCTTAGACTTAGGTTTTTCATCACCATTTTCTTGCATTTCTTCATCTTCCTTGGGAGCATTTATGGATTCTTGCTTGGAGAAGGCTTGGAGAACTTGAAGACTTGTAGGAGCCTTGAGGAATCAAGCATCTAAAGTCTATTAGGTTCCTTCTTTCCTTCTTTTATCTTGTATTTAGATATGGATGCTCTTTTATGTATTTTCATGTGTATGTTTAGTTTGATTATGGAGTAGTTTTCTCTACACTTTCTATGGTTGTAGCTACTTGAATTGGTTATGTTGGTTGGATTAATGGCTATTTGACTTTGGTTTTCCTTCATTGCTTGTTTACTTTTCTCCTTGAGTTTATTGTTGTGTTGATTGATCAAGGGCCCTAATCAATTGCACTTTAGATTTCTTTTAAACTCTTGGAAAAGATTAAAAGGAATTGGAATTAGGAGAAGAGTGTAGTGGCCATGGGCTTGTTGGGAGACTAGTCTAGGACACTAGGTGAAGGTAAATTGCACTTGTAATGCCCCTCTTGAACTAGTAATTTGGATGGGAGTCCATTCTAGTGTAAGCTTGGGAGAGTGACCCTTTCACTTGGGAGAGTAAGGGCCAATTAGTTAACTTCATCAACAAGTAGAAAAACCAAACTATTAGCCTTAATTCACTAGCTAACCAAGTCAAATAGTGAAAACCATAGGAAGTGTGTTTTGTTAATTTATTAGAAAACCCCTAATTTGCATTGTGTTTGCTGTTCTTGTTTAGTAGTAATTTAAGTGGAGTTGCAAACTTAGTTATTTTCATAGTGAGTAAATCATCAATTGTTGCTTGTTTAGCTAAAGTGAGTCTCAAGGTAGTGGTAATTAGCAAACAATGCAAATCAATCCTTGTGGGAACGATATCTTATTCACCCTATCTACACACGTCCCGTGCGCTTATGGATTAGGGTTGTAAAACTCACAACACAATCCCACCGACTCTGGCATCATCAGACCCTAGCCTTACCACCTGGGAATAGCCGTCACCTTCCGTTACTAATCGCCATTGATGCTATACTCCGTCAGCCTCTACCACTCCAACCCTCTTTGATGGATTGAAAATTAAAGTGAAATATATATGTGTGAATGCAAATTACCTAATATTTTAAAACCCTACAAACCTAAATCGTAAATGCATGATTGTCGCCTGTAGTATGATGAGTAGGGGTCAATCCCACGAGAATAGATTTGTATCATTAGACAATTACCATTAATTGTAAACCTAACTTGAGCTAGACAATTAAAGCTGAAAAATAAAATAGATTAAATTAATCTAAATTATACTACTACTAAATAAGAGCAAATATAAACAATGCAATTTCGGATTATTGATAAATTAATGGAAGCACACTCTTCATAGGCTTTACTATTTAACTTGGTTAGCTAGCAAATTATAGCTAATGTTTTGATTTTCCTACCTGTTGGTGATTATTCTATTTGGCGTTTTACTCTTTCAAACTAAGAAACACCATCCCTTCTCTAAACTAGTAAGGACTTTACCTAGAACAATCTTCCATCACCTTAGTAATTGAGAGAAGTGTCCTAACTATGTCCATAATTACCACCTTCTTTTTTTAGGTCTAATTTTTTTTTAAACTTTTCCAAGCATAAGGTAGAATTTAAAGAGCCAATTGATTGTGGCCATCAACTAATCATGCCACAAATAAACACAAAGAGAAGAATGAACAAGTATTGAGAGGAAAATCGAAAACAAATAACCATTTATTCAACTAGTATAACCATGTCAAGTAGCTACATCCATAAAAAGTACATAAGAAACTATTTTATGTTCAAACTAAAAGAAAATATAAAATAGAAGAAATAACTTTCATGGCTAGCTATTGGGAAAAAGGAAAGAAAGAACCAAAGTAGATTTAGTATAGCTTGATTTCTTAATTCTTAAAACAAGCTTTCTTGAGCACTCTAAGCCACCTCTTAGTGAGCTTTCCAATGGTAACCTCATCCACGAGAAAAATGAAAGAATGAAGAAGATGATGCTTCACCCTTGGACTAAAAAAATGCATTTTTTCTTCCCAGTCCTAGCCTTTTACCAATTCTCTAAGAAGTTATGATCTTTTTCACCTTGTAGAGGGCCAATTAGAAGGTATGTAGGTGGGAATTGAGACTTACTTGATGTAGAAATGCTTCCAAGTTCCGCAATGGTTCCCCTTTTGATGTCTGGACAAAGTGTGATCGTACTTCTAGAGTGCAATCACATTTCTACTGCTCAGGTTGATTTTGCAACTTCAAAGTGTGATCCCACTTCAAAGGTGTGATCACACTTTTTGTTCTTTTTGATAGCTTCAACATGTTTTAGTAGTTTGAGTATAACTTTTGATATAAATGTCTAATTGAGGTGATTTAAGAACCCATATGAAGTTAAAAATAAGAACTACAACTTTCATTCTTTTTTACCAAACCTTGAATTTATCAATAAAAGATTCAAAATTGGCTTGTAAAATGCTTATTTTTTATGCTTTCTTTGTCTCAATTTCTCCAATCCTCCACCTTTATTTCTTCATCTATGCCCTAGATTTATGTTGGTGACCACTCAAACCCTTAAGATATGCAATGTAACCCATAAAACATAAAATGAAACTAAGATATAACAAAATCAATAACAATTTAGTACAAAGGTTGGTCAAATATATAGGAACATCATGTGACTATCACCCCTTATGCTGAATCTTGCTCCAGCAGTGTTTTTTCCCATTCTTCATCATTGTTGCCACCAGACCGTACCTTCTACATGCCACCACCATCTAGCACAATTGACAGTGGAAAGTGGCGAATCAAGGCCAAAATGCAACAAGGACAAAAATGTGGTGCATCGGGCAGAAATAAAGACAGAGGTGGAGTGACCCAAATCTTCAATACAACATTTTGGCATCACCAATTGGAGAAACTAGTTGTTGATGATTCCCTCACAACCCACAATGTCAGTCAATCTTCATCCCCATCTCTTTTTCCGATACTCTCTTCCAGATCTGATACTGGATCAAATTCCTTCATTGTAATATCTCCCTTCAAAAAATGTTGTGGTTTTGTTTGCGATAAGAAAAAAATGATAGAACTGTTCATCTTCCTATTCTTTATGGGTTGTTCAAGATATTCTTTTGTTCAATTAAGTTTGTTTGGTGCAAAATTATTATGTTTTTCCGTTCTTTTTGGATTGTTTGAAATGCGTTCAATTAAGTTTGTTCGGGAATGAGAAAGATGAGTTGAAATAGGGGTATTATAGTAAATAGGATATAGTAAATGGGATATAAAAAATTTTTCAAATAAGGAAATTGTGCAATCAATTCGGGACATCCAAAGATGAAACTAAAGCAACCTTTGTGGGATGGATAAAGTACTTAATAAAAATAATAGCTTTGTCATGTTTTAGCTCAATATTCACTTTGTTATGTAAAATATTTGTTTTCTCTTGAATAGTATCTTATTTCACACACACACACACACACATAATAGAAATGCCATTTATTGGGACCATATTCATATAAATAATTTGGCTCATGTAAGATTAGGCACAAGTCGCTTGCCACGAGTTTGGGAGTCTTTAAAGCAAGAATTTTTATAGGGAAGTACATTAGGGTCACCTTTTTGTTCGATACATGTTATTTGTTGTTTTGCAAATTCTTGAATTCATTGGCGATATTATGCTGCCAAATGGCTCGTGATATATTGGTTTGTTTTAATTTGGTACAGTGCTTTTTGGCTTGGTCTCCAATCATTTCATTTTTATGGTGTTTTTCTGGGTCTTGAGTCCCAGCCAACTACATTTTATTAAACCATTCGGTTTTTGGTTTATTTTGTCCTAAAAACAAAGAATTTACTTAAGGAGAATGAGATTGAGAAATTTTTTAAGAAAATTTAAAATGAAACTGTGGAACGTTTGAGAGTGAAACTAGCAGGTGGTGAATGGAGAGAAAAAACTGTATAACTTTGGTGTTAGGGAAGGAATTAAAAATAAGGTGTTGCTTGGTCAGATTTCTCAAATGATGGTATTCCCAAATCCAGCATGTCATGTTTTACACTATAGCCGGTACCTACATCCTACCTATCACCCATTAAGTAGATAATTTTCACATCACCCCATCCATTTTTAGATGGGTTTGGTTGGATAAAACCCATTTATCCACCATAGTTCCACAACCACAAGTATTTGGAAATATTTCAAAGGAAAATATTATATCATGAGTAATTAAAAGTAGCTTAACAATACAAAATAACCAAATCATGAAAGCAACAATCACAATAATGTACTCAAACTAACAATACTCAATATAAGTTAAACAAAAAAAAATTATGGTAGACCATCCATAATATATGGCATATCTATGCCTAATACATAAGTTTGAAAACTTATTATGAAAAGTATTTCATTTTGTAAAACAACAATGCCAACTACAATTACAAGTAATTCAGCTGCTTCTCGGGAAAAAAGCTATTAAAAGCAAATCACTTGCTCAATTGCAAGTAATTTGGTTCAAATTGATTAATACCATCTACTAAAATGGCTATGGTAAATCCATTATTTTTATCTAATGAATTTTTTTGACTTCAATATCTATATAACTTAACTGTATGTTATAATTATTAAGAAGAATAATCTATATAACACAGGCACATAAAACATGCACAATAAACTCATATTTACAAATACACACACACACACACATATATGTAGATGAGGTGTGAGTGAACTCCAAACTGACATCCTACCTAAATTCAGTAGGTGAAAAAAGGGTAAATTACAAAATTCCTTATGTAGTTTGATTTAACCTACATTTTGCCCCCTTTATTTTCAAAAACCTACATTTTAAACCATACTTCCTTTATAGTGTTCGACAACAATTTCCGAAACCCTAAATTAGACTGTTTGATAACTATATTCCAGTAATTTTAATATTTTTAATATTTTTTTCATAGCTAACTGACATTTAAAAAATACTAATATGTATTTACAGAAAGAAAAATGCATTTATAGAAAGGAAACACTGATAATTAAAATGTTTATTAACTATAAAAAAATATTAGAGAAATCGACATTATTGGAAGATGACTATCATACAATTTAAATTTCAGGTTTAGAAGTTATTATTGGACAATACAAAAAAATTAAGGGGTAAACTGTAGGTTTTAAAAATGAATGGGGCAAACTGTAGGTTAGGGTAAGCCTTAAGGTGGTAATTGTGACTTTCCCTAAAAAATTCCAACCCATTCAATATTTCAATTGCCAAAACAATAATAATAATAAATAACCCCATTAAATAGGATGCAACGGGATCCCGTCAAACTAGATGCCTGTTGACATCCTAATTAAAAAGTGTAACTTTATCAATCGGGGCTCTACCATGGTATAACATCGCCGGCGCCGGCCTCGCTCTTGATTCTTGAATAGCTCTGGCGTAACAACTTTCAAGTCAAACGTATTTATTTAGTACCGGACTTGTAGTATCTATCTATCAGTTGACATTTAACAATACTACAAATTTCACTTAGGTCAGAAACACATGCCAGGAGCGGCGACAAACAGCCAATCCCCTGGCTGTAAAAATCCAACCTTGAAAATCAACCTTTGTAACGGACGGGTAGTTCTTTGAGATCCTTTGGTGGGAATGGGAATGGCACGAGGATGAGAATGAGAAAGTCGTAATGAATTGGGTTTTGTTATCTGGGTCTGGGTAGGTGAGACTCGTGGGTGGCTTCCTCCGCTCTCACAAGTAAACTCAAAACCCAAGGACTAATACGAGTACTCCTTATTCACTGTTCAGAGACACTGCCACGGCCCAGCCACTGCCGCGCCGGAATGGCGTTGCCGGAGCTGGAGAGGGAGATGGAACGCAGGCTCAAATGCGGCCCCGACTCGCCGCTTCTGTGGCCTTCGGAGATTGCCAAGTGCTTCCGCTCCCTGCCTAGCCCGGAGCTCGGCCGTCTTTTGGTCTCCCATCTCTGCTTCCGCAACAACCATCCCTCTCTCTGGAAGTTCCTCCACTACGCCCTCTCCTCTCGCCTTCTCTGTCCTCTCCACGTCCTCTCGCTACTTGCTTCCAGGTCCTTTTGGTCCCTCACTTTCTATGTCGAATAGTTATACCATGTGATAGAAATTTCTTATTTTGTTGAATTCTTCAGAGTGGTTCCGAACCGGGGTTCTCAACCGGAGGCGTACAGGCTCTATCTTGAGCTTCTTGCCCAATTTGCTCTGTCCTTTGATCCATCAGTTGCTAATTCTTTTCAAGCCGAGTGAGTTGCTAATTACTTGACTTTTGCTGGTTGAACTTGTTGGAACTTGCCTGATCATGGTACGGAAATTTTCTTTTATATCTACTGTCACCAATTCTGTGCTCTTTGGCAGGATAATACAGTCGGTTGACGCTGCCCTTAAGCTTTCCCCAACTTATGGGTCTGCTGTTGTGGGCTTTGGGCAAACATTTTTGTTCTTCTTTTGTAGCATCATCACTAACTTGATCGACAGTACCTTAGATGACTGGGGCTTGCAAATGCCATCCCCTGCCTTCCGTGGTGGAATGGCTGAAGGCAATCATAGAGACATAAACTCTGAAGGAGATAGTCTTATTGAAAGAAATGAACGCCGTGAGCAGATGAAAAGGAACAACTCGATTATGGCAATTGATGTAATAGGAAAACTAACAGAAAGCTCAAAAGCGTTGGTTCTGCTTAGGCTTATTTACTTGAACATGTACGTACATTGCCATTGCCATTTTAATTATGGTCTCCTTGTTGTCCCTGATTGATTCTGTTCCCTTTTCAATGTTTTCAGAACCGTATCTTGCATTTGTCATCTGTGATTGAATCTACAAGTGTTATTTCATGACTAAATTTCTTACATATTGTTGATGAAGCCATCTGTATTCCTAGTCATTCTCTATTCTCAGTTGGCCCAGTAACCCATTTTCTTGCCCTTTTCTCATCACATTGTCTGTTCTAAAATTCATTTTAGTAGTTTGTATTCCTTGACGTAAGTTTAATTTCTTTTGCCTCCATGATTTATCATTGTTCACGAAATTTTTAGATAAACTTGGTGTATCTTTGTTATGTAAGTCCACGCCCCAGCTGACAATGAAAATTTTAATCTCTTCGCCTTTTAGTTCGAGGTTAACTGATGTCAAAATTCAGTGCCAATGTGTTGATTTGATAAGTTATCAAGCTCAAGCTTACATCACCTTATTTTTTCTAAGTTGGATGAGTTCTATAATTGTTTACTGCTATAGGCCAACTCATTTTTTCGATGCCAACTTTAACTATATTTTGTAGAAAGTTAACGTTTTACAGAGGATGATCATTATAATTGTTTCTCTCCTTTTCTTTATTTATTTAAAAAAATATATAAGACATGCATTGCTAGTCTAATTCTTAAACTTGCATGCTGACTATAGCGTAAGAAGTTACTCACTCCCTGTCAGAAAAGAAAGCCTTATATCATTTTTCATAGAGTTTGATGATGTTGGTTCACGTTTCCATATTTGGTGTTGTTTTCCCCATTCACTGCTCTATTCCTTGTGTGTCCATTTTGTGTAATAAACATGTTATTAGAATAAAAAAATGCTGAATGTTTGTATATGTCATCTCCCACAAAATGAATTATAGTACATAACCGTTGTATTTTTTTTAGGGGCAGTGGGGTGTATACTGATAATCCCTGACCCATCATGATATGGATGCTGTCCATGCTGTCATATGATTAATTACTGTTGTTTAAAACTGCTGCATGGAGTTGATAATTTGGTTTGTTCCATCCATTCTTATTTATCCTAGGCCTGAAAAATTTGAGGGTCTCCTGCAAAGGCTGCAGCTTCTTGAAGCCAGCAAGGTAGCATCCTCAAACCTGAAACCTGATCACCATATTGTGGCAAGATTGTCTGCGAGCATACGCAGAATTCCACGTTTCCAATACCAGTTAAAGACGCGACGTATGATTGCAATGTTAGTTAATTTTGGGTCTCAGAAGCCGATTTCATGTGGCAATTTCGGTTCTCATCAATCTGCTTGTTGGGTGCCCTTTGATATATACATGGAAAGTGCAATGGATGGAAAGCAACTCTCATTTAAGTCTTCTGTTGTTATTCTTACAGGTGGGTCCTCTTGAAGAAGTTGCCAATAATATAATTTCTCTTCGTGTATCTCAGAATATGTATATCCTCCTACACACAGAGACACGCATACATCTGAATCCATATTTATGTATTTATTACTTATAGCAGAGCTAGTTTGCTACAACACTATAAGGATGTTACTTTATTCAAAATTGCAGAAACAATTCATACGCTACAAGTACTTAATCGGGCAAGCTGGCAAGAAACCTTCCTAGCACTTTGGCTATCAGCCCTTCGACTAGTGCAGCGAGTTGAGTCTAACCAATTTTACTGTTATTTATCATCGTTAATAGGTTATCTTTGGTAAACGTATGTTTACTTTTCTTCTGTTCTGCATTGCAGGAGCGTGATCCACTGGAAGGTCCAATTCCACATCTTGAGTCCCGCCTCTGTGTCCTTCTGTGTATCGTGCCATTGGCCATTTCAAATGTTTTGCAGGAAGAATCCGAGTCAACATCTTCTTCTCTCATGTTATCTGATTATGGGCATGAACTGGATGAGAGAAGCCGTGATAAACGAAAGCATGCACTCATTTCTTCTCTACAATTGCTCGGAAACTTTTCTGAGCTCTTGTGCCCTCCAACATTGCTTAATTCTTCGGTCAATAATGCAGCTGTGAAAGCTGCAAGGTTAATTGCTAGTTCCAAGAATAGTGAAGATTATTTATTCAGTGGCAGTCCTACTGGCATTGCGTTAAGTATCGGTATTTTGATCCATAAATTTTAGTATTACTCTTCCCACTTTGCTGTTATTGAATTTTCATTCTCTTTTCTTGGTGTTGTGAAGTTTCTTTTAATACCACTGTGCATATTTTGTTTAGGTGGCAACATGAGGCACCTCATTGTGGAAGCTTGCATTGCCAGAAACTTAATCGATACATCAGCTTATTTTTGGCCTGGCTACGTGTCTGCTTCAGCTGTCTCATTGCCTGATTTATCTACCTCTCAGAAACCTCCTTGGTCTGCATTTATGGAAGGAGCTGCTCTAAATGCTTCTCTAGTAAATCTGCTTTCCACTACTCCCGCTTCAAGGTACTTTAAGATCTTTCTAAATAACTTTAGCCTTTTTTGGAAGATTCATTGATTTTGTGGAACATTTGGTTATTTTAATATCCTCCATGGCTTTCTTACTCAAGATTAGCAGAGGTAGAGAAGGTATACCATCTTGCACTTAATGGGTCGGGAGAGGAGAAGTTGGCAGCTGCGAAGATTATCTGTGGTGCATCCCTCACCCATGGATGGAATATTCAGGTTCCATCTCCAGGCTGTCATAAAATGCCTTTTTGTGATTCTCTGATATGAACACTTTGCCTCAAATATTAAGTTTTCTTGTGGTTTACAAACATCACTCCTCTCAAAATTCCTTTTTCTTTCCTCAGGAGCATGTGGTGAAGTATGTCGTCAAACTCCTCTCACCTCCTGTACCTCCTGATTACAATGCAGCAAGAAGCCACTTAATTGATTACATGCCCATGTTAAGTGGTGTTATTTGCGGAGCCTCCTCCATTGATTCTGTGCATATTCTTTCTTTGCATGGTCTGGTAAGTGAAGTGCTTGATTTTAGTCATCAATTTGATTCTGGGACTGCTGATAAGGTGACTAGGGTTTAGTATTTTAAAGTCTAAGCTCAAAACTGAAGCAATCATTTGTTTAATTAATCTGTGCCTCTTACGTTTACTCATGCTTTTAATTTTTGTAGCTCTGGAAATTAGTTCCAGTTATCATGTTTTTCACTTGTTATTTGGTATTGGGTTAATGAATATGATGAGTTAGTTTCAATTATACTCTAATTCTTTGACTAGAAGCAGCGACTCACCACTGATATTGATTTTTCTTTTATGTCTCAATTTTTATACCAAATCTGGTGCACTTTTGTTCATTTTCTCATCCAAATTGTCAGTACCAAGGATGATATTACCTTGAATATTGAGTTTCTCAAATCTAGCTATGCATTCCTTGTAAATTTTTCAAGATTCATTCAGAAAACATCACTCAGTGTGCCCTGATTGGTTTGTCTCAGATAGGATATTGCTTTCTTTTTCCTCTTTTTGCTTGGCTGGCCTGGGTGGTTATGTTAAGAACACCTGCTTTCAGAGCCAATTTATTCCATCTTAACTTGGCAGATACCTGAAGTTGCAGCTGCTTTAATGCCCCTATGTGAGACATTTGGATCCCTTATTCCTGCATCAAGCACAGATGATGAGCCCTCAATTCACATGGTTTTTTCTACTGCATTTCTCTTTCTCCTTCGTCTGTGGAAATTCTATAAACCCCCTCTTGACCAGGGCTTGACAGAAGGAACGATGAGAGGTGAGCTTACCTTGGAGTATCTTTTGTTATTGCGCAACAGCCGAATCACAGTGCAGAACTCTGGTGCGCAGGGGGTTGACCAGTTTGAATTTTCATCAGACAAGCCCATATATATTGATTACTTTCCAAAATTACGAGCATGGTATTGCCAGAACAGGTCTTGCATAGCCTCCACACTTTCTGCTCTATGCAGTGGAAACCCTGTTCATCAAGTTGCCAATAAAATTTTGAGTATGATTTTCTGGAAAATGACAAAAGCTGGTGCTTCATCAGGAACTCCAGCTAGTAACCCTGTTTGTGGGTCACCTGTGAGTACTGCAGAAGATGCTTGCCCGAGACCTATGCTCCCTGCATGGGAGATATTGGAAGCCATTCCCTTTGTACTTGACGCAATCTTAACTGCTTGTGCGCATGGGAGGCTTTCCTCTAGGGATATGACAACAGGTAGGTAGCTGATTGCTTCTTTGTTTTATCTCTCTTTGGAGAGGGGGGAAGAGAGAAGGAGGAGCGTGGAGGATGGTTGTTGGTGGTAGGACTTGTTTCTGAATTCTCTCATTTTGTTAAATTGTTCTTCTGTGCTGGTAGCAGTCAATCAAAGTATTCCAGTACATTGAAATGCTTACAGACTACAGCCCTTCTGTTATACTCAAGATTCATCTGATTGTAATCTCTGCAGGCCTGAGGGACCTTGTTGATTTCTTGCCTGCATCTGCTGCTTCTATTGTAAGCTATTTTTCTGCAGAAGCCACGCGTGGTGTATGGAAACCTGTTCAGATGAATGGAACAGACTGGCCTAGTCCTGCAGCAATTCTTCCACTTGTCAAATCTGAAATGAAAGAAATACTTGCTGCTGTTGGTGTAGATGCTCCAAGCTCTTCTGCAGGTGGGCGCAAGCAAATCGTTGTTAAGACAACTTCAAGTGTTAGTAAATATCCATGGGAATTTAGTTAAAGTTCAAAACGAAGCAGTTCCACTGTTGATTATCGTGGGGTGCTAGAAATGGAAAGTTGCATATGCTATTCACTGAAGCATCATAACTGGCACTGAGCTTTCCTTATTTTATTTTTTGTCAAAGGTTTTCTTGCATATATCACTATGATGTATAGTTAGTTAAGAGACGACATGATTCGCTTAAATGAGGGTAACTGCAGTGTATTAATCCGATAATTGGTTAGAAGAAAGAAATAGGAGGTCTGAGAATAGTCGCACCAAAAGAGTGCAATCGGATAAGAATAGGAATTTGTCTTTATGTTTATGTTCTACCATTATATGTGCTCTCCCTCCATTGGACTGATTCCCTGAATGTAAGTTTTGTTTACCTTTCTCTCATCATGGTTAGAGATTTCAAAGTGCGGCTTCTTATAAAGTGGTTTATCTCAATTCTATCAACTGTATATCATGTGTTTTCTGATATTAGGTAACTCCTGCCTAAAAGTGTTGTCCTATGCCTTTCAGCAGGAGATTCTCCAGTGATGCTTTCATTGCCTATGGCTGCTCTTGTTAGTTTAACAATTACATTCAAACTCACCAAGGACTTGGAGTACATCCATGCCGTTGTAGGTCCGGCGTTGGAAAGTTGTGCATCTGGCTGCCTGTGGGCTAACATTTCTATAATTGGATCTCTCTGGGCTCAGAAGGTCCGTCGGTGGCATAATTTCATAGTTGTGTCATGTTCTCGTTCGGTTTTCAAGCAAGATAAGCAAGCTCTTACTCAGCTCCTGAGAAGTTGTTTCATTTCCTTCATTGGGTCTTTTGAGGGATCTGTCCCTTCACTAATTAATCAGGGTGGCGTAAATGGTTTGCTTGGTAGAGTTTTAGGAAGTCCTGATGCTCCTCCCAGAGTCGCACCTGGATTCCTTTATCTCCGCTCTTGCAGGGCAATTCAAGACATCCGGCATGTAAATAATGTGATCATAGGGTTAGTTGCTGAATTTGCTAGGGAATCAGCTGCAAGATGGACAAGGAAAGACTGCTGCCGTCTGAAGTCTAGTCAAGCATCACTGTGTCGCGTTGCTGCTTGTGTGAGGGAGGTGGCCACACTTGGTGCTAGCCTTCTGTCTGTAACCGGTGGGTTGCATCTGGTTCAAGAACTGTACCGGGGAACTTTGCCAACATGGCTGCTTACTGCAATGAATGAGAAACCCAGCAACATTTGTTCTGTCTCACGCATATTGGAAGGCTATGCAATGGCATACCTGTTGGTTCTATCAGGCTCAATCGTATGGGGTGTTGGGAGCAAACCACCATTGTGGGCATCCTCGAGGCGAGCGTGTGTTGTTGGGGCCCACTTGGAGTTCTTGGGTAGGGTTTTGGATGGGAATATATCACTTGGCTGTGATCCTGTCACTTGGAAAGCGTATATATCCTGTTTCGTAGGCCTGATGGTGAGCTGTGCTCCTTCATGGACACAAGGAGTGAAGCTGGAAACATTGCAGAGGGTGGCGAGCGGCTTGAAAGGATGGCACGAGTGTGAGTTGGCGCTCTCTCTCCTAGAAAGAGGTGGGGTTGATGCCATAGAATCTATGATCAACCTGGTTAATGCAGTCGGATAGATCGATTACGTTGTAAGAGGTCTTGTATGGATGAATCTATGAAAGGCACCGCTGAACGTAGTAAAAAGCTTTACAAAATTTTTACAAGTTTTTAGTACTGGCTTTGCTTGGCCGATAAAAAAATTAACGCACTTTTTCCTTTTATCGGAACTAATCAGAATGTGATGCATATAATTTTGTATGACGTTTTCAAGCAAATTTGGCATTATTGATAGGGAAAGCCCATGAGTTGGGAACATGGATTTAAATGTCCGCTGCCCTGGATAGTGATAGGGGATTTTAATGAGCTTTTGTAGGCATCGGAGAAGGAAGGAGGTAGGCGGAGGGCATTGGCGTTCATGCATGGAAGCTATTTTTGATGCAAGACTCATTGACGTCGGGTATCATGGTTTGAGGTACACATGGAGGCACGTACGTGTATCTGGGGGGAGTTTTGGTGCATGAATGGCTCGACCGGGGGCTGGCAACTTTGGAGTGGAAATCTATTTTCCCACGAGCATACGTCGAGTACTTCCCTTTTGTATCCTCTCAGACCATCATGGTGGGCACCTATATCTCATGGGTGAGCTTAGTATATGTTCCCGCTCATGATCTGTAATGGGTTCTCTGGAGTGACAACTCCAAATTCGGTAGCAAATGTTGCAACGCTGGTGGCCGTAGGGTGGTTGAGCCTGGAGAGGGACAGTGGTGTAGCATGGGGTCTCTGAGTTAGTCCTTTGGAATTTCTGAAGAGTTTCCATAGACCCTTAACACTTTCCCTGATGCGAGGCTCCTTCTTGTTATTTTAGTCTACTGTGCTGTGATACAACTTGGCACTTTTTTGTCCAAAAAGAAGCTGCCCGCTTTACTAAGGAGAAAAAGAGCTGGTCGATAGAAACCAAGAGACGCTTAGATGACACTACATATGAGGGGATTGCTCCTCAGGTCTCTGGATGCTTAATTGGCTTTCTATATTTTTTTTTGCCATTTTTTGTAAGGAACAATATTAAAAAAACGTTTTTGACAATGATTTTGCATCTCTGTGATCTACGCATTCCTTAAGAATTTAATTCAGTAGGTTAGTCAATCCATGAATCATTTGCAAGAAAGCATAAAAAACAACAAAAAAATCTGCCTCTTAAGGGTAATATTTTCACAGATCATCAACATGGTAAGTTTTTTAGGACCCTTCCACTTTTATTCTTTGAGAATGAAGATGCTTTTTCCGGTCTGTTCAACGGCTTCATACATAGGGTCCTGACCCTTTTGCTCAGAACACCCCCATGGACTGCTCTTATTCTAGGTGTTCTGAATTTAGGAGAAGTAGGTTTCCAACAATAATGCCTTTCGGTTTACCTTGCAATCAAATGCCTTATTAGCTACCCACTGATGAAAGATGAGATTAAGCTTAGCTTTAATTCCAGCTTGTTGTTCACCTGCTTATAACTTCTAATGTCACCCTTCATGCTCATGAGTGAATCTGTTGCACTAGTTCTCAGGCATCTTACCAGAGCATTGGCAAAAAATTACCTTTTTTGCAGAGTCCTACAAGCTAAAGCGATATGGCTTATATGAGAGCTACACTCTCCCTGGTGAATTTGTTCTAATCTTCCCTACTTGAGGAGGATGCATTTCAGTGCAGGAGTTGTTCATTTGAAATTATTACGAAGATTTCAACACATTTACACGTGATTGGATTGGATCATGTCAAAAAATGGGTTGCTTTAAGCCTCATGAAATTGCCTCTGAACTTCTTCAAAATTATGAATATAATTTTCACAAACATGAGGGGTAATTTCGTGAGGGTAAAAAGGGGCCACTCGCAACATGCGTTTTGACTCCTTTTTATTCCTCTAACATTTGTTGTAATATAATAGTCTATCAATCTATTAGTGTTTTTAAGTGAGCAATCTTTCAAAAGCATAAGTGGATATTCGGCTCTTATATACATGATTATTTGTTTTTCTCTCCTAATTATCAATCAGTTCTATTGCCAATCAAAGTTGTCAGAATTTGGATTTTACCAAAAATCATTTTGTTTCTTCTGTTGTAATCATAAAAATTGAATTAAATCATAACATCCTACAGATAACATACATATATTTATGGCAAAATCATTCACTAATATTTAAATTAAATGAAATTTGTCATAGAGTGGCAAATTCTAATAAATGGTCCTTGAATGATATAATTAATATTTTTTAAGGGACTATAAGAATAAGGAATTAGAGAAAACTTCAAAAACTGGAAAACCATAATACATATGTGCCCTTTCTCCAGCAGCACTAGTCTCTGTTCATCCACATTAATTCTTTTACCAGCCAACTTCTTTCATAGCATGGCCTGACATTCACCTTCAATACTCCCAGAGTATGTACTTCGATATTCACAATCTATTAGATCTGCAGTCTCTTTGCAATTCTTTTTGGTCTGTTTTGTTGTCTCTCCAATATATATCTCTCTTGCATGAGGCTATCCTCATTATAGAATAATCTAAAACAAGAGCTTCTGATACCAGGGTAGGGGCAAGTAGGACTCTGAAACTTGATATTTATATATTAGTTTATCCATCCTAAATTTTTTGCAACATATTTTATTTTTTATAGATTTAAATTTTTACAATATTTTCATATTTACTGAAACACTTACCATATCATTGTTCAAGCTATCATTTCAAATTTTATTTTTTTAAAAAAAATTTCTTAATTTGTGTGCAAAAAAGCTAAAGGTAAAAGTTCAAACAACACATAAACATTTTCTTCTTACTTAATCTTTGTCCCAAACCAAAGCTAAAACGTAGGGAGTTGCTTAGAGCACCAACGCACGTGTGTGTCAAAGGGTGGTGCATAAATGAGTACCATTTTACATAATAAACAATATATGTATACATTCATGAATAAAAATTTACATAAAATATTACAAGCATATGAATCAATCAAACAATATATTACTATTGTTTAAGCGTATTATAATTATCATAATTTTTAGTCGAAATAAATGTATTATTCACAACAGATGACACACATCCTCGCTGTGTGTTTTTTAATTTTCAAGTATATTTTTTAGATTGCGTTTTGTTCTTTAGAGCTATGCACTCTTTTCATATAATTTTGTGCTCTCCATTCCTTATTTAATTTTATGCATTAATTTTCCAAAAGTACATGCTTTTTTTTGGGGGGTCCAGAAGCAGATAAACGATCAAAAGGAAAATAGAGAAGTAGTCGAAATGAGATATTTATGAATGAAGTAGATAATACATTATTCGAGTTTTTTTTATTTGGCTAAAATGAACATGAATTTTTATTCGCTAACAAAAAAAAATGAATATGAAGTAAATATTGATATTAATAAAAAATGTAAACATGATTTATAAAAATGGGAATATATTATATATTTAGAAAATTTATTATAAATATATTACATACTTAGGAAAATTGGATTGAAGCTGATATGAAATGAACATTCTAGCTAATTTGCATGATTTGCAAATTTTATTAGATAATCAATGCATTTGAGCCCACTGGCATAACATTTGAAGGCTACTATTGGAGGTTAAAGTGTAAGTTTTTTTAAAATAGAAGCAAATGTAGATTAGACCAAAACAATAGGGTGGTTTCCATAAGTTTTCCTTTATATTATTGGCAGTTATAAACAGTGGTGAGCATGGTTAGGTAAACCTAAAACCCAACTATCAATTTTTGGGCTGGTTTCAATCTTATGTAAGACCAACTCGAGATGCAACCGAACTCAAGATATATGTATAAATATAAAATATAAATTATGATATAACTAAGTTGTTCATATATTTATTTATGAACATGTAAATTTAAATGTTACATTACTAAATTACTCATACATTTATATATGAACATGTACATTTAAATATGTATATTAAAAATTATGATATTACTAAATCGTTCATATACTAAAAATATGTACATTTAAACATGCACATTAAAAATTATGATATTACTAAATTGTTCATATACTTAAGAATGTATACATTTAAACATGGATTAATTTGTGTATTATATTGAATATTTCTTAAATTGATTGCGGATATAATTTTATTGGATTACAAAGTTATTAATTGTTTTATTTATATGATAGGAACAAAAAAAAACTCAATAACGAAAACTGATAAAACCAAACTTATAGTTTTGTTATTGTTCAATTCTTGGTTCTAATGTTGGATATAATTTTTTTTTATAACTATTACTATTTCAGATTGATTTAGTTCTACAAAAAAAAAAAAATCAAACAAACCTAACCTATGCTCACACCCAAGTTATAAACTTCTAAATTTTCGAATTCTACCAACTCTCGGATAGATAGGAAAAATGGCTAGGTTGAGAATGGAATACTTGTGATTTATACAAAAACAAGCATAGGGGAAAAGAAAAAAAAAATCAAGCATCGCGAGTAATTATGGGATAATCGAGATGTTGCTTGCTTCAATTTCAGTCAATCAAGTCAAGGATCGGATTTGATAAATCGCGGTGCGATGCCATTCCTTCCTCGGTAGGCGCCATAGCATAGCAAATGACTTCAGCAAAGCATTTGGTTGGACTCTTGGAGACGAGATAACAGAATCGGAAAAGGGAGAAAAGAAAGGAAAAGGAAATAGTAGTAGATATTTTGTTGATACAACAATACACAAATGTAGCGAACCAATAAGAACTGGTCACGTCAAGAGTCGACACTCTGTTTGGCGACGCAAGGACAAAAGCAAAACAAACACAAAAACCCGTCTACGTTACTTACACGTATCAAACCAACCTTAGTTGTCGTTTTATTCCTCTGATCTGAACTCAATTAATGTCAACACCTATACCCTTCAACTTGGATTTAGGTCAACTCAGCCCCAAACTGAGTAGCACCTCACTGGTCCAACTCCAAGGTTAAGGGATAGGTTTAGTACTGTAAATCTTACTTATTTGTTTGAACTTGTTACCTGTTCCAAGGGTCATTAATTATCGATTCTAACACATTCAACCTTGTCCCAAGGTTTGAGGGCTGGTTGGTATTAGTACGATGTCAGGGGGCTAAATCTCTGGGTTAGCTGAGTTCATGGACTAAAACTGCATTTACGCCCTAGGTTGAAAGTTGCCTTTTCTGCGGAAACTCCGATTCCAAAAATATTAATGAAAATGTCATCTGACAGTAATTTCCTCTCCCTAAAGTAAAAAATCTGTGTAAAAAATTGGCGGTAATTTTTTTTTTCTTTTGTTTCTTTATGGACAGACAAAAACGCCAACAGAAGAGAGAACATTGAATTGAATTAATTTTAACGAGAGAGACGAAAAGAAAGGAAAAAGGAATTTGTGTGAAGGGGACAAAGACAGACAGATCCGAAGCAAAGCAGTGTTGGGACGGAGGAATTCTGATTGTTGGACTCGCTGGGCCATCGCTATCGTCTTCCTCCTCCTCATCCCTCTCAGATCTCTCACTCTCTGTCCCTCCAACTGGGAAGAGAACAGGGCATGGTTCTGAATTAGGTTTTGGCCCTCGTAAATGGAAGGACGGAGGATCTCGGCCAGCCCTAGGCCCTGCAGCGGCCGGAGGGTTTTGGCCAAAAAGAGGCCTCGCCCTGATGCTCATCTCAACACCTTCAACAAGCTTCTTAGGCGCGAGATTTCTTCCAAGCCTCACTCTTCCTTCTCCGACTCCAACGCCCACGAGAAGTTTCGCAACATGCTTTTGGTGGTACTTTCTTCCGCTTCCTTGTTTGGGTTTCTTCGTCATCTCTGGATACTGTATATTTTGCGTTTGTGCTTCGCAGTAGCCGTATACTACCGGACAAAGTGAAGTTCAATTTTCAGAGGTTTTGGATTCGGGTTATAGCAATATTGCCGTTTCTATTTCGAATTTGGAGAGGGTTCATGGTAGCTTAAGCCTACTTGCTCTTGTTGGAGCTCTGATTGAATTTTCCTATACCTTTGGCCTCACTCTGGGATGTTACCTATGGATATGTTTGTGTGTGGTTCTCCTGAAAAACGTTGTCCGCTCAATATCAGATCTTAGTGAGCATTATATGGGGATGTATAGTTCTGCATACGACATGAGGAAGTCTTGTGGAATTCGTGTTTTATTTTGGTTTCATTTATTTATTTTTCTCCAGCTTCTTTAGGTATTATTTAATAGCTTGTTTGCACCAGGAAGAGTATGATACGCATGATCCCAAGGGCCACTGTCCGGTCGTACTTCCCTTTTTGATGAAGCGAACTAAAGTAATTGAGATTGTGGCAGCACGAGATATTGTTTTTGCCCTTGCTCATTCTGGTGTATGTGCTGCTTTTAGCAGAGGTACAGCCATGACCACAATTCTGATTCATAGCAGCAAAGCCATTTATTAGATGCTGTACATGTTCAACTTGAACATTGATTTCTCTGTGAAATCAGAAACTTCAGCCCTCTTTGATCTATGTTCTGTGTTATATATGCAGAGACAAACAAGCGGATATGCTTCCTGAATGTTAGTCCTGATGAGGTCATCCGGAGTTTGTTCTATAACAAGAACAATGATTCTCTTATCACTGTATCTGTATATGCTTCAGATAACTTCAGCTCTTTGAAATGTCGATCAACCAAAATTGAGTTCGTATTTTTGTTTCCTAAAGTTGCCTAGCTGGCCTACTTAGCTGCAACCTCTTAATGTGCATCTTTGTTTTTGTTTCACCCATAAAGTACTTTTATTGACGTGTTAAACATTTAGGTACATCCGAAGGGGCAAACCAGATGCAGGCTTTGCTCTGTTTGAGTCAGAATCTTTGAAATGGCCTGGCTTTGTAGAGTTTGATGATGTTAATGGGAAGGTTCTAACTTACTCTGCCCAAGATAGGTATATATCTGGTTGGACTGTGCTTTGATTTGCTATTGCCTACTTAGTGCACATTCTGACAATCAATTGTATTGCCAGTATATACAAGGTTTTTGACCTGAAAAACTACAGCATGTTGTACTCGATATCTGATAAACATGTCCATGAAATCAAGATCAGGTTCTCTCTCTCTCTCTCTCTCTCTCTCTCTCTCTCTCTCTCTCTCTCTCTCTCTCTCTCTCTCTCTCTGCCTCCCTCCCTCTCTCTCTCTTGCTCTCTCTCACACACACACAGAGGCATGCACACGCATGCACATTTTACTTGCGCAAGTGCATTGATAGTGAGTCCAAGAGTTTCATGTTGCTAGAGTTATCCCATACACTTATGAATGCTGACATATGCCTATTGTTTGCTTTTGTGTTTTTAACTGATATTTTCTTTTGTCTTTTTAAATGACATACTATAGTCCAGGTATCATGTTGTTGATTTTCAACAGAGTTAGCAGTCATGTACCTCTGAAAATATTGTCGATAGAAGATGGGACGGTTCTGAAAACATTCAATCATCTGCTGCATCGAAATAAGAAAGTAGATTTCATTGAACAGTTCAATGAGAAGCTTCTTGTAAAGCAGGAGAATGAGAATCTCCAGATCCTTGACGTATGTGATTTTTGTTTTGGCATTTTATTTGTGCTCATCATCCCCTTGTAACTACTGAAAATTGTCACACCCTTGTATTAATACCTCCTATACTTGTAGGTACGTAATGCTGAGTTAATGGAAGTTTGCAGAACTGAGTTTATGACTCCATCGGCATTTATCTTTCTCTATGAGAACCAGTTGTTCTTAACATTTAGAAATCGGACTGTTGCTGTTTGGAACTTTCGTGGAGAACTTGTAACTTCATTTGAAGATCATCTGCTACGGCATCCAGATTGTAACACAAACAACATTTACATAACTAGTGATCAGGATCTTATCATTTCTTACTGCAAGGCTGAATCTGATGATCAATGGATGGAAGGGAATGGTAATTGGTCTGACTCTCTCTCTCAATAGCCCTAAGATATCTCAGAATAGCCCTAAAGGGAATAGTTAGCATCTGAAGAGTGCTCTGTTAAAGTGTGGACTGGTTTTGCTTTGCATATGTCCGAGTCTGCTTGCTCTTGAAGCTCTTGGTTGATGGCCACTAAAATTTGATGTGTACGACCAAGAGTGCAAGTTCTCTTAATGGCAGTTATACTTGGCAGAAGTTCTGTTCCTGAAATGTTTGAGCTAGCTGCTTGCAAAATAAAATATTCTTGCTTAAAAAGAAACAAAGGTTCTCTGAGGCATATGATGGGCCTTTTTAATCAGTGTGTTTCTGCAGGCACATGCTCTTATAGTTATTCAGAAGCCATGAGGGAATTTTGTTGTACACTGAGTTTGTTGGGCAATGCAGAATTGTATTCGGTTTTATTGTTCCCATTGTGTCAATAGATTATTTAGACTGGGTTTCTGTTTTTTGCAGTGGATAAAATATTGATGCTTATGGTTTTCTGATGCAGCTGGATCCATCAATGTGAGCAATATCTTGACTGGGAAGTGTCTAGCTAAAATAACCGCATCAAATGGCAGTCCAAAAATTGATGGTTGCAGCAAAACACGTAGTAGCTCACAGATGCGAAATACAGCTGCAGAAGCCCTGGAAGATATAACGGCCCTTTTCTATGATGAAGAGCGTAATGAGATCTACACTGGTAATAAACATGGTCTGGTTCATGTGTGGTCCAATTGAGGATGGATTGTACTGTAGAGTCAAGTCAACTAAGGTACAGGCTAAGATGGTTTTAGTCTGCCCCCTGTAGCTTTTGCAAATGTATGGTTAGATGATTCTTAACTTTTATGTACCTGTGTGTAGATAGGTTCATGCATCTGATGCGTATCAGCCACATTTTATGTACGCAAGACTCCACTATTCTTTCTGCTTGGCTGTCATCCATGTGTGATAAGATTCTATGTTGCGTGGAATGTAATACAACAATGCCTTCCATTTTTAGATGTTGTGGGAAACTATACCGTAGTGAATGTTTTAACGAGTTGCGTCGAGCAGAGAACTTATTCTTCAACCAGATGGCCGGTATCATTCAACCTGGCGAGTGCAAAGCAACACAAGGCGAGAAGTGGAAGCTGGTGAATCAAACGTGTTTATTTATTTATAAAAGATTTTATGTTCAAAGATATGGTTTGAACACCGGCATGACAAACAAGAAAGCCAGCTTATTGAATGTAAACAAAACATTTTCCGGCTGCATCGCCTCCTCCTGCCCCAGTCCTTGACAAGTTCGTCAACTCAGAATTTCACCATCTGTGACAATTCTTTCCAACGAGAGCTATAGACTTCCCTAAGCCTACTACTACATACATTGCCAGGATAAAAAATCACAAACCAATGCCAGGGGAGTAGGTGAGACTTTAACAGAATTTGAGCGATATTGCCACCAGATGAAGACTCAATCTGTCAGGTGGTCCAAGAACAATCAAGAAAACCCAGAAATCAAGACATAAAGAAATCCATCTCCATTCAAAATGTTTGTGATGGTTCGCAACACAATCTAGGTTTTTTCGAAAAATTAGCCGAGGTCAGCTTGTAGGATCAAAACTCAGCTTATTTTAAACCCGGTAGCAAGTTGTAGCTAATAGAATTGTAGCTGGCGGCCATCCGCCTCAATAATTAGTAACAAAAAACAAAATCCTCCTTCCTTGGTGACGGTCCTACTCCTACTTGTCAACTACTTCAATGAGAGTGGGCTCATAGTCGTTTGGAGCCACAAAGCCATGGAGGTTCATGACAGTCGCTGCCACATTTGCAAGCCCTGGCTCCTTGAGATCCTGGCGAAGTCTTACACCAGATGCTAAACCTGGGCCTCCGATTGCAATAGGAACCTAGGGACACATCAAAATGGAATGTCACAGTAACTTGCAGTAATAAATTCAACAACGGCAAATGATAGGAAGGAGTTAAACAACTTACCGGTTTAAGAGTGTGGGAAGTGAGAACTTGAATGTTGCCATTCTTGTCCAAAAGAGGCTTCCCAGACTTGTCCCTCTTTACCATGTCCTCAGCATTGCCATGATCTGCAGTTACAACATATATTCCTCCAACCTGCTCAACCGAATCAAGCATTATCTGCAAGCCCACCAAAAATAGTTAAGTTCTCTTCACCTTACAAAAGAAGAGTAGTATATTAACATGCCAGACGTGCGATAATGGAGGAAAATGGGGAAAGGAAGACCAGGTGAGCCAATCCTTTTAACATGATCCAAATTAGTATAGCATAAAGCAGAGCACTACACCTTGACCGCATCATCAGCAGCCTTGCATGCAACAATAGTGGCCTTGATATCCCCTGTGTGCCCCACCATATCACTATTTGGCAGGTTAACACGCACCTAGGCAAAAATGTCAGGAGAATGGTTAATACCTCCTGCATCTTATTCAGATTAGTTAAATCATTATGTGCTTTAACTACCTGATCGAATTTGCCACTCAGCAGAGCATCCCTAGCCTTCTCAGCGATCTGGATTGCCTTCATCTTTGGCTGGACATTGAATGAGATACCAATATCACTGGGTATTTCGACATATTCTTCAAGTTGAGGGTTGAAACATCCAGAACGGTTTCCATTCCAGAAGAAAGTGACATGACCAAACTTGACAGTCTCACTGTAAGGGAGGTGGGCCAGACAGCAGTGTGAAACATGCTCATAAGTACCCATTAAAAATAGGATAACTACTGATAAAAGAGAAATCCAATACAACACGAAGAATATCAAATTATTTGAAACAAATTAGTCAATATTGTAGCAGTTCAGATCAAGATTAGATAAACTTGCTGATTTAAGAATTTAATGGCAACCAGAGAAACATATATAAAAGTGCAACTTCACCTGCAAGCAAAAGTTCGGATGCCATTGTGTACCAAATATTCTCCAGATGTTCTTTCTATCTCTGGTGGTGCAACAAGATAATGACTTGGAAGCTTTAATTCACCATCATACTGAAGCATCCCAGCATATCGGATTTTAGGGAATCTGACTCTATCAAAGTTGTGAAAGTTTTCATACTCAAGTGCCTTAGCAGCCATAACCATACGATCTGCTCGAAAGTTGAATGTAACAACAGCATCACCATCCGCTATTGGGCCTACAGGCTTTCCATTCTCATCAACAATGACAAAAGGAGGTAGGAATTGATCATTGGATTTGGTAGTCGCCCTCAGAGTCTTTATAGCTTCAACTGCATTCCTGAACTTGTGCGGGGCTTCACCAAGAACTTGTGCATCCCACCCTCGTTTGACAACATCCCAGTCATTCTACAAAGCACAAATTATTCAGTGAAAATTACTAGGAAAACGTAGTCAACATAGATACTTGAAACAAAAATAGAACCAAAAGATACCAAAACACACCAGCTACATAAAAGTCCACCTGGGGCATGAACATCTATTATCTACAGGACAATACATCTTCCCACTTACCTTTTCAAAGAAAAATGCAAAGTAGATGAAATATAAATTTCTTTACACATAACACATAAGTCTTCACCTCATAACGATCCATAGTGACATACATACGACCTCCACCAGATGCTATCTGGGCATCAATGCCTTTCTTACGTAATTCTTCCAGGTCCTTCTCAAGAGTTTCTGCAAATCCAATGCTGGAACCATCCAAAACATCACGCCCATCAGTAAGAATATGAACACGAATTCTTTTAGCACCATGCTCATTAGCTCCCTTCAACAACAACTGCAAAGCAGAGGAAAAAGGAAATGGGTCTATGAATTGGAAAATAGAAAGAAAAGAGCCAAGCCTCTGCCAAAACCAAAGCTTTGAAAATGATAAAAGCAAATCTCAACCATTAATACTTGCCTGCAATTGATCGAGCCGGGAGTGGACACCACCATCACTCAATAATCCAATAAGATGCAGCGTTCCTGTGGGGAAGCTTTCACTTATATACTTGAATCCTTCTCCATCATAGATCTTTCCAGAGGCAAGGGCGAGATCAACAAGCTTAGCCCTACAAGCAAAAAAGTATGGTTAAGAAAAAACAAGATATGTATATTAGTAACTTGTATTGGCACAAAGGGAAGAAAGGCCAATGAGCTATGCCCCATGAAACATACACGTAATGGATCACAAAATGGAAACAAGATAATTCAATTGGAATTGCTAAAACATCACACGATAGCACAAATAACAACCAACTTGAGAATCTCACCCCTGAGCATAAATCCGACCAGCACCAAGAGCATTGTGACCAACTTCACTGTTGCCCATGTCATCATCAGACGGAAGCCCCACAGCAGTGCCATGAGCCTTAATCAATCTCCACTTCTCTGGTGCACCCTACAAAAAGACAAACAAAGATCACATTCACCAAGCACAGAATGTCAGATATCATAAAACAGAAACTGCAATTTGCTCTGGCTTAAAGCCCAAAATTGCCGTTATTTTTGTCAGAGTCGGATTCCCTGCCCAAGGTTAATCAAATTCACTTTCACCATTATTTTAGGAACATCTGAATTAGACAATCCTGTTAAAATTGAACCGATGGTGAGATTTAACAAAGACTGAAAATGAACACTGAAAGAGAAACTCTTATCGTGTACACAAATCAAAGACTAACCAACAGATCTAGCTTTGGCGGGCCAAGCTGAACCCTCACAGCACACGATCTAAATGGCCAAAATGGAGGCAATACACGCTGAGTATTACATCCGAAAATCTTTGACATAGTAGCAAATTCGAGCCTCTAGCCATTAACTTTTGATAAACAAAACTGAACATAAACATTTAAGCATGCTACTCAAGGGGAACAGTCTACTAAATCGCATCAAGAAATCAACCACACCACGACGTTCGAATCGACGAAACAGAAAACTGATCGAATGAACAAAAAAAGAATACCTTCTTGAGAGAGTCCATGGCAGGAGTTTCTGCGATGTGGATGCAATTGAAATCATCGGGATTGCTCTCGCCCCAGCCATCGAGAACAATCACGGCAATGGGCTTTCCCTTGGGCAGCTTCGGATGATCCTCCAGCTTAAACTTGTCATTCCCAGAGCTCCCCATTATCCTTCTCTTTTTCCTGGTGAGAACAGACAGAAGACCGATCTATCCATCTACCAATCTTGTACTCAATATCGCAAACAAACAAAAATCCCAACAAAAATATCTGAGATAAGAGAACAAAACAGGAGGAGAGATCAAAACCTGGTGGTACGACCGAAATGGAGCAGATCCGAGAAAGATTGAAGGAGCGGAGCGGAGCGGAGCAGCGAATCAATAGATGGAAGCGATGATTAGTGCCGGTTTATAAACAAGAAGCGTGAACACCAAAAAAAAAATAAGAAAAAAAAAACATGAAGCGCAGACAAAGTGCGGCCGTTGGATTTAGAACACAGGGATGCATCTAACAGACTCACACCGTCATGTGCCTTCGAGTTTTGGGCTTTTCATAAAGATCCTTAAACCCGTGGGTGGGTCCGTCCTCCGTTTCCAGAAACTGGCATAGCATATTCCCCGATTTATTCCTTCCCAAGCTCTTAAAAATAATGGAAAAAGGGCAAATGCCCGTTGAGGTTTTCACAACAGCGAACGTCACTCATTATAATTTTTTTTTTGTAATTAAATTATTCATTCATATTTATGATTGTGTAAAATTTAAAAATATTATTTTGAATGTAGGCAAATTAGCCATGTAATTTTTTTTTTTGAAATATTCTGATAAATTTGTTGAATAATAAATATAAAAAAAATCACGTAATTATCATTCTCAAAGATAAATTACAACATTTATTATCAAATTATATTCATTGATGTATCTAGATCCCCAAATTAAAAAAGACAAATTTGAACAAATAAGACTAGAATGCAAGTAAGAGACAAGATTTTCTTCATCTTGTTCTTCTTCGTTCCTCTTTCATAACGCATAACCCTAATTTCCAATCATTTTCTTGGAAATTTTCAAAATCAATCACTGCTTCTTGGTTTATTAACCTCCCACGTCTCTTTTATTCTAGTTTATTGCCTCCCGACTTTTGCCCTAGAAACCAACACCTTAGGTGCAACAAGCTTGGAAGACTCATCGCCACACGGTTAACGCTAGTCGTCTCATTTGTGGCAATTCGACGCAACACCTTAGGATATTAAAGAAAAATTCAAGAATTGAACAAAGATCATGGGTAATTGATAGTTAAATAAGTAAATAAAGGTGATTGATTCAATTGATATATTATGCGGGACAAAAGGTTGAGTGTTCTGGTTTTGAGAATTTAAGAGCATTTAGTTGGATTTTCAACGGGGTTAAAAAGGTTGAAGCAATAGTAAACATTATGAAGATTTCTTGGGGTTTCATTGATTATTTTCAATTGGATTTTCAACCGGATTAAAAAAGTTAAAGTAATAGCAAATCATATGAAGATTTATTAGGCTTTTGTTGATTATTTTCAATTTGAAGAGAGAGAGAGAGAGAGAAAGGAGGAAGAGGATGGTGGAAGAGATAAGAAACAAAGTTTTGGGGAGTTTATAGTATTGGACAAAAATTTAAGAGCTAAGTTAGAATAATGTGTCATGTCATCCTCCACATAGGCTTGCCATATTGACTACATTTGCTACATCCATGCCCAACCTGGTGACTATAACAGAGATGATATAATTCTGCTAATAACATAACATTGATGGTGAATTTAACTGTAAAAAAACAACGGTGACCAATCCGCCCATTTCACAAACCCTAGTGACTTATTTCCTCCTTTTCCCTAATAATAATTTCAGAAAGAGATCTACGGAAAATCTATTACGTGCTACGCAAGCCAACATGGCGAAACTACGACTTCTGGAAGCGCGCTCTTGCGTTTACGGTCAACTCACTAAACAAAGTCGGAGATTTTCAAAGCACCTAAAGTGCTTCATATAATTTTAAAAGAAATGTTGTTACAAAGCTCCATGTAAGATTGGGCTAAGCCCCTAAAGCAATTAAAGTTCATTTTTAAAAGCCTTATTCGTGTCATACATGTTAAACAAAAAAACTCAATCGGGAAAAGTAATAACTAAATTTTGGTTTTTCACTGAATTCATCATATTCTATTCCACATATATATATAGTTTTTGGAATGTTTTCAAGTACTGGAAAATTAATCGATGTGAATGAGAAGTGTTTTTCTGAAAAATAAAAAAAATGTCTCTTTTGGAATCACAAAAGCCCTTACGCCTTCGTTGCCAACAGTTAGATGAGCAACGAACAACTTCTGCCCAATGTTTGATACTTAGCAATATATGCATGATCTGATTGATTAATTTAATCGTCTATTTTTTTGTCCCAATACAAATTCAGACATTAAAAGAAGGCAAATATGACATTCAAGATTTGAAAACCAGACATTATCGAGAGAGAAAAGTAAAAAGGAAAAAAAGAAAAAAAGGAAACCGTAGACCTGCGCTTAAAAAAGTTCTCTTCTATGCGCATAACATTTAGGTCTTGTTTAGGGTAGCGGTGATCAGTATTCGGTTTAAACTGAAAAAATTAAAATATTAAAAAAAAATTAAAATTTGGTTCGGTTTTGGTTGAAACCGAATAATAAAAAAATTGATTTCCGTTTTAGAATTTGGTTAATTCGGTAACCGAAATATTTTATACCATTTTTTTTATTTGTTTCATGAACAATAATGCTACAAAGTAACCTAAATTAGCTTAGATTCTTATTTTCTTTCTTTCCATGAACAATGAATCTTCTATATTAAATGGAATTTGAAAAGAAAAATAATATTTTTATCTCATTTCATCTCTTATAGAAATTAACTACTATTTTTTTGGTTAATTCGGTTTAAACCGAACCGAACCGAAATATTTCAGTTCTGTTTGAATTCGATTTTATAGACTAATTCGGTTATTTCAGTTTCTTAGCATCTAAAACCAAAAACCGAATAAACCGATTAATTCGGTTCGGTTTAAACCGAACAAACCGAATAATCACTCCTAGTTTAGGGACAATTTTTATGATTAATATTAAAGTTTTAAATGATCTATTTAACAATAAAGATGTAACCACTAAAATTAAAAGTTTAAACCTACACTTAAATAATTTTTTTAAAATTCTAACTCTAATTAATTTGAAACGAGACCTTAAAAAAAAGGCTGTTTTCTGCTACTTATTATTTTGAAACGAATTACTTTCTGTCTGTGTATATGACGGATACTTTTATGAACTTGCTTTTCATGATTTTTTAAATTTATAATGTAATTTTGCTGTAAAGTCTTTATAAGAAGATTGTTGGAAAATCGGATATAGCAATTTTTTTGATTTATTTCTACTCTTAAGTCATGTCATCTCTCTGCGTCCCATAATATATGTTTTTTTTTACATTTATCCTAAAAATTTATATGTTATTGGAATTTGAAATATAAATATATTAGATACTCATATATTTCCAATGTCATGAATTAGCTCTTGTAAAATAGCATAAAGAGCTGTGAACGATATATCGGGACAAGGATATATAAATATATTAATGTGACATATTTTAATTTTGGATATAAATTGTTAGAATAAAAGCATGTATGGTAGGACCAAATCGAATATATGATAATTAGGTGTAATGTATACTGGAGATGTATGATAATTCAGGTTCAAGTAGCACAATGCAGCTCTTGATATGTTACTTTTATATTTAGTCCACCACACTTAGCGAATAGGAACTTCTTTCACTAGTGTGTTCCCCAAATTTTCTGCGGATAGAGACGAGCATTATTAGGATAAAATTAAAAATTTAAAAGTACCAAATAGTTTGGTTTTTATTTCGGATCAAATTAAAACTGGATTTTATATTTAGTTATTGAATGATTTATTTAATCACACACATTGGAAACCAAATAAACCGTGTAATAATAAATATTTTATCATTATCCATATTGACCCTACATATATAAAGTTATTTTCTACTAATTTTAGATTACGATGTTCAAAAGGTCTGCGTGTTGTGGTGGTCACATAATGTCATAATATTAAGCGAAATAATAATGAAGAAAAGAAAAAAAAAGTTTTTGGGCTTAGAGAGAAAATGTAAAAATCTTATACATTAAGAGTTTAACAATTAACTTAGAAAAAGTTAAGGAAAAAAAATTCTATTTCACTAAAAAAATAAATAAACCATGGTGACCAATGTTTTAGTTTAGAAAATAACACTAAAAAAATAAATAAACCATGGTGACCAATGTTTTAGTTTAGAAAACAACACACCATAAAAAAAAGGGTCTAATATGAGAAATGTAAACAATATAGGGATTAGAAACGCATTTGATAAGAAAGAAACTTGAAATAGAATGAAAGTACAAGACAGGCCCTTAAAAAGTTAGTATCTTTGGAAAAGCTAACCAAGCTTCTAAAAGAAGCAATTGCGTAAACAAATTAGGTTAACTAGCCCAAAACTAAGGGGTAGAATCGGAAAGACACTGTAGTGCACTATTCATTTAAATAGTAGCCGGAAATGACTTTTAGTATATAGTATAATATATTGTTTATCATTCTCTAGTTTTGGTATGATAACTAAATTTGTAATATTTATCTCATTTTTTGGGTAAATTACCTGCATTGCCTCAACCTTTAATTATGTTCATGTTCTAACCTTAACCTTCATTTTGCTCGTACGATACTATAACCTCATTAAAAGGTTTTATTTTGAACCCCTTTTTGAACAAAAACCATTATTTCGATGGAAAATGTCACAATAGCATTAGATTGTAGGGCCAAAATGTGGTTTTAACTCCGTGAAAACTCTCTTTGCCAAAAAGATCTAAAAACTTTGGAACATAACAAATTAATCGGCCTTCATGATTTGGTAGCTTTTTTTTCTCTTCTGCCATTTCTTCTAAAGTTCAACTACTTTTCGTAAATCGAGTTTCAAAAATTCAATTTTCACAATTTGAGATGCAGATATATGAAAATCAGTTAAGACTTGGAAGAAATAATATAAGAGAAAGTTAAAGAGGCTAAAAAACGTTATCAAACCATGTAGCCCAATTAAAATTCTGTACATTTTTTCTTTGGCGTTGTAGTACCACCACGCCACTACGTTTTCCGGTGTGGCACTACCATGCTAAGAAAAAATTCTAGAATTTTAATTGACTTTTACGGTTTGATCTCATTTTTCATCCCTTTTAATTTTCTCTTCTGTCATTTCTTCCAAAACTCAACTAATTTTTATAAATCAAGCTTTAAAGATTCATATTTCAAAATTTCAAATCCAAATATATAAAAATCCTTTGAGTTTTGGAAGAAATGATAGAAGAGAAAGTTAAAGAAAATAAAAAACGCTATCAAACAGTGAAATCTGATCAAGATTTTGAAAAAAAATTTCCAATGTGGTATCATTACCATCGGGAAACTCATCAGCTCAGCAGTGCCACCAAGCCGGGAAATAAAATTTCTAGAATTTCAATCGATCTTTATAGTTTGATAGCATTTTTTATCCTCTTTAACTTTCTTTTCTATCATTTCTTTCAAATCTTAATTGATTTTTCTATGTCTGCATCTGAAATTATGAAACTTGAATATTTGAAGCTTGATTTACAAAAATTGGTTAATCTTTGAAAGAAATAACAAAAGAGAAAGTTTAGAAGATGAAAATATCTACCAAACCATGAAGGTAAAGTAAAATTCTGATTTTTTTTTTGTGGCAAGATGGTAGTTGGATTGTTTGGTTACAAAGTTTTTAGTTCTTTTTGGTAAAGAGAAAGTTTTCAGGAAGTTAAAACTAGCTTTTCCCCCTAAAATCCCATTGTAACGTGACATTTTCCGTCCACGATAACGATTTCCATAAAAAATGGGGGGGGGGGGGGGGAGGGGGAAAAAGTAAGGTTAAGGTATCATACGAGCAAAATAAATGTTAGGGGCAGCACATGTAATTTACTCTATTTTTTCATTTATTATGTGTCTAAGTCTTATAAATAAGAATCAAATAAATTAAAATACAATTTAGATATATTTTATAAAAATAAAAAAATTAATCAGATTATTGTATTCAAATCGGTTCAAACCAGATAAACCAAATGTCCACCATTTGTACGAAAGATGGTCAAGTCTTTAGCTTTCTAGTCACCACATAAAAAGTAAATAAACATCCTCCCAGGATTAGTCCAATCCCACAATAAGTAAAAGAGGATATCACTCACATTAGATAAGAAATACTCCATCCGTCCCAAATTCTTTACGTTATTTATGTTTTAGTAATTAATTTATAATTTTTTATTTTCAACATTTTGTATATAAATAAAAAATCTTTATATAAAAATGATAAATCAAGACATATAGTTTCTAAATATATTTTTATTTTTTTTAATAAATAATAATATGAATAAATTCAAAATAAACTATGTAAAAAAGTCAAATGATATAAAGAATATAAGACGAAAGTAGTATATATTACTAAATTGTGGCTTCATACTCTTGTTGATGGCAATTAACATTTTCCCTAGCTTGGTTACATAGGTATTGTAATTAGTCGTTACGAGTGATTCATCTAGCTGATATATTGCAATTCCTTCGAGTTTCTGTAGTCCATTATGGGGTGGCATCACCGTAAAAATTGATATGTGAAGTGAAATGTAGGGAAATCCCAAAATGATACAATACATACATTTTTCGTCTTGTATTCCGATCTAGCCATGATGTTCCTATACATGTATACAAGCTGGTGCTTTACCTTTGTCTATTTAAACGACGTCGTTTATCGATTTGAGTACTGTTGTGCGAATGCACGGGTTTAACGTATTTATAGATTTGGTGCATGCAAAAGAAAAATGTGGGTAAATAGGACAATTTTGGTTCAAAAAAGTGGATAAATTGTACAAATAGTCACAACCTTTGATTCGCATTGTAAATTGGTTTCTAGCCTTCATTTTATTTCAAATTGGTCTAAAACCTTCATAATTCATTATATATTGGCCGCTAGCACTAGGTAGGTATAGAAACTCGATTTACAAAAGAAAAAAATTGATAGTCTAAATTATATATTAACTATGAGAAAATTATGACAAAATTTAAATTTATTAGAAGATAACTATCGAACAATTTAAATTTCTTAGCTCTTATAAATTTAATTTTAATTTTAATTGTTTGGTATCTATTTTTCTATAAATATAAATCAAATTGTGTCATAATTTTTTTAACATTTAATAGATAATTTAAATTATTAATTTTTATTTTCTGTAAATTAAGTTTCTGTGGCTGCCTATGACTAAGGACTATTATATAGTAAATTATAAAGTTCTGAACCAATTGGCAACCAAATGAAGAATGTGGACCTATTTGCCGTAGAAATTAAAGGTTTGGGATCAATAATGCTTTTTCCGGAGAAAAATTTTAAGCCGATCCACATGAACAACGCAATTCTGAAATCTCAACCGTACGCTGGGTTTATTTATTGTCAACAAATCTATGACAAGTACAAGTGACTAGTATACATATTGGGTTTCCTTTCCCCTTCGGATTATCCAAGTTGTTCTTCTGTAATTGTAGTTAATTTATAGACATGTCATCGTATTCTGTTTAATTGAATTAAATTAGCCTCATATTAATTCTAATATTAGGTATCAAGGTCTCTTTCATCATCTTGCACTAAACAACTACTAGATAGATGGGTTTACTCCGGGTGCTATAAATAGTGAACCTGAATGGCAAATCCCAAAAATTTTGGAAAGATTTAGATATAAGCACTTATACCCAATTTGTTTTAACTTAAATTAATTGATTACAAAATGACTTATTTTATTCTTACAGTTTTTTTAACTTGAAACTAATTTTAATTAAAATTGAATACTATATCGCTACAATAATCCATTAAAAATACAATTTTTATAATCTTACTAAATTTTTATGAATTTTTCAAGTTTAAAATTTTTAAAAAAATTTATAAAAATTTAACAACATCATAAAATTTTACTTTCAAATGGATTATTGCATCTACATAACATTGACTTTCCAATGAAATTAGTTTTAGGCAAAAAAGATGTAAAAGTAAAAATAAGTTAGTTGATTTAAGTTAAAATGAATTGACTTTTAATTAATTAATTCAAGAGAAATTAGGGGTATGATATGCATTCCTGATCCCCCAAAAATGATAGAATAATATAAAGATAAGGGGCTATGAGCATGAGGTAAATAAAGTAGGGACCAAATGAGTAATTATCTCTTTAGCCTTAAGTAGATATTCTAATATGGCCTAAATGCACCATTAGTCATCTAACTTTTCTAACTCATACGAGTTGCTCCCCTAACTCTGAATTAGTATGACTTAGTCTCAATCTCTAGCTTTGCCTGACCACGATGCGTCCCTCTCCTTGGGCCTCGTCAACTTTCCTCTGGGCTCACCTCTCAAACCAAAAATCTTGCCTCAAATGATGACATCAATATGAATCAATTTTCTTAATTTTTTTCAAATAAATATGTAATACTCTATTACTCAAAATCTAATGCCAGTACAACAAAGACAAATATGGCTCCTGTAAATAAACTCTATGACTCCTTTCATTTTTTTTTTCATATCCTTTGCACCATTTATTATTCCAAGCTGTCCCAAATCTTTGCATAATTTTCATATTCTATAAATCATTTTACCGTACTACCCCTAAAGTTATCATTCTAGTACTCACTTTTTTCATTTTTCTTAATTTTTTGTGAGAAAGTATGGTGGCAAAAATAGAAAGAAGAAGAAACTTTACTCATTTTCCATATCTCCCGCCAAATTCAACTGTTGCAAATAATATTAATTAACGGAGAGAATGTAAAATTGTTAATGTGAAATCTTCTGTTAATTCAAAATTATTTTCAAAATAAGATACTTTTGAAGGAAAAAAATATCACATCAAAAGTGTATAGAATGTTTATATATCCATACAATAGTTGTCTTCAGCAGACAATATAAGAGGCGAATGAATATGTCGCATATCTATATCTGCTGCCTGGTGCTCAACATGCGGCTGCTCTATTTCATGTGCTTGTTATTGAATTTGTTTTTTTTATAGATATGATTTCTTTTCTTTTAAAGAAAATCTGCTTAGTCTAGTAGAATGTATATTTATAGTGCAAAAGAACATATTTAATATTCTCATGTTTGTTCTTACACTCCTTATTCTCAAGTTGTTTATCAATTGAGGAAGGGTGACGGAAACCTTGATGGAGCATGCATGGCGGGCGTCGTCATCTGTTCCTACTAGTGGCGAAGTTAGGAATGGCAAAGGGGAGAAAGGAATTTTTTTTTAGGGAGGTAAAGGGATCAATTGTGAAATTGATGCTAGAAAATGGGAAGGAAACACTGTCAGTGAAGGGGAATGGGCATGAGGGAGAAGACGCCGCCAGGCTGAGAATGAACGAGGGTGTGAAGGCGCTGTTTGGTGACAGATTGCTGACCGGTGAGGTGGTTGCCAAGGAGGTGACGCCTAGCAATGAAGCTAGCGAATGGACGGAGGTGGCTTGCAAGGACGTAACGCCTAGATGTGAAACTGGTCAACAGACGAAAGGCCAGGTAGACGATGGGTTGGCTGTTCACGAAGGATGTCTGCGGTAGAATCAATGCGCGATGGTTAGGGAACTTTCGGGGAGAGAATTTGTCTTGGGAAGGTGCGAAGCATCAATGGCGAAGACATGTGCCGGCTAGGGTTATGAGGCAAATTTTTAATGGTGGCGGTGGGTGAGGCTGTCAAAGACAGGGTGTGTGAAACTCTAACGGGCCAGCTTGATGGGCCTTCATCTATTATAATAAATGACTGGGTGGAACCAGGTTTGGTTCCAAATGGACCGATTAATTATTCTATTAGGCCTGAAAATGGTGTTTCATTTAATTATGGTGGGCTTGATAAGGAAGTGAAGAATTTTAAAGAGATGGATCTTTGTGCTAGTTTTATTGGGTCTAAAGTGTCCAATTTTAATGAGGAGACATTAGACAAGTGTAGAGAATGTGTATTGAGAATTTTGAAAAATTTTGATAAGATAAAAAATCAAAAGAAAAGGTGAACAAAGTTGGGTTCAAGATCAAAAGGTTCAACGTTAACAAGCGAGTCAAAAAAGATTAGAATGAGGGATTAAATTGCCAAAAGAGAGTTGCGAGAAACAGCTGATATTCTTCTTTCCTCCATTATAGGGGTTACCTTCATTGGTTTTAGGTTTTGGCGTTCACTTATCTAGGTTTGGGTTAAGTGATTGGGTTTGAGCTCCTTTTTTGTTCCTGGGTTTTCTTTATTTTGTATGTTTAGGTTTTTTTGTACATTAAGCTGCTTGGGTTGTGAGGTTCTATTTTTTTTTTAATTTAATTTTTGGCGTATATCAAGTCATTTTTTTTATTGTTTGTCTAACATATGATTTGTAAAAGAACATCTATGTAGTTTAAAAGAACATATACTTAGTATAAAATAATATATTCAATATTTTTTCATTTTTTTTACAGTGTTGGTTCTTATGCTCTTTCGTTTATGTTATTTTTCAGTTTCTATATGTTCTTTTAAACATTATTATTTATTATTTTATTAAATCTGTTTTTTTCAATTTCTATATGGTCGTTTATGTTATGAATTAGTTCTTTTAAAAGTCACAGAAAAACTAAAGCAACAATGAAAGATTAAAAAAATGAAGATAAAAGGCGGACGATTTTTTTTTTTTTAAAACAAGGATAATACAAAAAAAATGAAAAGAAAAAACCATAAAAGAAAAAAATGAAAAAAAAAACTGGAAGAAGAGGTACAACGAAAATTGGAAAAAGAAAAAAATGAAAAGGAAAACTGGAAAAAAAAAGTGGGAAAAGAGGCATAAAATGTTTAGCACCAGCCAAATCTGTGCCACTTTGTTTCCACTTTAATGCACTAATCACTCCGTCAAATAGAGAGATTTGTCTGAATATCGGAGAACTAATGTAACCACTATTTTCATTCTTCACACAAAAATTAGCCGAGGCGAATAGGGTGAATCAAATTATTCAGATTTTTTTGTTAGTTTATTTCAAATGGAAGGGGAAAAGCCCATTATTACTGCAGCCATAATATGCACGCTTCATTTACATTTTACGGGAAGAAAAAGAAGGGAACCACTTTTCCAAGTGTTGAATGTATGTACATGAACATCGCCACTTGAAGCTTGGTTTTTAATTTAAAAGGAAAAAACCAAGCTCCTTGCAAAAGGAGTGGGGGATAAAAAAAAGAACAAGAAAAAGATAAGAAAAAATAGCAGGAGCCTAACAAAGGCGAGGAGTTCCGATCAGAAGATCTGGACACCGACGTGTAGGCTTGTACGAAGCTGCATTCTTTGCTGTGTTTGGTTAACAAAAATTAGGATCCGGAGAGTCTTCTAGAAGAGCCGAACATCTGATCAAGCAAAATCACAAGAGCCATGGCGAGAGCCGATTCGATCTCCGGCTGAACGATGAGGCGGAAGACATCGATGCCCAGGCCCACTCCTCCCGCCGCCTCCTTCCGTTTGATCTCCGCCACGCACCGCTTTCTTTCGTCGTAAATGGCGCAACACCTCTGTGCGTAAGAACCCTCGATCTCAAAAACCACTTCCTTGTTGCCATTCCCAACAGTCACATAGGCCAAGCTCTTGCCGCTGAGTATATTAACGTGCTTCCTGACGGAAAAGCGAGGGTTGACGGCCGTCTCCCCATCATAAACGAGCCAGTTGTCTCCAAAGCTGAGCCTCTGATCGATGCAAATAATATTCAAATGAATCCAATTCAGTACTCCATAATCACTAATAATTAGCGTACCATTATACATGGATTATACCAGCTAGTACTTAATTATAAAGATACAAACGAAAAGATTATTAGTTACGCAGTGACATAAAAAGATAAACTAGTAGACAGACCTTGCGGCGGATGGTGAAGAGGGGGGAGCCTTGGGCGTCCATAAGGAGGATCTGGCCCTTGGGGCCTTCCATGTAATTGTCGACGCGGAAGACTAGATCGCCGTTGGCGTCGAACACGGTGAAGCCGTTGCAGTTGAAGAGCAGCGACTTCTTCCACACCGTCAGCGACAGGGGCGACTTGGGCCGGCCGCCGGAAGCTGCGGCTGGGCTTATTATTGGGGAGCTGGAGGATTTGGGGTGAACCTTGGTCATGATTCCTGCCGATTTAGTGCAACTGTGTTTTCTGGGTGGTTTAGTATGGTTTTTTCGGTGATGAGTGGAGCGGAGGGAGCTGATGGGGAGAGGAAAAGTTTGGTGAGAATGAATAAGATGTCCGTTACAGGCTGTGTATATATAGGAGGGAAGTGGGTCAACATCTATTTTGGATGGTCGGGTTCGATTACCAGCTAACGTAAAAAGAGACCTATTCTTTTGCTTCCCCTTTCTTGTTTCATTTCTCATAATGATTTTTTTCATTTATTGTACTCCTTAGATTAAGATGTTTAGAGAAACTTTTATTTTTTTTTTTAAGTGTATCGGTTAGAAATAAATATATAGCAACAATTAAGCAATTAAAACGTGAACAGTTTCAAATAATATTTCAGCTCACGTTTATTTAGAATTAAAAAAATCTAAAATATTGTCTGTGGAAAATGAACGACATGTTTTTTTAATAAAATCTTGGGACATGTTTTTCTTCCTATTTGAAAGTTGTAAGGACTACTAATACTAAAAGATAGTGTCAAAAGTACTACTAAAATATTATTCACCAAAATGAAGTTTTTTACTTTTGATGATAGCCAATGAACAATTTTTTGATCAAGCGAACTAGGCAATTTTATTGCTTTATCTAATTCGATTACATACACACACAAACATAAATGTTTTATTCTTATACTATAAATACCATATACTGACGTGTAAAAATAAGTGCTAAGGGATTAAAAATGTTTGATAAAGCCTGAAAAGGAAACTTCTTTATTCATTTTTTTTTTTAAATAAAGAAGGAGAAAGCTAAGCAACAAAAAGGCGAACTTCATGTTGACTCTAACCGGCCACCATCAAGGCATCGAGGTGGCAAAATGGCGCGGCTCCATGCACATATATATTTTTTTTTTTTTTAATAAAGAAGGAGAAAGCTAAGCAACAAAAAGGCGAACTTCATGTTGACTCTAACCGGCCACCATCAAGGGCATCGAGGTGGCAAAATGGCGCGGCTCCATGCACATATATAAATATTATTAGACTATAAGTATGCTGGATCGGAAGGCGATATAATAATAAATTAAATGACATATATAAAAACAGAAACAAATTATAGATTTTGATTGGTAATTATTTATAAATGGTGTGTGGCTAAGGACTAATTAACCACCTGCAGAGGTCGTCCAGACTCCCTCTCTCTAGATATTTTTGTCCGCCATTAGAGTTAATGAGTACTACTACTTATCACCTTTCTTAATTGTCCGGCCGCCATCTGTTTTTAGTCCCCCTAATCATATATACGCCCTTTGACGTCTTAAATTAATTCCTCTTGTATATTTGTGTTCCTGTGTTGCTTTGGGTCATAACTTGTAATGCGTTATGCTTATATCCGTACAAATTTTCCTGCCTTTTTTCAAATTTTAAAAAAATCTTTTTCAGTAGAAGAGACAGTGTCATATATAAAAAAAATAGTAGGAGCATGTTTTATTGATATGAGAAACTTTAGTCTTTAGATTTTAGATATGATCGGTTGTACAGTTAAAATATATCTAAACCATTTTTAATGGTATTTCTCTCTTCCCGAAATTAAAACAAAGAATAAGAATGCAATTCACGATTTGAATGAAGAAAAAAAAAACAAAAAAATTTTAATTTTATCACTAAGCAACGCACAGCGCATGCATTTTATTAGCGCATCAATTAATTTACTAAGACCAGTAATTGAAAATTTCGAGTTTGATCGATCGGGGAATTGTAAACAAATTAATAAGTACTACACAATATTTCACATGATTCAACCTATGGTCATTAATTATCCGATCTCTGTCCTCTGTTTAAAAAATAATCTGGCAAATTAATTAACCTTTTGTAGATATATAGCTATGGGTATTTTAATTTCAAATCAATACGCATTAATCATGGTGGACATGAAAAGGAAGATTACTATTGAGGATTGAATTTTAGATGATGATATTTTCACTATTAATAAGAAAGATAATATTAATTTTATGAGAATGTACGTATGGCTCTATTTGACGATAAAGGAATATGTAAGAAGAATTACTGTTTTTTTTTTTTGGTTCCATTTATTGGTAAAAGTTGGCATCTGATGCGCGAAGCAAGAGAGAGACAGAGAGAGATGGCGGAGAAATAAGATGCCATTTGTGCGGAAGGCGATAGCGATACCCTCCGTCACTACCTACGCCTACGGCCACTTGACAATGTCAACAGCCGTAATGCAGCAACCGGATCGGATCCACATTTACGTACCCGACCCCCGGCGCCCCTCCCCCCGTCTTCAAAATGATTACCCTTCTTACTTTTTAATTCTCCATTCATTACAAAAATAAAGGAACATTTTTCTAGATATAAAGGTTAAGGTGTATGTAATATATATATATATATATGTATTTTTAATTTTATTTATAAAATTAAAATTTTAAAAATATTTAAGATTTTTTTATAATGAGAGTTTAAATAATGTTTAATTTTTTTTTTTTCGGTTTTGTTAGATAAGATTTTAAATGAAGATTAAAAAATAAAATATTTTTTTATTAAATTTTGTATAAAAAGAGTTTAAATGAATGTAATAAAGTAAATTGTAAGTTAAAAATTTTTCAAAAATGAAAATGTATCAATTTTTTTTAGACAACAAAAAAAATATATTTTATCTTTTTGAGACAAGGGGAATACCAGAGTAATATTTAGTTCACGTTAGGGAGAAATATACATCGTTTTGTATTTAGTTTGCTTAATAATAAAAATTAAAATAAATTAAAAGTGAGTGATTAATTAGTTAACGATCCTCTTATATATATATATACTATATTCTTTCTTTTGTTAACCACTAGTTAAATGCATGCTTTCTTTAGTTATTCGGGTATCGCTGGGAATATAATAAATTAATTACCTTGCTAAAATTAACTAAAACGAAAGAGTACTAATGAAATTAACAATTATACATATACATATCTATCACTCTTAAGTTTAGTTCTGCGGACGTAACATATACACATATACATTCCAAAAAGACATTGCTTGTAATTTGAACTTCAATAACAGCTGAAATATATATACAAGCAGTACTGGTACTTCGACCGATGGAGGACATAGTTTTAACCAAAACTACGTACGGCTGCCGCTCCTTTTCAATGGATACGATACAAATGAAGCTTTCTCTTTACATCTGAACCACGATCTCATCCAGCGATTCGATCCAAAATTTCCCCAACCACGTACATATAATATAATGCATATTCCTGACCTATTAATTAATTAATTAGTTACACATAAACTAGTAGGAAAGTACCTAAGACCTTTTAGTTTGTAGCAAGTGGCGAAGTGAAATATATTCGATCGACATTAATAAGACTAGCTATCATATATGTTTTAATTTCGGCCTCTGTAATAATACTTATACACACACACGCGCACGCACGCGCACACCGTTATTCATGTCCAATCTAGGAGACCAGTTAGCTAGTGGTGGAATACTTATCTTCCTTTTGGCTGAATCGATCGTATCTATTTTCATGGTTAAACAACCAACATAAATTAATATTATTGAGCTTATAATAATAATAATAATAATAAAGCAAAATGAATCATATGGCACGAGTTAGCACGATTCCTAATAAAATTGACTTGACAATTTCTTTTGGGCTTATTGGCTAAGCATAATTATATATATGATAAGAGTACGTACGTAGGATAGATACGAACAAACTGAGAGGCAAAAAAGGAGTGGAGAAAATTAAGGTGGCGTTTGCATGAATTTTTTTTTTTTTGTAAATTTTCTTTGATAGAAGTTTGAGTACATAGTTAGCTTTAAAAATGTAAAAAATCTTATTTTTTAAATTTTAAAAAACTTATGTTATAAAATAGAAAAGCTTGTTTTAGATATTTTTTATTTTAATATATGAGTTTTTTAAAGTTTAAAAAATAAAATTTTTCACATTTTTAAAACATGCTATACACTCAAACTTCATAAAAGAAAACTACTATAAAAAAAAAAGAAAAAATTTTCTACAACAACTAAACGCTACCCAAACTTTTCAAAAACCCAACGGTTGAGGAACTTTAATGAAGGATGGGGTATATAGGACCTCTGTGGCACATACATAAATAAATTCATGCACACACACATACACGTATATATCTATATAAGTCATTCTATGAAAGCAACATCGATACATCGTGTACAGTAAACGTCCATTCTTTTGAATAGGATAAAGGTTGGCGGCCATTTTGGGCGGTCATCCTTGTTTGTTTTCCATTTGCTTACATAAAACTATAGTAGTAGGTACATAAACTCATAACGGTCTAGCCAATTATATTTATATATAATTAAACAAAGTAAATAACCACAAACAAAATCATTTGATTTTGGTAATTAAAGATGTTGACCAATCCTATATGTATGTATGTATTTCTAACATTTTTCAACTTTGGGTAGAAGCATATTTTATAAGTATGGAATGAAAAAGTAATTTCTTGAAGCATGCTATACTACAAGGTGAATGCAAGATAGCGACTGACATTTTTTTTGTCACTATATAGTCCAAAATCGACACACACAACTTTTGCAATGCAAGAGATGGTAGAGAGCGAGAGAAAAAGCGGTTAGGGCCATGAACTTGAGAAGGAACACAGGGCAAGAAATTCAGTTCAAGATCTAGATCGCGTCATGGACAGGCTAGCTGTGACTTTCTACTTCACTAACTTTTTGGAAGATTGGGACTCTAAGCACCTCTGGCCGATATTTAAGCGGTATGGAATCGTTTTGGACGTCTATATCATAAGGAAGAGATCAAACAGTGGAAAAAAGTTTGGTCTTGTTAGATTCAAACATGGTGAGGTGGTGGAGGAGTTGGAGAAAAAGTTAAGCGAGATTTGGATTGTTACGTTCAAGCTAAGGGTGAATTTATCAAGGTTCCAAATAAGAGAAGCTCCAAGTATGGCTTCGGCTAGGACAAAGGGCTTTCAGAGGTTGGAGACTGCGGGAGTAAAAGGGCATGACAACAGAAGACATGCTAACGTAGTCACCGGAAAGAGCAGAGGAAGGTAGAAAAAGGAAATTCATAACAAAACTAAAAAGATCTAAGCAGGAATTAAAGTGCAAGCTAGGAAGGAGGAGCTGGAGTGGTTACAAAGATGTGCGATTAGTGAGGTCAAGAACTTTCAGACAATCAAAACTCTTCAACACCTTTGTGATGAGGAGGGAGTTGGCCTGTGTGTGGTGAAATATGTGCGAGGGCTATGTGTCCTCTTGGAGTGCAATTCGGTGGAGGAAAGAGATGCAATGCTTAGGGAGGGAGCTTATTGGCTCTTTCAATGGTTAGAGTGGATTTCACCATGGTCGAAGAAGTTAAATAAGCAAGGGAGAGTTATGTGGCTAAATATTGAAGGGCTACCATTGCAAACGTTGTGTGTTGACACTTTGGCTGCAATTGCTATTTTATGGGGAAAAATTCTAGTGGTAGAAGAATATACTCAAGAGAAACTATAGATACATGTGGGAAGAGTTTGCATATTAACACAGTGTGTAGAGGAGATTTTTAAGGTTCTTAAAGTGAAAGTTAATGACAAGATTTACGAGGTTAGAGTTTCAGAAGATCTCTTGCTTAAAGTTGATTTTGGCCCAAGATATCAATCAAAAGCATCTAGTTCTACAGATTATGGTGCAAAAATCTTGAATGACGGAAATGCAGACGATGAAGATGACTTACCGAAAGCAGACCTAAAGAATAGTGAAACATGTGGAGAAGAAGATGCATAGGGATATGTGCAGTATGAGGAAGCAGTGGATTCAGGGGAAGGTCAGCGCATGCCTTCACATGCTGGGGGAAAAAAGGCAGAAAAGGGCCACACTACTAAACTGTGAAAAAGAATCAGACAACACAGTTGTAGTAGAAATCGTCTGATGCAAGTTGGGTGACTAAAAATGGAGAGACTACACTTGAATAAGCCAAGGCCTATTAGTAAAACGAAGTTAGATCAGAACGTTAGGCTTGTTTTGGGCTACGAAGGCTACAAGGGTGACCAGGAAGTAGTGGACTTAAGAGAGCATGGTGCACCGCTACCTAGCAAAAAAAAAAGCAGTGTTTTAAAGCCTAATCAAGAAAACTAAGGAAGGAAATTAAGCCATAGTGAAAATAAAAGCATTTATACAATGTCATGGAGAAAACAAGAGGATGGGCAAGGAAGATGAGCCTGCGGTTAATGAAAAATGTTGCAAGGCAAAGGTAGCTGACAGACAAAAAGATCTTAAGAGAGCTAAAGCTCGCTAACAAAGCTCACGTGCAAACGAAGAGACTGGAGAAGAAGATGGATATAGCAGGATAGTCGCTGTCAAATTCAAATCTGCAGAACATGGCAAGACTAGTTGGGTTGAAGCGAAGTGAAGAACAAATATGCATCGAAGATAGTGTATCTGTGAAGACTGAATCGATCTGCCACATAGGGAGCTTAGTGGGCTTTGATATGGAGGCAGCAAAAGAGCTAATCGTGGAGCAATTAAAAGGTACACGAAAACGTATGTGGGCTAAACTTAACTTATGAAGATTTTATCAATAAATATTCAGGGGTTAGGGAAGTCATGAAAGAGAATGGTGGTTCGAGAGTTATGTCAAGCAAAAAAAGTAGAATTCTTAAGTTGCAAGAAACAATTTCTAGTGGTAATCTCAGGCTGAAGGTGAAATCATTATGGGGAATGGATGAGTTTGGGTTTGTACAACATAATGCCACAGGCCTATCTGGGGGTTTAATTAATATTTGGAATATGAAGGTTTTTCAGTTGATCTATCATTTTTTTGTTATGGTTACCTGGGAGTTTTTGGGTTATGGATTGGGTGTACAGAGTAAGTGAACATGGTGAATATCTATGCTCCTTAAGAGGCAGAACAGAAAAAAGCTTTATGAGTAAAATTGAACAAGGAGATGGAAAAATGCTATGGAATCTAGATTTTATTGGGGGGCTTTACTATTGTAAGATCGGCAGATGAGAAAAAAGGTAGCAAATTCAACAACAGGGTGGCTTTGGCTTTCAATAGGTTTATTAACCAAGCTGAGCTGGTTGATCTTCAGATGGGAGGCAGGAAGTTTACATGGTATAACAAAAGGGCTAAAAAATGAGCCAACTAGATAGATTCTTGGTGTCTAGTAACTTTGCAGAGCAGTGGCCTATAACTCGAGCAATTGCTTTAAGGAGATGTGTTTCAGACCATTGCCCTATAATTTTGAAGTTAGACAAGCAAGATTTCAGACCAACTCCATTCAGATTGGTTGACACCTGGATGGATCATACTGACTTTTCCGAGATGGTGAATTCAGTTTGGAACAATAACTCTATACAAGGGCAGAAGGGATTTGTGCTCAAATTGAAGTTAAAAAACCTCAAAAAAGTAATAAAAAAGGTGGAAGAACACTATGTTGGGCCATGAATTCAACAAAGCAAAAAAACTGAAAGCTAAGTTGGAAGGCTGGGATCGAGTGGCAGAGCAAAGGGACCTAAATGAGAGGGAAGTGAAAGTGAGAGGGGAGCTTATGTACAATATTCTGAAGTTAGAAAAATTGAAAGATGATGAGCTTAAACAGAAAACGAGAGTGAAATGGGCGGTGAAAGATGACGAAAACTCTCGATTCTTTTATGGTTTAGTAAATGGGAGACGTGGGAAAAATAATTTGAATGGACTATGTATTAATGAGGTGTGGAAGGAAGATAAAAAAAAAAAAAAAAAGAAAAGGTGTTCAAATTTTTTCAAAGGAATTTCAATGAAGATATCTTGGCTAAACCAGCTTTTAAGAGCAATAAGTTCCAAAAACTAGATTCTAGTATGCAACAGATGTTGGATGCTCCTTTTTCAGAAAAATAAGTGAAAGACGCAGTTTGGAGCTGTGAAGGGAACAAGGCCCCGGGGCCAGATGGGTTCTCCTTTATTTTATAAAGTGCTCCTGAAGTGTTATAAAAGGGGATGTGATGAAGTGGCTGCAGCAGTTTGAACAATCTTGTGATATTGACAAAGGCTATAATTCCTCTTTCATTACCGATTAGCTTAATGGGCTGCCAGTACAAAATCATTGCTAAAGTATTGGCTCAGAGGTTGAAAATGGTTATGCTAAAGTTGATTAGTGAGGTCCAAACAGTGTTTATAAAAGGAAGATAGATTCTGGATGGAATGTTAGTCATAAATGAGATAGTGCGAGTTGCAAAGAGAAAACGGCACAAATTTCTGATGTTCAAAGTAAACTTTGAAAGAGTATACAACTGCATTAGCTGGAAATTTCTAGAAGATGTTATGCAGCAAATAGAATTCGACCCCAAGTAGAGAAGGTGGTTACGTGCTTGCTTGGAGTCTTCTATGGTATTAGTGCTTGTGAATGGTTGCCCAATTGCAGAATTCAAGATGGAGAAAAGGGTGAGACAAGGAGATCCGTTATCACCTTTCTTATTTTTGATTGTTGCTAAAGCCCTTAATGTTATGATGCTTGAAGTGGTGGAAAATAAATTGTTCACAGGATTGAAGGTGGGAGAAGAAAATTTGATGATATCACACTTACAATATGCTGATGATGCAATTTTCATTGGCAATTGGAAGGAGGATAATATAGCGAACTTGTTGAGGTTGTTGAGGTGCTTTGAATTGGCGTCAGGTCTACGGGTGAACTTAACCAAAAGTAGATTATTTGGAGTTGGTGTGCCCAAAGATGTGGCGCATCATTTAGCCAATAAGGTGAGTTGCAAGAAGGATAAATTACCAATGACTTATTTAGGACTTCCGGTGGGCGAAAACATGAGCAAGTCAAAATCTTAGTAGACAGTGGCAGAGAAAATAAAAAGGAAGTTGAGTTCTTGGAGGTGCAAAGTTCTATCGGCTAGAGGGAGGTTAGCGTTGATCAAATCTGTTATGGGAAACTTGCCCTTATATGTCTTCTCTCTTTTCCATGCCCTAGGAAGCATCACCAAACACATTAAGAGTGTGAGGAATAGTTTTTACTAGGGAAGGTTCGGGGAGGATAGAAAAATTGCATGGGTTTTGTGGAAAAAAAATTTGTCTAGTAAAATACGAGTGGATTAGGAGTAGGCAGCCTATATGCAAAAAATTTGGGTTTATTGGGAAAATGGCGATGAAGGTTTAGGAAAAGTGTTGAAATTCTGTGGGTTAGGGTTATTAAAGCCATTTAGCGGGAAAGTGGAGGTGTAGGGAAGACCAAGGAGGAGAGTCTGTCTAGTGGGTTTTGGGGTAATATTGTAAAGGTGGGGTTCGAGATAGAAGAGAAAAGAATTAACTTTGTCAATTCTTTTTGGAGAAAAGTGGGAAAAGAGGATAAGGTGAAATTCTCACATGGTCTTTGGGTTGGGGATATATGTCTAAAAGAGAAGTGTCCTAGACTTTGTAGGGCGGAGGTAAATGGATGGTATCTTGTCTCTAGCAAAGGAGAAAGGGAAAGGAAGGATTGGGCTTGGCAGTGGAGTTAGAGGAGGAGTTTAAGGGGTGCTGAAGAAGAGCAATTGTTAGAACTCAATTCTCTGTTAATTCATGTTTCCTTGTCAACAGATGTGAAAGATGATTAGAGCTGGTCACTAGATCCAGGTGGCTTATTTTTAATGAGGAAACTACCTTCCTTGTTAGATGAGACATACTTGTAACCGGAGCTTTTATCTTTCATTTTCTCCTGGAACTTGTTGGTGCCACAGAAAGTAAACTTATGTGTTTGGAAAACAGTTCATGGTCATCTACCATCAAGAACAAATCTGGTGATCAGAAGAATGGAAATTGCGAATGCTTGTTGCCTATTTTACAACGTTGAGGAAGAAACAGTTCAACACATCTTGGTGAGGTGCAGCATTTCTTCATGTCTATGGAAGAAGGTTCAACTTTTGTGACAACTTGTTGGATCTACCTCATTGGATATCATGGATGCTTTAACTGACATAGAAGGACAACGGCTGTCAGGCCTGATACAGAGACTGTGGCAGGTGGTGTGTTATGTTACTTGTTGGATCATTTGGAAGTCTAGAAGTAAACGCGTTTTTAATGATAGTCGGTTATCAGTGATGCAAATGGTAGGTGATGTCCAATTTTACTCATTCTTTTGGATAAGTCATAGATGTAAAAAGGTGAAACTATTGTGGGTGAACTGGTTACTCAACCCCTGCCAAGCCATACAAAATTGCAGTTAGGCTAGGTGTGAGGGGGGTGTAGAGGTTATGTCATTTCCTTTTAATGCTAGCTACTGGCTAGTGGTTGTTTCTGGCTTATTCCTTCGTTAATATATTTTCCTTGTTGCCATTCAAATATATATATATATATATATATAGTCTAAAACTGACTACCTTGCAATTGTAAAAAACAGTTGAATTTTTTCAAGTCACAAATGGTTTCTAATTGAAAATCGACTGAAAAAAGTGACCAACAGTATCAGTCAAAATTCAGTTGCAAATTTGTGACTAACTCTTTCAGGTGCTATGATAGCAACTGCTTTTTCAGTTACAATTCAGTTGATATATTGGGATCTTTTTCTTCCAAAAAATTACATTATTATTTAATATAATTGTTATTTAACTAATATTATTCAATTTAATTTGTTATTTAATTGATAAATCCTTGTATTAATATTAACTTACTTTGATTATTAACAATAAAATAATCAAATAATGAAATTTAAATTTAAATAAAATACATTTATATTAATGTAAAAATCAATATACATACCAAAATATAAAATTCAAAAAGTTACAAAATTCAAAATCAGATCTGGAGAAAATTAAAAAAATTTTAAACTTAAATCTGAATAAGCCAAGGCAAACGAGTAGGGCAAAGGAGACTAAGGCAGACGGCGGCCAGAAAAGACAATGGGCTGAGAAGATCAAGGAAGACGGTGAGGACAATGGGTCGTTAAGAAAACTGAGGCAGACAACGAGCAGGCAGAGGAGGATGATGGGCATGCAGAGGAGGATGATGAGTAAGCTGAGGAGGCGACGGCAGCAAGGCTGAGGAGAAGATTGAGGACGCAATGGCGAGGCGAGGTGGATGACGATAAGATCGAGCAAGCAGAGGAAATGGCGGCAAGGAGATCGAACAGGCAAAAGAGATGGCGGTGAGGAGGATGACAGGCGAGGTGGGCGGGCGATGTCACACGGCTGGGTGAGGCGAAAATCAAGCGCCACTAGTGACGTAGAGATGATGGATGAGAATGAGATAAGAGTGAGAGGGTTGAGAGAGATGAGAATAAGAGGCAGATGAAATATGAGAGTGAGAAGAGGATATATGAGAGTATATATAGTTAGGGTTAAGTTGGGTTTGGATTTAGGTTGGGTTAAATGATATATGGGCGTCTATGTATAACAGATGGGCTTTTAATATAAGATAGGGGTTTGTATATATATATATATGTTTGTATATTTAAGGTTTAATTTAGGGCTTTAGGATTTATAGATCTAATGTATCATATAATATATATGATATAAATATATACTATCATATGTGATACATTATGATAATATATACATTATATCCCTAAACCTTAAACACAAACCCTAAACTCATCATATCCCTAAACCTTAATTAAATCCTAAACCCAAATATCATTAACCCTAAACCCTAAATACAAACCTTATTAATTAAACCCTAAACCCTAAATCCTAACTACCATTAATCCTAAACTTTAAATCCTAAATACAAACCCTAATTAAACCCTAAACCCTAAAACCAAACCCTAATTAAACCCTAAACCCTAAAACCAAACCCTAATTAAAACCCTAAAACCTAAAACCCTAACCCTAAATCCTACTAAACCCTAAACCCTAAACCCTAAACCCTAAACCCTATTAAACCTTAAACCCTAAACCTAACCCTACCTATTAAACCCTAAAACCTAAATACAAACCTTAAATAAACCCTAAATATAAAACCCTAATTATCCCTAAACCCTAAACCCTAATTCCTAAACCTTAAACCCTAAATACAAACCCTAATTAAACCCTAAACCCTAAACCTAATCCTAATTAACCTAAAACCCTAAACCTAATAATCCTAAACCCTAAATATAAACCCTAAATGCTAAACCTAATATATACCATTAACCCTAAACCCTAAAACTTAAACGCTAAACTATATATACCATTAACCCTAAATCCTAAACCCTAAATGCAAATCCCATACCCTAAATTTCAATACCCTAATACTTAATTAAATACCCTTAAACCATCCTAATTCTATATATATCCCTAAACCCTAAAAAAAATTTCAAACCCTAAATCATAAACAAGCTCTAAATTAATCCTAAAATAAATCCCAAAACCCTAATATTAAATTGATTCAATTAATACCCTTAACCTATACTAATTTCAAACCCTAAACCTTAAATAAAAATTCCAAATCCTAAATCTATGTCCAAAACTTTTAATCCCTTAAAAACTAATAATAATAATAATAATAATAATAATAACAATAATAAATAATAATATAATGATGATATGAATGATGATGATGACGATGATGATGATTATTATTATTATATAAATATTTTATATATCCCTAATACATTAAAAATTTATGGTTTTAATATATATAATTTTTAATGTATTAAGGATATATAAAATATTTATATAATAATAATAATAACATCATCATCATCATCATATTATTATTATTATTATTATTTACCTATCTTATATTAAAAGCTCATATGTTATAAAACTGACTGAATGACGACTGCAGTTAAATCTATAAAAAAATTTCTAACTGAAAAATGACTAATAGTCAAATCTATAAAAAATTTCTAACTAAAAAGCGAGTAATATGTAAGTGACTGAAACTTTCAATCGTTTATCAGTCGCAATAAAAAGTATACATTTTTATTTTCGACTGCTTAGCGACTAAAATACTTAGCAATTGAAAGTCAGTCACGATTTGGAATCTGTGTTGTAGTAAAGCTGCTGCACTTGACTCACCGAGGTAGTAATACACTAAATCGATTCAAAGTTAAAACAATAAATCAACATCTTCTAGTTCTTCCTCCTCAATTTCTTCTTCTAAATAATGAATTGCTCATTTTGGGTTCAAAATTTAGCCACCCATGACCTAACTAAGCTTGATTCGGCACAGTGTTGGTAGTGAGTATGACAGAAAAGCCATGGTGTCAAATCTGACTAAAGTTTGAAGGAATTTGTAAGAGGGTTCTTCAATGGAATTGGAATGCGAAATTATGGAGAAACTAAAACCAGGGATTAGGTTCTCAAAAAGCACCATGAAAAATTTATAAGGCATGTAGAGGTTGACTGTAATTAGGAAGATGTTGTGCAGGATGTACATTGAATTACAATGTCCTCTGTGCAAGGGCAAGAACTATGTGGAATTTACAATGGGATTTTAAGGCAATTGATCTTGGTCAAAGTTATTATGCTTTCTATTTTCACAATCAGAAGAATTACATGAAAGTTTTGATTAAGATGGATGATCATGGGGCACTATTTCATGATGCTAAAATGGAAGTCTAATTTCCATCCATCATCTGTCTTTTCTATGTTTTATTATTGCATGGATTAAGCTCCCTAAATTGCCATTATACTATTTTAATGAGGCAGTCTGTTCCATATTACTAATATAGCGGAGAATCCTATTAATGTGGATCATGTGATGACATGGAAGAGTAGAAGCTACTTCACAAAGGTTTGTGTGGAATTAGATTTGAAAAAACCTTTGGTGTCGACGGCGAATGTGAATGGTTTTTCTCAAATGGTGGTGTATGAGGGCATTTGTATTGTGTGATTTGGTTGCGGCACTTTTGGCCATAGAATTAAGGAATGTCCAAGTAGAACCAAACCGTTGATATATCCCTACCTTAGTCGGTAATGGCCCATCCTCAATTAAGGATCAATTTCGAAAGCAAGTTGTATTGGAGTATGTGGCATGTGAGGAACAATCATTTGGTCCATAGAATTTGGTGATAAGGAAGAACAAACATTCACAACATGTATAGAATTGGCTAATGGGAAGTAGAGAACCAAACATAAGGGAATAGAAATACTGATCAGGATTGGATTTGGAAGCTTAATACAATGCCAAAAGTTTCCCATTTTATATGGCTTATGTATCATAAAAGTTTGCCAAGTAGACTTGTGTTCTATATTCATCAATCTATTGTAGTGCTAATTTTAATCTTGTTATCATTTGTTTGTTCAATGCATTTGGAGTAAACAAATTTATAACACTTTTGGAATTCGAACCATCCAATTAAATGAAAATGAAAGCATTGGATTAAATATTGGGCTATTAATACTAAAAATTTTGATTCTTTTTCTATTTTCTTTAATATGATATTTCTTTTCATCATATGATATATCTGAAAAATAATAAATTTGATATATCTTTATGATATTTTCAGTTTAATGAATAAAACTGTTGAGGAAATTAAATAGGATGTTATCTTGCTCTTTACTAAATAGCATCAACGAGTATATTAAAGTCATTAAATGGGTTAAATGGGGCCCTCTTTAGCCAATTTGTTATAAATTGAATTTTGATGTGCCAATGACTATAATAATGCCATAGGATGAGGGGCATTTATTATAAGAGATCATTATGAAAATGTTGTTATAGATTTAACTAGAAACACAAGTCAAATTCAAGAAAGGCTGAACTATAGGCCTTAAAGGATGGCCTCCAATTAGCTACCTTAATGAAGAATATAAAGTTGGATGTTCCATTTGGTTCTTTAATAGCTGTCTTCCATATGTTGACTTCCAACTTTATTCCAAAATCTAAACCAATGCCTATTTTCGTAGGTTGCAGTGCTTGATGAAGTAGCTGTAAATCATTTTAGTTAGGGGAATATGTATTAAGGAAATATGTACAAATCAAGCAGTGGATTATCTCGTTAAAATGGGATTGAAGAAAGTGCAACCTTTTGTGATATTTGACCATGTTCCATATACTCTGAAACCTTTTGTGATTATGGATGGTGATATCATATTAGGCTTGGGCCCAAAGCTTTGGCAGCCTATTAAAGGATTTTCTCATAGGTCTAATCCAAGGGAACCATGCCTATGAGCCCATCGACTGAAGCTATCATTATTAATTCATTATTGATTACAAAGCCAATAAAGGATAAAATCTCCAACTACGAAATTCCTATTTCCCTCATCAATGGATGGCTTCAACCTATAAAAAGCCCTAAGAGGAAATCATCTGATATGTTCTAATACGCCATTTTAAATTTTTTATACTTTTCTCAAGCCAACACTAACTTAAGTATCAGAGAGTTTTCCTTGGACATAACTTCGGAGCCCATAACCTTGCCTTCTATTTTAGGTTCAGCCACCTTTAAAGTCTCTTATGGTTCACTCACTCTCATAGAATATCATATAGAAATGACCATATATATGATGCACGTTCTCATAGACATGTAACGAGATGCATGAACCCAAGCTAGACTTTTTGTTTTTGTTTTATTGTTCTGCTAGTGTACTCCCTATTTAGTGAGAGAGAGATCAATGATTATCGTCAGCTCAAGTTGAAGGCGAACAAACCAAACACCATCTTTCGCTTGTGCTACCGTACAACAGTAGGGATCCCTATTCTTTGCTTTTCATCTATAATAGCTATTTATCACCTCCAACAAATGGAGAAATGCCAGAACATAAGAGACTTGTATTTTTAAAATTTTAATTCTACCATTATATTCTTTGAAACTCGCAATTCACACCCTTACTTTATCTGAAGCACAAGGGTCCATTCGCTAACAATACACATTTTCTATCTTCTACTTTGTTTTGTGAATTTTTTTTTATTACAACAAGTTTTATAAAATATATGCTCAACTTGGGTGGCAAATTAGGGAAAAAATTAACATTGATCTTTAATTAATTAAGGACTATAATAAGCTTTCTGATAAACATTAGGAGCTCAATCTATAATTTAAGTAGATCAGAAATGCTCCTATAAGCTTGTGGCATTTCTCGAGGTGATAAGGTGGGGGATTCCTCGGGCAAGGTTGCTATTCCTAGCATAATGATTTGAAAAACTTACAATGGCCACTTGAGGTATACACTAATTTACAGTTTGTTCTCTCTATTTTTAAAAACTTACATTTTACCTCCAATATTTTTTATATTGTTTGATAACTTCTGAAACTGTATTTAAAATGTATGATAGTCATCTTTTAATAATTTTAATCTCTCCAATATTTGCTTACAATTAATAGACATTTTAAATTATCAATTTTTTCTTTCTGTAAATATATTTTTCTCCATGTAAATATATATTAGTATCTTTTAAAGGTCAGTTAGTTGTGAAAAAAATATCAAAAATCTTGAAATTACTGAAATATAATTATCAAACACTTTAACTTAAAGTTTCAAAAGTTGTTGTCTAACATTGTAAAGGAAGCATAGGGAAAAGTGTAGGTTTTTTAAAATAGTTGGAACAAAGCATAGATTATACCAAACCACAGGAGATTTTTGTAATTTTCCCCTATGTTTTCAATTTTAATCTAGCTGGCACGAGAATAATTATATCATCTAATCATTAGGATTCAAGTCATGATTTCTACAAGAGATTTTTTCTTTTGGAGTGTATGAGTGGATTTAGGTGTAGGATAAGTTAGTTAACAATCATCTCTTGCACCATTTTCTTCTAACCTTTCATATTGAAGTTAGTTGTAAATGCACTGTACTGATGCCTTTTGCTTTTGCCAGCTCCACACGCAGCATGCAAGCAAAGTGCTATGAATGACTGGGTACTTGCTCTCAAATGGACGCGTGAATAGAAGATTCTCATCAGAGTAAAGGGATGAGATATAAAGCAGAGGGGTCCTCCGTTCCACAACTCAACTATGCCTCTTAAATCTACGAGAAAAACAAAAACAAAAAAGCTACGATACACACAGGAGTACCAGATCCTCGTTAGATTCACCGCGGCCAACGGATTTCTGCACATTGACTGCCTGAAGTCCATGTTTTCCAGGTGCTTCAATGTTTGCAGAGGGTGTATGTCTGATACAACGATGGGAGTAGAAAAATGCAGCTCATGCCACATAACTTTCACAGGTGATGCCCAACAAGGCGCATCCGAAATATTCATTTCTACGTCAGACGGGGGATTGGGACCGCAACTTTTTTGGGTTCAACCTGAGCATAATAAGCAGGTGGAGTAATTCGACACTGCCATCGGAGTGGAATTAAAGGAAGGCACTTAAAACTTTGGAGTTGGAGGATTCCTGCTCTTTACTTCATTGGCTATCATACGTAACCAGCACCATCCATCCGCCCTCACCACTAGGACTCAGATTTCAAAATGAGAGTGGTAGCAAGCAACACAACCATTTCTAAGCATAAAGCCGCAAAGACAAACAACAAGGTAAACATAAACAAACTTCACTATAATGATGAAGTCTGTAGGTAAAAGCTACGCAGTTCAAGGAGATTATTTTGTTTGTAAGAATAACAGATATGCTCAAATATTTAACTGCTTATGTGATTGCAACATACTAGAAAGCAAGAAATGCGGAAAACATAATTAGGCATTGCTGCTTGGGGGGAATCAGCATGCTTTCACTGTCAATGTATCTACACCAAAACCCATGCTTATGACTAGTAAGTCAGAATAGCTCATTCAGCATGAACAAGAGTTCTGAAAACTCAGCATCCAAGACACAATAAGCGAACAGAATAGGTGGGTGCTGAGTAAAGTGGGTGGGAATGAAGTTAGGATTGAAATACACTCAAGGGTAGCCTGGAGAATGTTTCCAGAAAAAGGACATTGCAGTCTTACATCTTCATTAAGAGGTTATCCTAAGTGGATAAAACCAAAAAGACTTGCTGCAGCTGGGTTGACGAGATTAAGGCAAATGAAAAGGCCAAACAGAGGATTCAAGCACAAGCCTGGACCAGGTTAGGATCTACTGAAGCTTAATTCTGGTTGAGTGGCTTGTTGACTACTGGTGATAGAAATAGGGGCCGTTTATTTCTGCAAACTGTTACATTTTTCTTCACTAAGAGTATTGGCGTATGGCATTTCTAGGGAGGTGTAAAATCCTATTCCCTAAAATTTGGAGAACTTCTTCAGTAAGCAGAAAACATCTTCCATCAAAATCTAGGAAGGATGGATTTCCACCCACTCAAAACATGCAACAAAAATGGGAGAGCATTGAAGCATTATGTCATGACAGAAGCAAGCAATTCTGTCTGGCCTCAAGTATCAAACAGCTGATATGGATGCCTCCTTCACTTGCAGGCTTAACACTAAACACGGTTGGACCTCCAGAGGGTAAATGGCATAGCATTTGAGGGGGTCTCATCAGCAGTGATCATATGGGATCCTTTGTAATGTCAGAAATATTTGTAACACGGAGAGTTTGATGACAGAAGTCTGGAGACTGCAGGATGGACTCCAATGGCAAGAGAGATGGGTAACATTTTTTTGGACTTGAAGTTCATCATCTCTTCAGGGAGGCAAATAAAGCAGCAGATGCTATACTTTGAGACAGGTTCGACTATGGAAGATCATTTTGTAATAAATGACTGATGTCCTAACTGGCTAACTCCATCAAGGACTTGACTGTAGTCGATGCTACGAGTGCTACTCCCGGGTCTATAAAACTCGTTTGGCAACCAGTGTTTCTTAGTTGCAAGCAGTTCTTTTTTCCAACCCAAAATAAAAAGAACATAACCTTCTTAAAGTTTCTCCACGTTCGATGGTGGCAAAGACCAACTAGCTCGTAGAATGCATTAATCATAACAAAAAAAAATTATGAAAGAAACAAATTCATCCACATTAACAAAGCTGAAGTAAAGCTGAGCTTACAGTGATTGGATAGTGCAGCAGCAAGATGGCTAGACAAGCTCGATATAAGCCATGGGAGCGTTGTCCCCTCTCCTGGGCATCGTCCTAATTATCCTAGTATACCCCCCGTTCCTTTCGCCATACCGGTCCTGAACCTCAGCAAACAAAGCGTGGACTATCTGCTTATCGTAGATGAAGCCGAGAGCCTGCCTCCTCTTGTGAAGCGAACCATCTTTGGCCAATGTGATCATCTTGTCCACATACTTCCTCATGGCGCTCGCCCGGGCCCTCGTGGTCTTAATGCGACCGTGCTTGAGCAGCTGAGTGGTGAGCCCACGCAGAAGAGCGCGCCGCTGGTCCGGAGGCCTGTTGAGCTTCGGCACGCGTTTCCCGTGTCTCATGGCGTAGATTCGGCGCCCTTTATCGAGAAATGTGAAATTGTGCTTGTAGCTGGTGAAATCTGCAAACAATTATGACATTTCAACTTGGAATGCAAACAATTCGTCGGACGTTAAGGAGGTAGAACGAAGTTCCAATTACCGGGGAAACGAAGAGAGGAAAGAGGGTCAACGGGAGAGAGACCGACGAAGAAGGATTGGAGGAGCTGGGGGCATTTGGCGCGGCTCTCCCGAAATTGAACGGAATTGGAGGAGGAGCGTGTGACAGAAGGGAGGGCCGATCTAAGAGAGGCCATGCTCCACGTAGAGGAGCAGTCGGCCGCCGTCGATACTGCCAAAGCCATTGTTCGGAACGAGAGCGAAGAGCTTAGCTAGTCCGATGATCGATTTTGATGGATAAGGCAGGGATGGGATGGGATGGGATGTGGTGGTGTTCAACGGGCTGGACAGGCCCGGGACCAGATCGGACCGGCCGGTCCTGGGCCTGAGATATTTGGACCTGGGCATAGCCCGTGTTGACACGTGCCGGTCCTGACCCGGTCCCGTGCCGAGCTGGGTCGAATCCGAGCTGGCCCGTTAAATTTTAAATTTTAAAATTGTAATTTTTATTTTAATTTTAAGTTTTAGTTTTAATTTTTAATTTTTAGTCTTCACTTTTAAATCAATAACTTAATAAAAATAATAGTCTGAGAGTTTTTTTATAAGTGATATTTTATAATCTAGTTTATCTTAAATTCTACTTCATCTAACCTAAATTAATCAATTGTCTGCAAAGAGAAAAAACTTATTGTACAAGTTAAGACTTAAATCCTGACCCATCACGTGATATAATGGTATGGATGTTAATTGGATTATAAGTCAATCAACGTGTACTAAGAGTTAAAATCTACTGGCTATGGACACGAGAAAAAAAAAACAGACTAGGAATCTTCGGATCGATTGTCTACTTCTTATAATTTAATATAAGAAGCTGTCCACTTAAAATGAAATGTATCACTTTGGGAGTAAGATTTGCTTATTTTCGAAATTAGAGCCTTAATTACGAATCCTTCTTATTGCTTAAACTCTTAAAAAAGGCTTAAATGCACCAATAGACCCAAAACTTTGAAAACTCAATTAGTTGGTCCTTTAATTATAACTCAGTCAGCGGTAGCTCTTTAACTTTGCAACTCTGTATGTTTTAGTCCAACATGTGGGATAAACTGTCTAAACTAGACTTTTAAATTAATCAAAGGTTAAATCAATAACTTAATAAAAATAAAAATAAAAGGTAAGAAATTGACCAAAAAGTTTGGAAACGTATTTATATTTGATTTTATGTTGACCATTTTTTTTAACCTTTATTAAGTCAGTTATTAAAACCTTAAGGACTAAAGTTATTTCTTTATGCTAAAAAAACAAACCATGATTACCAAGATTTTACTTTACAAGACAATAAATAAAATAATGACAAAAAAAACTAGATAGAAGAACTAATATTTATTCTAAGCTTATCTTTATATTTTGTATAATTACTTGTTTTAAGAGTAAAACACCACCACCGGTGTGAATTTTTATTAATATTTAAGCCAAACGGCACTTATATACCATGGAACGGGCTTTACATTACTCAATAGCGAAACGTTCCATAAAATTAAATGCAAACTAAAAGGTACGATCTGTGCTACACAGTAAAATCAGATCAAATACAAAGTAATTAAATAATGAGCAAGTAGTGGATTTAAGCATCTATCTCATCAGGGTTTTCCTCGTCAGAACTCTTGTGGTCTTGTAATCTGCAAGCTGCAAGACCCCAATCACGGTTACATATACAAACTTCAACTGCATCTGGTGATAGCCTTGCGCGTCTCTCTGAAATGACACGCTTTCCAGCGCTGAAAGCGGACTCCGATGCAACGGTTGATACGGGAATAGCTAGAACTTCTTTGGCAATGATGGAGAGTATTGGAAATTTGTTACTTCTTGATTTCCACCAGTCTAGAATGTCCGTCTCACTATTCTCCCAAACAAGGTTAAGGTATGCTTCCACTTCAGTAAGACCGGATGCGGCAGCACGGAGCCGTTTGAGGAGTTGTTCAGCCGGATTGAATGACAATAAGCTCGATGAAGACCCGATGGTAGATGAAGTAGTGTTTGTAACCTTATTCTTATGCCAACTGACATATATCTTAAATAACTCTCGCAAGTGCTCATCAATAGAGGTAGTTATAGCATAAACAGAAATATGTGTCATTTCTAAGAAACTATAATAACCCTCAAGTAGCTGTTGCGTATCTGTGAGTCTTACGGTCTGGTCTAGTATAGCTGCAAGTAAGTAGATTGGGGGTATAGTACTGAAATATAAAATCCATTTATCTTTCATGGCCTTAATTGTGTCTTTTAAGAACTCGTCATCTTTGTATTGGTTAAAAACCCATGCAATGTTGACCATATGCATTAAAACTTTGTGCGATGTGGGATAATATACACTGGAGCAAAAAACAGTGGCATCATAAAAATATCGCAGCACAGCAGCCAATTTAGACAGTTTATCCCACATCTCTTGTTTCAAAATCGTTTTCTTTTCTCTGACATTTATAAAACATGTCATGTGTGCAGCAAATGGCATCGCATCAATCAACATCTCATAAGTGGAGTTCCATCGGGTAGGACAATCAAGTTTAAAACGTTTCCAACTAAAATCGAGGCCATTTTCCAGACAATATTGCGTAAACTCTTTAGAAACTTTGGTCCTTGACTTTAAATAATGGAGTACCCATCTAATTGGAGTAATTTCATTACCCAAATCTTGAAGACCTTTTTGGACAGCTAAGTTTAAAACATGACATATACACATAATATGAAAAAATGCGGCATCACGGACAGGTTTTAGTGATTCCTTCAATGTCTCAGCCGCGACATCGTTGTTTGATGCATTATCAAATGTTATGCTAAAAACCTTGTTATGACAAAAAAATTCTTTTAAACTTTCTGAAATTACATTAAATATATTCCAACCAGTATGATCGACCTCCATCCACTTAAATGCAATGATACGTTTTCCATCCACTTAAATGCAATGATACGTTTTTGAATGACCCAATTATCATCAATCCAATGTGCAGTTATACAATAATAATCTTGTCCTAGTGGTGAAGTCCACATATCACTAGTAAATGAGATTGAATGATCAAAAGCAGAGAAGTATGCTTGTAAGTTTGATTTCCTAGCTTCATAAATTTTAAATGTCTCCCTTCTAGCAGTAGTCTTAGATGTTCTTTTAAAAGCAGGGTTTAAGTATGATGTAATCCATTTTTTCATGTGTCTATCTTCCGATTGTGTAAATGGTTTTTCAGTTAACATCATCCATTCAACCATGTCTTCTCTACAATCTTTTTTATTAAATTTAAAAATACCTGATTCGACGGCACTGCTTGCAAGCTGTGTCTGACCACCGGTACTCACAGCTGCATCCGGACATAAAGTCGGATGCTTTGATTCCATGTGACGTCTCAGTGTTCCTGTGCCAACATTCTTCTTGTGCGAGAGCTTTTGCTTGCAATGTTTGCACTGTGCGAACCTCGCATCGTTTCCATGACTATCTTTCTCAAAAATTTGGTCAAAATGCTCCCAAACCCATGCGGTGCGCCTCGACGTCTTACCTTCTGGCGGAAGTTTGGCTTGATGGCTTGTCGGGGTTTGTTCAGAACCATCTCCTCCACCAACATTCCCTGCTGCCGTGGGCTCCACCTCCTCAACGTCGTCATCAGAAAGTTGATCGTCGAGGCCCAAGTCGTATTGACTCATATCGAATTGCTCGTCATCGTCAGTTTGTTGGATATGAGTCCCACGGGTTGCCGGTCGGGAAAGGCCACAGAAAAATGACCTTAACCCGGTGCGGGATGAAGAGCTTGAGGCATTTCCCTTTTCTCTTGATGCGATTTGTGAGACGAAAAATTGAGCAGATCACGAGCATTGAAAGTAATTGAGAATTGATTGAGAATGAAGAAAATAATATTGAGTGCTTCAAAGAAATGATAGAATATAGTAGTAGAGAAGAAGAGATTGCTAAGATTGGTGTGAAGAAATTGTGGAAATGGCCTCCCTATTTATAGGGGAAGACCTTATTTTTTTTTTTTTTGCCTAAAAAGCCCTTACAAAATAGTTGTTGGAGGGGGCAAAAATGTAATTTCTAGGGTCAAAAAAGGGCTGGGAGCCGTTATAGGGACTGAAGCTGTCATTTTCTTTTTTTTTAAAAAAATTTTTTTCGAAACGTTGGGAGGTGACCGTTGTGCGCCACCGCCCTGCCGAGCCCAGGTGCCTCCTGGGCCGTGCCGAGCCCACGTCCTTCCCCCCTCCTCTAGGCCCATAAACGGCCCACATGCATCCCGTCTTCTGACGGGCCCGTGCCGTGCCGGTCTTAACCGAGCCTGTGCCGTGCTCCAAGCGAGCCAGTCCCGAGCTGGGTCGTGTCAGGACCGGCCCAATGAACACCACAAATGGGATGGGATGGGATGAGAGTATTGGAATTCAAGTAACTTGGGCCTGGAAGAAAGAAGGACAGTCGACCAGAAAAGTTAATTAGGCATTTAGGCCTGTTCTTATTTATTTCCAACGGTCCGAAACCAATCCTTCTGGCCCGTTTCACTTTGTTTTCGTTCTCCGTATCACCCGAGCAAGATACTCTATCCATCTTATATCTGGTGAAGATTAAAAACATAAAAAAATTTATATGTTATTTTTACTTTAGTTTTTACTTTTTTGTACGTAAATTGAGAAAATTGAAAAAAATGAACATTGAAGTAATAGTTTCAAAAGAGTGGTATGGTATGGTAAGGTAATATGGAAACGTTATAGAGTTTTTAGGACAATAAAAAATAAAATATGTTATAATAGTTTTAAGATGGATGGAATATAAAAATATCAAGTAAAAAAATTTTACTTTATTTTTTTATGACAATAAAATAGATGACAAACATTATAATCGCAATTGAGTTGTTCATTCGTGTGTTGAGTTCCGTGAAGTCATATTTGTCTGTCTCTATGTAATAATTGTTTTTTTTTTGTTGAATCTCTATTAGGATAGACGATTGAGATAGAAGGTTGAGATTGAGTCATGATAATTTGGGGACTAAATTTTCTTTTTAATACTTGGAAAAAGAGAAGAGGAGAGAAAGGAAACAAATTAGATTAGATTGGTCAAATGAGAAGTTTTTTTATCAAAGATTAGATTGCTCATTCATGACGAGAACCAAACACAATTTCTTTTAATAACCTTAATCTAGATTTGATGTTGATGTTTTTTTTATTTGCTTTGAATCAATGGAGAAAATGAGAGCGTGCATGGTGATTGACCCACATTGCTATTGTATGTTCTATATTTGCAATGTCAATGAATTTCTTTTATTGATATACATTTTTTTTAATTAAGAGTTGAATGACACTACACATGTAAGATGATTGATTTGGTTGTAAGTTCCTACTTTGTATTATAAGATACATGACATAAATATTTTTTTTAATAATATTATGTAAATTAGACATTCTTATCCACGGATATCTCGATAAAAAAAATAAGAAAAAATATTTTAAAATTTTAATAAATAATAGAGGAAATACTAAAACATGTATAGATTATACACGAATTAGAGATGAGCCGTCAGACGAGGGATAGAAGTAGGCAAAAGAAAAAGGGGTAAAAATTAGTTATTATATTATACACCACTTTATCTAAGTAGACACATATATGCATAATAGGTTGCATAAATTTTAAAATCTACAGGGTAAATTGTAGCTTAGCGAGTTGACTTCCATCGGTTCAATAGACCGTTTGTGAAAACTGTAAATGATTTATCCAGGAAGAATGGAAAGTAAGGATCGGACTGGGACCTAGCCAACCCCTTTTCGTTTCTGTTTGGTTCCGTGAGCTGTTACAACTTAGAAAAGCTACTGTTCTCAGCAGCAAATTGAAAACAGCAAAAAGCGATTCTCTTTAAACCTCATTCCGTAGAAAAGCTTTCTTTTTTCGAATCACTGTCGATTCTCTTCAGATTCTTCTCAGAGTGCGTGTTACTTTCACAAGTAAAAAGATTAAAGCCAGGAATTGGAGAATGAAACTAGGCGCCAGCAATGGGCAGTTGCGGCAGTAGTGAAGAATCAGCTTCCGCCGTCGTTGCTAATGCTCAAGGTTCTTCGTCTCGCTCTTGATAATTCCATCAGATCTTCTGCTTTGTTCACCGATTTCTTCTCTGAATTCCATTTCTTGCTACCTTGGGGTGAACTTTTCAGTCCAACAATTGCTGCCATCGTTGTCGTTTAAGGCGGCGAGGCAGTTGGAGAAGAAGCAGGCCCACAGCCGTACGTCGTCAGATCTGATGGGCTTGGATGACTCCAGGAAAAATGCCGTTCTCTACACCCACATCATCTCCTTCACCCTCTACGAACTGGAGACCATATTACATTCTCGGCGAGGGCAGTTTTGGCACCGTTTACAAGGGCTACATAGACGACAATGTCAGGGTTGGTCTCAAGTCCCTGCTGGTCGCCGTCAAGGTCCTCAACAGGGAGGGCCTTCAGGGCCACCGTGAGTGGCTTGTATGCTCTCTCTCTCTCTCCCCCCCCTTTGTCTGGTTTTTCGTTTCTAATGATTGATGGCCATTGCAGACAGAAGTCAATTTTCTGGGACAGCTCAGGCATCCTAATCTGGTGAAACTGATTGGGTACTGCTATGAGGATGATCACAGGTTATTTGTTTACGAGTTCATGTTCCGTGGAAGCCTTGAGAATCACCTATTTCGAAGTATGGATTTCCCTATCTTTCTTCCACAAACAAATTTTCCTTTTTTCTTTGTTATGTTAGCATGTTATATGACATTGCTGTTTCGCATTCATTATGGAATTCCATTACCTGACTAGTTACCATTAATGCTTCTTCCCCCCTCCCTCAAGTTCCTGAGGACTACTTAGGCTGCAAAGACTCTTTGTATGCTTTTCTTGTAGCTACCGACAAACCTACTGGTCATAACTTTTAGGTCCCAGTGAAAGGATAAGATCTCGGTTCATTGTTGATCATACTTTCAGCTAATTCGTTCCAACAGTTTTCCTACATGCTTAAATCTTGTAACGTTGACATTTTTTATTATATATTTATGCTACACTACATCCTCCAGATTGTAATTTCGAGTCACAGGGTGCTTTATGGGTTCATCCATTGAGCGTGTAGCCATTGTGTTTTCACAGCCCATTGACACTAGAATGGAAGAAAAAAAGGCATATCTTCATGGTCCATGGACACTGAAATGAAGAAAAAGAGAGATATTATGCGTGCTGTCTGTTACAAAGTATTTATTAGTTAAGTGATAATATAAATTGGCTTCACTTAGAACATTATTTTGTGACTGTCAACTGAAGTAAACGTTGTTTTTGCTGAGGCATTCAGAGACAAGTGCTCCATTATCTTGGGCCAGGAGAATGATGATAGCTCTTGGAGGAGCAAAAGGGCTGGCTTTCCTTCATAATGCTGAAAAGCCAGTAATATACAGGGACTTCAAAGCCTCTAACATATTGTTGGATTCAGTATGTAGCTTCCTTTACTCTTTTCACCAAATGATCAAGTACTCTCTCAACATGACCTTTCTTGATAGGTCTTGCTCAACTGCGACATGCTTGAAACTTGCAGGATTATACAGCCAAACTTTCTGATTTTGGGCTTGCAAAAGCTGGACCACAAGGTGATGAGAGCCATGTATCAACCCGTGTGATGGGAACCTATGGTTATGCTGCTCCTGAATATGTAATGACTGGTATGTGTCTTTATTGTGGAAATATCTAGGCTGTTCTATTTCATTGTTCATCTTTGTTGTTAGCTAGAACCTTTACAATAATGATCTATACATTAGTGGCAAGTCCAACAAAGGGCTACTCTTTAAGAGGCAGTTACATATTCATCATGATGATAAAATTTACATAATTTCTTGCTCTGTTGCTCCATTAATATTAGTGTACCACTTATGTTCGATGTCAGTCAATCAACTGAGTCTTAATCCCCAAGTGTTAAGTGAACTACGTGAATTTGTATTTCCGCTCTACTCCATTGGGCACAGGCTCTTCTAAAAGCTCTAAAACACCAAGATATTTCTCCTTATCTCTACCCAAGTTTCAGTCTACATTGCCCCTTTCCACACCTCCCTATCTAGTGTACCACTGCATTTGATGACAATAAATAAAATTTGGGTCCTACTGTATGTTACTCAACATGTGCTAACAGCTTTATACCTTCTAATTCTGTAATATTTGAACATATGAGGGAGTTGCGTGAATTTTGCAGAGTGAACCCAGATGTGGTTTTAGATAACATTGTAGCTGTAGTAATATCAAAGGTAAGTTACGCTTCAAGGAAATGCAATTCATTGATGAGGTAAAAAAGTTCTGGTATTGAGCAGTGGTGAAATTTTGCGGAGCAGGAAAGCTTGATACATGGTATAGAAGTCCTGATCTATTGATCTGGCCCATAAAGATAAGTAATCCATAGTCAAAGAGTAACCGTAGTTAACTATTTATGTGGTAATGAGTTATACCCCCCTTTGCCTTACCAATTGTGTTTTCATGAAAAAATCTAATTCATAATAGTACTTCACAAAATAATAATGCAAGTTATTGAATTTGATAGACTCAAAGTCAGAGATGCATGATTTTCCTCTACCTTACTTAGATAGGTTGAGCAACAGAACCCAGTCCATCTACAACATCCGCGACCTTTCAGTTGAGTAGTTTTCACATCTGTACTTTTTCCTGGTATCCCTACTTTTATAGTTTGTCTCGTAGCCAATATCCCTATCCTATGGTGCAAGTAGATGAGCACCTGGGCGAGGAAGATTGCCTATCCTGCTTGGTCTTTGCCTTACTTGAGGGGTAACCCTTGACTGCTTCGAAAGAGTTGGTTCCCTTTATTTATTTATTTATTTAACTTTGTAGTATAGTACCCACTTGGGTGGACGTACACCAAACAGTTTGAAATAATAGTAATATAGGATCAGACAATAGAATTCTATGATCGGAAAGTGATAACCCTGAATTGGACACTATATAATGGTATTTTACTGGTCAATCTGCTATTAAACGGTGTCCAAATTCAGAGTTACCATTGCCTGACCCTAGAATTTCATTGTCTAATCTCGTGTTAGTATTGTCTAATCTCGTGTTAGTATTGTCTTAACCTATTAACTTTGGTGTATGTCCATCTGGGTGGACCTAAGAAATCTCCCTGCTTTACATTGATGTAATCATTGTCCCATTGTGCTATTACTTCCCTTGCAAGTTCTGGAATTTTCCACCATGCTGCTATGCCTGAATATCTCATTCTTCTCTGCTTTAATTTGTCCCCTCCCTAAGTGAAGAAGCAACTATTCCTAAAGGACAAGGATTAATCACGTTTCTCACATATATAAGGAATGAGCTGGCCATTTGACTGCAAGGAGTGATGTAAACAGCTTGGGGGTAGTTCTGTTGGAGCTGTTGACCGGTAGGACATCCATTGACAAGACAAGGCCCGGTAAGGAGCAGAACTTGGTGGATTGGGCTCGACCAAAGTTGACCGACAAGCGAAAGTTACTTCAAATTATTGACCCGAGATTAGAGGACCAAAACTCAGTAAGAGCAGCACAGAGAGCCTGCAGTTTGGCATACTATTGTTTAAGTCAAAATCCCAAGGCAAGGCCATTAATGAGTGATGTGGTGGAGACATTGGAGCCCCTACAAAACACCAGCGACAATGCCGCTGAAATCTCATTATCAGTGGCCCAGAAGGTAACAGGGAGTGGCGGTGGTGCATTTGTAACAGGGGGGGTGCCTAATTACCGGATGGGTACAAAGTTTCCTGGCAATGTTGGTCCCGGCTCTCTGTGTAGGTCTCCTAACCCTTTGTTCCCCAGGCTTAGAAAAGCATGTCACTGTTTGTATACTTGTGTGTTTGTGTTACTCCAGGGAAAGACTGGAGATGCTAAATTTTGGTTCCGGACCATGTTCGGTCCTCCCTACAATAACGTCTATGATAACCAAGCACTAGCAGTGCCGATCAAGTCATGTGGTCTGACGTCAGCATCCCATTATTCTATCATTCTGCTCTCCTGGAAGTGAGCCGTTTTGCTTCTCTCCCTCCTCGTGGATAATAATCCTTATCATTGTTACGCTGATTCAGAAAAAGTCGGCAGAAAACTCTTTGAGGTGATTGAGGAATTTAAAAGAAGTGTGGAATTCTGAAGAGGAAAGGTTGGAATGTAGCCAGCGGATGTCTGGTTGGGAAGCGCGGGGTGAGTGGAGGAGCAGTGGTCCCGAAGGCAGAGGCCACTAGAATTTGCGTATAAGAAAGCTATTGGATGACTCGAAGCCTCATCAGGTCAGGGCAGCGGTCACACGTTGCTCACTGTCATGGTCTTCTCTGCTTGGCCCAAACCTCTATTATTGAACTCTGTTTTCCTATGACTGCTTTGCTTTTTATGGATAAATACCCTCTCAATGACCCACAAATCTCTTCCACCACACAAAATTATCAAGCCCCTCTTTCTCCGGTTCCATCTCTCACTGTTGCTCGCCCCCTGCCATGGATCTAACATTAAGACCAATACTTGTGCTTCTGACTCTATTCCTTTGTTCTCGAGGTATGTTAAAGAGCATATTTATGCCTCTGTGTTTACTAGTTTTTTGCTTCCTCCGATCCATCTGTCACATGATTCAATACATGTAAAATTACTGCCTGCAGCCGAAGCTGAATATCGGCCCGTAGCTGGGACCGAGTACCGGGTGGGTGAGGGGCTGGGACTGGGAGAGAAAGTACTGAGCGAGCCCTTTCAGATGTGTCTGACTTGCAAGTGCTGCGCCAGCGGGGCCGCCGCCGACTGTGCCTCCATGCCTTGCTGCTTCGGCATAGACTGCCAGCTTCCCAATAAGCCCTACGGGGTTTGTGCTTTCGTCCCCATGTTCTGCAACTGTACTTCCTGCGCTGCCTAGTGGCTGCTAGCTACACGACGTGGTGATCATGATGATGATGATGATGATGATGATGATTCAACGGCAGATTAGAGACCGACCACAAATCAAACTTTTTTATTATTATATATCTCCCATCTTTGATTAGTTCGATTGAAAAGGATTATCCTATACATGTCCGTGGATGGATTTACATGTATTTGTCCATAACACGTTCTGTTAATGTGAGTAAAGTGTTTGTAAATGGCATTTGTACTTAAAATATTAAATACTATATTAAAATTTTGATTAATGAAATAAAGATAATTATGAAAAATTTAACTAATGGGATAAAGATAACTATTGACTTAGTAAATTGTATAAAGCAATACTATATTTCAAATTAGAAATTTTCAAAATATATTTCATATTTGAAGAATTTTGACAAAGTAGAAATTATACAAATTGCAACAAAATTGTATTTAAGGTAAAATGAGAAAAACATATATGATTCAACCTATAAATTACATGTTAGAATTTTTTTTTTATACCAAAATTTACACCATTCCTAATAATTTTTAAACGTGTTCCTTTGTCACATAATCACCAGCATGGTCAAAAGACTTAAAACTTGTAATCACGGCTTAAAAAATATGCAATTAATCCTATAAGCCCTCAAATCTTTTCCCTTATTATACTCAATCTCCCACAAAAATAAATTCTTGCAACCACAACAAAAAGTTATCAATTTAATCACAATTTCTCCTTAAAAAAAAAAGTCTTAAGTAATTTACTATTGATAACTTCAAACTTCTTCGAAGTTGTGTGGCTCTAAAATGAAATTTATTCAAATAAAAATCAGTTCTGATTTGATACCACTCATAAGATCTCATTGTCTCTAACTATGGATGGTCTGACCCTATGTTCTTTGGTGGTTCTAATTTTATTTTAAATTTTTTGAAGTAGTTAAAATTTATTCTTAATATAACCCACTAAAAAAAGTTTAGCTTATATAAGAATTTCTTTTAATGGTTAGCTTTGAAAGGCCATTGGATCTAGAAAAAATTAAAAATGAAAATAATGCTTTAATATATATAATTTAGAATTAAAAAAGTCAATTACTAAGAACAAAAAAAAAATTCTTGAATTTTGCAATAGAATGAATGCTTGGTTTTCTACAGAGAGAAGTCCTTCTTTATAGAAAGCTAGGGTTGCAAATTCAGTTTGATTCAGGATCATAGAAGCATTCAAGAAGCTGTTTCATGGGGCGATGTAGGAAATCCCCGTGAGGAGGTTGTGGATGAAAAAGATGTAAAAATAAAAAAGATAAAACTTGGATGCACTTGACTTAGATGTAACCTGGGACATGCAAACCATGTTTGATTTCAGCAATCCATCTTTGATGCAATGGTCAGCGCGTTAGCTTGAGTACCTTTTGGGCTTGTTTGGTAACAACTTCAGTAGTTAGAGTTACAGATTAGCTTTAGCAACTAGCTTCAGCGATTAAAGTTAGAGGTTAGCTTTTAGTAATTCCAGAGTGTTTGGTAATTCAAATAATTAGAAAAGCTGTTGCATGGTAAATTCACCTAAATACCCCTAATTTTAAGTTGTTGTTTGACCAATTATACAAATTGAAAGCAAAGTTATGAAAACTTTTCCCATGTTTAAGCAAAGATTATGCGAATTCCCTCCAAAAGCAGTATAATGAAGGAAAAATAAGACCATCCAAAACAAGAGAAAAAACAAGAAGAAAAAAATTATTAGAAGTCTACAACTTTTCTATTATTGGATAAAAACACTAAGTGTCTCCATAGTCCATAAGCAAAAGTAAGACATCCAAAACAAATTAAGGGAAAAGAAAAAAAGAAAAAAAATGATTGTAGAAGGCTTTCAAAACATTAAGTGAAAAATCAAGTCTAGAACTCAATTCATTCTGGTTAGTATGCCCATCCTCTATGTATTCTTGCTCCAACTAGACTTTGTGCTATTGTCTCCCTGAATTGTGTCATTTGAATTTCATTGGCATATCTCCTTTGTTCTTCAATATCCTCATCTTCAGCATCATCTTCACTATCTTCTTCAGAATCAAAATCACCATTCTCAGTAGAGTTAAAATCTAAATCACTTATTGCATGTCTTCTTACATAGTTGTGCAAAGCCATTGCAGCTATCACAATCATAACCTGCTTTCGAAAAGGAAAATTTGGCATTTTTCGCAAGATGGTCAATTTATTCTTCAATACCCCAAATGCTCGTTCAATAATACTACGCAAAGAAGAGTGTGCTTGGTTAAATATCTTCTCCTTTCCTGATACAGGTCTACCTTGTCAAAAATCTATTATGTGATATCTTTCTCCCTTATATGGTCCTAGATAACCTGGAATTTGAGGGTAACCCGCATCCACCAAATAATATTTGCTTAAATGTAAGCAAACAAAGCAAGGCTATATGATTAGTTTATAATTTTTATAGTCCAATATATGTAATAATAATGTGTCAGATTTTAAGTTACCTGTAGGAGGATAAGGAAAATTCCATTTTTCTTGACGAATTGCTTGAAAAAATACATTGGTGTCATATGCAGATCCTTCCCAACCAGCAAGAACAAACGTGAAATACAAATCGAAATCACAAACTACCATCACATTTTGTGTTGGCATACCTTTTCTTCTAATATATGGAATTTGATCTAAAACAGGAATACTTGCTTGAATTTGGGTGCTGTCAATGGCACCAATACAATCCTATAGTTCACATGAAGGAACAAATACAATAAGATGTTATAAAAAGAAATGAGCAGAAGTAACATAATATACATACATAAAAAATAATGATAATTGTTTACCTTAAAATGTGGCATATACCTATGATCTTTCCGTATATGGTCTGAGACATCTTTAAAACTTCGATCACGGGGTTGAATTATATCAGATGCCATACGCACAACAGACTCTAATACCAAAGAAAAGTACCTAGAGATAGTCTCTCCAGACCGTTGGAAACGTTCTTGAACTTCTCGATTAGAATCTCCATGGCCCATGACAGTTAAAAAAATTGCAAGTGCTTCTATCGTGGACAACTGGAATGAACCGCTTAAGCCATACTTGGTTTCCAAATCTTCAAGTAAATTTATGAACACCTCTTTTGACATTCGAAAAGCATTATAAAATCGTCCATCATGACCACTCAGTAATTCTCTAACCCATTTATCTCCAGTTTGTTGAGAAGTCATACATGGTTCTTTAATAATATATTTTCGGTAGTATTCATTAATAAATTGTAATGCCACACCTGCTATTCGAATTTGGTGTAAATTCTCCTCCAATATTTCATGTAATGTCCTGTCATCATCACTTTCTCCACCTACTTCTCTATTTTCATCATATGAGAAAAAATCCTGCAAATTGTGAAGTACAGAAACATAAGAAACATGTCATTTCAAATATCGATAAAAATGTTTATAACATTTAAGTAACATGAAAAAAGACTCTCATTGTCTATTATTTTCAATTAAAAGCCAAAGATTGTGAATAAGAATATCTTTAACCTAACAAATATGAGCAGAAATAGCTAGGAAATAAAGACAAAGCTAGTGACGCCCTAACAGACTAGTAAAAGATTCAGAATCGTCTCTTTGTTCGGACTGCAGGTACCACAATCTAAGAGAATAATCTTCCATAGCCACAAACATCTCACGCTTCTCCCGGTTCAACAATAGTTTAGTAGCAAAACGATAAAGTTCACCAGCCTTCGGAACATCTTCTTCCATTGTGTTCAAAATTTCAACAGCTTCAGCGATGGTTGGAGGCAACTTCTTGACTCTAGCCATTATGGCATTATTATGACTTTGAATACCTTCGACAATGGAGTCGATTTTTGTGGATAACATAGAAGCTCCACCATTCTTCTTACGTACTTGCTTCTTTCTTTGTGTTGTAGCTATTGCATCGGATGATCGTTTCTTTGACTGACTGTTAGTACCTTCCAATGGTGAATCTATATTATCTCCTTCTACTTGATCAGTAGTTTCATAGTCACAGTCCACTTGAGAAACTCTTGTATCCCTAACAATGCCTCCAACATTTTGAGAAGGCACATTTGCATCATAACCAGAATTAAGTTCTTGAGTGAATGAGGTTTGAAAAAAGTTTGCTGGTGGAAGACCAACCGATGGAGCCCACATGTCGTCACCTTTTGCAACTAGGGGTGTAAATGGGCCGGGCCGGGCCCGAGCCCTTAAGGCTCGAGCTCGGCCCCTTAGCTTAATGGTACTACCCGAGCTCGAGCTCGATATGCTCGAGCCCGAATTTTCAGGCTCGAGCTCGGCTCGAATTGGGCCCGAGCTCGGCCCTTAGGCTCCTTAGGCCCGAATTTCTAGCCCTGTACAGAACTTATGTATGACATTTTTACATGTCATTCAAGACCCCTATAACCTACAATCATGATCAACAATCTAGACACAAGTAGCACCAACTCTAACATCAAATTTTATAACAAAGTACAAGCATAATAATGAAAAGGTTAGTCACAACATAAAAACCAAATTCATAACAAAGTACCAACATGCATACAGATTGACTAGCTTCAGTAATATGTTGAGATGAACCCCCCAACCAAAAAGAAAAACCCAGAAGACAAACAATATAATGTCTAACCTTCTCAACCATGCTCATGTGATGTCTGCAAATAATCTCCTAAGATATCAGAAATCGTTTTAATATCTGTGAGCCCAAAATCCTAAAGATGAATGAATTCATCCATTTGCCTCTTTCTAATCTTTTACAGTGGACATAGAAAGCTTGTAAGTTCACTGGCTAACTATATGAATACAACAACATAAACTGTCATCTCGGAGGTGAACCATTCAGGAAATGAACTTCCTGCTACCTAAGCATAAATCCACTGGCCAACAATCCTTTAAAAAAATGTTTCTATATTCTACCACGGGTAAGTCATACATGACACTAATCATCGGTGGTCAAATTCAACTCCTGGAAAACAAGAGAGGCTCACTCATGACTCATCAGACACTCCAAAAAAATGAGCACTTTCTTGTAGCAAACTTGTTACTACTTAAAGGTAGTATGTCTAGGCAGTCCAGTGCATTAAAAACTGCTTATGGATTAAACCAACAAAGAGCATTTTATACCACAGTTTGGCGCTAACTCTAGGAAAATAAGACAGAAATCAGTATGCTATTTGGGGAGGTAGCAGACGTAGTATTTAGTACAGAGGATCATATAATCTAATCTAATCATTGTCGACGCTACAACAGATCACGCAACAGGAATGAAGAGTTGAAACATCAGGTTGGCTTATCAACAGATAGACAAATAGATCATATTGGCAAAGCAAGCAAACAAATATAATTTCAGCATAAAACTTTATGCGATACTATTGTTAAACGGTCACAATATACTATTAGTACCATAACATGAATTGAACGTCAAGTTTCAAGTACAGATGGGGCAGAGCACCAGACCATTTTCATTACACTCGCTACATCTAACGACCAAACTCCTCCGGATGTCCTCCTCTCCTGCCCTGATGACCAACTTACTTGAAGGAATAAAGACAAAACAAAATAGGCATATTTAAGGAATGCGAAGGTGGCGTCTCTATCTAACTTACCAGCAGGTGGCATGACGTCATGACTGGCGTCTCTGTCCGATTTAAGCTCCGACAATCAACGAAAAAAGAAGATCGATGCGGCATCTTCGACTCTTCGTCGAGCGAATCGCCGGCGGTGAGATTTGGGATTGGTTTGGGTCGTCAGTCGTCAAGAATTTACAAGAGGGAGAGGGACAGAGCTTGGTTTCAGCGGTGAGATTTGGGATTGGCTTGGTTTCGGCGCTTTGCCATCTCTGTTTCACGAATCGCGAACAGACTGGGACCGGGGAGTGGGCGGCTGGGGACTGGGGACTGGGGAGGGAGGTAGGGAGCTGATTCACGAGACTGGGGACATGGGTTTGGGCTGGGTAGTATTTAGGCGTTTTGGGCTTTAAGAATTCATAGAAGGCCAGGCCCAGATTAATAATATTATATGCAACAGGCCTCTTAGGCTCGATTTCTTTTAGGGCCGGGTAGCATCGGGCTCAAGGTCGTCCCTATAAATTTTCGAGCTCAAAATGAGGCTCGAGCCCGAGCTCGAGCTCAATAAGCCCGGCTCGATAAGGCTCAGTTCGGGTTCGAGCTCGAGCTCGAGCTACCCTTTAAAAGCCCGACTCATTTACACCCCTATTTGCAACTGTGCCGGAAAACAATACATTTAGCTTATCCTCCAATTCAGGATCAATGCCCACTCTTTTAAACTTGGCTATCTCAGGATTAACCTGTTTATAAAAATTTTATTAATTAATTTCAAATAACAAAAAAAATAGTTATTTCTTTGTAAAGTTTCAAGAGCACTTTAGACAAACCTTTATTTTTCTATCCCACCAATCATCGGACGCATCAATTGTCTTTTTAAGTGCATTCCACCCCAAGCCTGTAGCAAGCCTTTTTAATGTCCTTCAATTCTTCCAATCTTTTTTCAATGCATCCCATTTGTTCTTCAATTGATCGCTCGAGTAATTTAGTCCTGTCTGACTCATGAACTTTCTTGCTATAGTATTCCATGAAAACTTCTTCAAGCTTCCACCTTGTCTATTACCATCATCAAGTTCCTTTTTGCATAACTCACAAAATAAAATCACATTACGTCTTTCCCATTGTGCCTTACCCCCTCCCCAATCATTCTGACTTTGGTTGTTAGTGCTTTGGGAGCTATTATTTTCCATCTAAACCCAAAGAATTATAATATAAAATAAAGATACATAATCACAGCAAAACAATTGAGTCATGTACTGATTGATATGTAGAATTCTAGTTATGTTCACATACTCAAATAATTAGCCAAGTACCAAGAAGTAAAACTAGCAAGTACCAACAAGTTTGTTTTACTAAATTAAACAATAAAACCACAGCCAAGAAGTAAAAAAAAAAAAAATGATTGTGCATTAGCAACATGGCTGGAAAAAAATATTATAACAAAAACAGACTATAAAAATGAAAACGGAAGACTGAAGTTCTGAAAGCTAGAAGTAGAAACACAAGGCTATGGATGCCGAAAATTATATGAATAATGAAAAGGGAAAATTCATACGGACCTCTCCATACAGTCATTTGAAAGTAACAATTTTTTTCTACTTTACAGATGCCTCTCGGCCATTTGGCTCATACAAACCTATCCATGTAAAGACATTTATCTTCCAACTAGGACTATAACTTTACTTCCTTTCAATCATACCCAAAAGCAGAAATTTCTCAAGTCAGCTTAAATCTCTCCCTGTAACAAACATTTGCCAGAAAACAAAAAATCAAGCCTTCAAAAACGTTGGGGATGTATTATCAAGTGTTCTAGCAACGCCAACTCAAGTTCTGTTTTTGGGAAGAAAAATCTTTCGTAGCCTAGATGAAGCTGTCAACGAAAAAGAGAAATTTGCAGGTTGTTGGCAACAGGCTGAGCAAGTTCATTGAGGAATTGTCTCAAACAAGTATAGAGCAATATGGAGTAGGCTGCACTGACAATAGAGGTAGTGATCCAAACAAAAAAAAAAAACTTAACCTGTAGCTGCTCAAAACTAGACTAGGTAAATACTTGTTTCAATAAGCAATAGGCATTGGTACACAGATTTTTTTGGTTTGAAGACATGATTCCAGATTTGGCTACAATAAATAGAATGTTCAAATATATCGAAAAGAATTGCAATTGAAGAAAAATGACTTACTGCTGAATCGAATGCTTCCATGGCTGTTCTCCGGTTTATTGATCTTTTTCTTCTGATTTTAGGATTTGCTCCTTCTCTTATCGTCTTTTCTGGATTTGCTGTTCTCTGTGTTCCTTGGATTCTTGATCCTTTTCTTCTAATTTTAGGATTTGCTCCCCCTTCTCGTCATTTAACAGCAACATATGACGTCAATTTCTTCATGCTTCCCGCCAGGAATTCGAATCAAATATTATGGGTACGATTGAAACTTCGAATCCAAAACACTTAAATCGCGTTCAATACGCTGGAGGGGGGAGCTTATCAGAATCGGCGTTGAGAAATTATCGTGCCTCAGCTTCTGCTGTTCCAGAATGCTCTGTTTTACGGACTCCAAACAAGAGTTGGCTTTGAACATAGCTTTTGGCGTTCCAAACGCTGTTACCAAACAGAGCCTTATAGAGGTTCGTTTCACGTTGAACCTTCCCTTTCCATCCTTTATTTTTCTTTTTCGTTTGCTTCTGTTTTTTGTTTCATTTCTTCACAAATTTTCATTTTCCGTTTTATTTTTCGTTTTTTGGCTTTTTTGTTCAGTTTTTCTTTTTCTTTTTTTTCTTTTTTCGTTTGTTTCTGATGTTTTTTTTTTTCATTTCTTCACAGTTTTCCTTTTTCTCGTTTTTGCTTCTTTGTTCAGTTTTCCTTCTTTTGTTCCATTCTTTTTGGAATTGTTACCAATTTTTTGCTTTACTTTTTCATCTTTTTCCATTTTTCACAGTTTTTCTCTTTCTAATCTTTTTTCCATTTTTTTCATCTTATCGTTTGTATTTAAATTTGTAAAAGAATAATGTGTCCTACTTTTCATGGTTTGAAGGACTACATTGACTCAGTCTCACTACAGGATTAAAGAGCATGAATCAACATAATTTGAGGGACTAAAAGTGATTTGGGGATATATACGAGACTTACCAATTCATTTTAACTTAAGTCAATTGACTTATTTTTACTTTTATATCTTTTTTACTTGAAATCAATTTGATTTGAAAGCCAATATTATGTAGATGTAATAATCCATTTGAAAATAATTTTTCATGTTGTTGTTAAATTTTTATAATTTTTTTAATGCCTTAATTTAGAAAAATGCATAAAAAATTAACAAGATTATAAAAATTATGTTTTCAATGGATTATTACAATTACATAATATTGAATTTTAATTAAAATTTGTTCCGAATAAAAATAATGTAAGAATTAAAATAAGTCATTTTGAAATCAATTAACTTAAGTTAAAACGAACTTACCTACTATCATAGTGTTAAATACCGTGATATACCGTTTAGAACGGGTATACGGTACAAATATTTTCACATTTTATCATTTTATCACACGATATTTCACAGAATACTGCATACCGCTCACTTTTTGTATATATTTTGTCAAAAAACTACAGTATACCGCAAATAACACGTGGTACATACAGCAGTATTTTATTTTTCACAGATATTTTTTTTCATTTTACATAAAAATATCATAAATATATAAAAAAAATAAAATATAAATAATACACATATCATAAAATAAACATTTACTTTTATTCTTTTGTTACTTTTATGAATTAATATAAAAATTTAATAGATTGTAGCACCTTAAAGGTCCCTGTGGTGTTAAACAATATCTCCCAATTAAATTTTTAGTATATGCTACCCCAACTAAATATCTTCTATCATATATTTTATTTATATTTAATAAATTATGATGAGAAAAATTAGAATCCATATAAAATGTGTAAAAATAAATTATTAAATAATTATATCATCTTAAAATAATATTCTAACATTTATTTTTTACAAAAATGATAACAGTATGCGGTGCAGTATACCATGCGATATACTTTAAAAATTTAGGGTACAATATACCTAACGGTAACGATATTTAACAGCTATACTCTAATCTATTAGCAAATTTCCCTTAGCTTCCTTATTGATCAGGCATTTTTGTAAAAGCAAAATTAATGAAAAGATAACAAAGCAAAGTTTGTCCCTTTTTTAGGTACGGAGATTTTGTCATAGTAGGTAAGTACAGTAGTGTGCTTTAAAAGCAAAGACAGAAGCCATTTTTCAAGACGAAATGTTCGATGTGATTGTGAGTGGTAATCAAATAACTGTCCTGAAGCCCTGCATCATCTAATCTAGTTATATCGTTTGAATTTTCCATTGATTTTGTTTCCACATTAACCAGAGCAAGTGCAACTATGGTTATAATTTTGCGTAAATTTTGCGTTTTACAAGCTTTTCACAGCCAATTAAATTGTTTTCATGAACAATATTTACAGTGTGAATATTCAAGTACTCCAAGGGAAAAAAAAAGTAATAAATATATTTATTAACCAGAACTCCAATAATTCTACATTGTCTTGAGCCTTCCATGTTCAGATTTAAAATTTCTCCTTGATATATATATATGATGTTAATATTTGGATAATTAACAGCCCTTTTGAAGGGTATAACATCTGATCTGTTTATTGTTGAACAGTTAAGTCACTCAGAGAAGTGATATAATTTATTATTAGCACAATAATAATAAGTTAAAGTTTGATAAAGTGGCTAGCCATTACGATTTCAAAAGTATTTGACTATATAACTGTACACGTTTACTTCCTCAAATCTCACCAAAAGAAGTCCGAGCACATGCTTATCCAGTACATGTAGGTGCGCGTCTCTTTCTTAACCCATTATAAGATGCCTAAAGATAAAATTAATTTATAATTTAGATCAATGCACAACTTAATTACATTTGTAATTAGTGTTAGAATATTGTACATTATTTTATGAACAACGGAAATGAAACATCCATTAATCCTTAATTATATATAAAAACACCAAACGATGATCATTAGCAGCTCTTCATATTGAGTTCAAGTTTGTGTTTTGCGTAAGAGGTGCTTTGAACTGTATAACAAAGGAATGTACTCTCTCTTCCAATCTAAATAAGTGAGTTGCTTGCTACCATTATCAAAGTTAAGTTAAAAATAAAGTACAAGCTATTATATCCTTATAGGCTCAAATTAATTTATCATAAATCTTTATTTTCAAATTAAATATATACAAAAATAATATATATAAGTTTCTTTTTCTTTTTTATAATCAACTTATGCGTTAGTCTATGTTCCTTTTTATAATCAACTTATGCGTTAGTCTATGTGCTCTGGGCTGCAAAATTAGTGATGGAACAAAATGTCCTTTTCCTTACATTCTCAGAACCACTTATAATAGAAAAAGGAAAGTTCCATGTTATCAGCTATTAACGATAATAGCACTATATATAGTACTAAATTAAGTGGGGAATATGACAGAAACCCTTGAGGTTTGGTACTATATCCTACACTTTGCTTCTCTTTTTTAAAAACCTGCACTTTGCCCCCTTTTTTAAAAACACTACACTTTATCCTTGCTTTCTTTACATTGTCCGGCAACAACTTCTAAAATCATAATTTAAATTGTCTGGTAACTATATTTCAATAATTTTAAAATTTTTGATACTTTTTTACAATTAATTTATATTTTAAAAAATATTGATTTGTATTTACAGAGAGAAAATTGTATTTGTAGAAAAGAAAAACATATAATTTAAAATATCTATCAACTATAAAAACATATTGGAAAGATTGAAATTATTGATTTTAGAAATTATTGCCAAACAATGTAAAAAGAAACAATAGGTAAAATGTAAATTTTCAAAATTAAAGAAGTAAAATGTAGGTTAGTTCAAATCTAAAGGGTATTGTAAGTTCCCAAATTAAGTGGCTCATCCTCCTAAAATCTATAATTCATAGAAAAATCATAGAGCTTATTACGTGTGATTGTAATGCGTGTAATATAAAAAATGGTCACTTTCCCTCATGTGATTAAAATGCTTAAAGAAATGATAACACTAGTATACACACACTAAAATTATCAAATTACCACATTTTCTATCATGAGCTAGTGACAATCTTAATGTTGTGCCGTCACACACACACACACACCAAACCACAGGGGGTTTTTGTAATTTTTTCTTAATAATTTTATTGTTTAATTTTTCCTTTTTATATGAAATTTATTTCTTACATACATGCGGAGGTTTTTTTTCATTTTATATTGACAGGCGACATATAATGATGATAAGATAATTGATATACTTTCAATGGTGGCTCAGGTGTACACAGCACTATATACTATATGATATGTAGTGAAAGCCAAATTAGTCGCAGCATTATTTCTTAAATTAATTAACGTTATCTTCCTTCTTTTTTAGTAACTCAACGCATGAATGAATTAAGTAATATAAGTAAAGCCTGAGAAGTGGAGGTTTTTAGGTTTTAGGTTTCCACCAGAAAAATCACTCCTCGTTTACGTATTGTTTGCTTTGCCATCTATAAGTAAGCGGACATTTGTGTGCTTTATATTCGAAAGAAAAAAGGTAAAAAGCAGTTTTTTTTTTTTATTAGAAAAGTATAAGCGTTGGCCCTTGCCAAATTGTTACATATCAGACATGAGAAAATTCTTCTATGCGTATAGATGCCTCATTTAAGTTAAAACCTAAATTGTAACCCCCTTCCCGTATCATCTTCCTCCTCCCTTTTTCACACCTCTAGCTGGAATGAGATACCAATTCAAGTATGATAGACTGATTAAATGTCATTGTTGCACCTGAAAATCACCATTGTCTATTTTTTCACGGTTTCTTCTTCCTCATCCTCATTCTTCACAAAATTCTTTCATCATTATTAGCATATATAACAGAACATTGTCTAGTTTATCTGATACTCAATGATAGATAGATCTGGTAATCCATTTTGGTGTTAGTGAATCAAGCGGAGTGCGAAAAGCAGTGAGACATAGGTGGTTGAGCCATTTCTAAATGATGGATCAAGTGATGTTGTCTTTTATTTTTTTTTTCATCTATTTGAGTCATCGTCTATTTTTTTGTGCTTGGATGTTTTGTTAGTCCAATCAAGGTTTTGCTATGTTAGTCTATCAAAGTTCATTCTCAATTTAGACTTTTTTCTAGTTAATTATCCCAGATTTCTACTTGATCCAATTTTCAATTAATTATCCCATATTTCTAATTGATTCAATTTTCTTTTCCTCATTTGGTGTCACAGTAATAAATGACCCCTTTGATGGTAATATTATATTTTTGTTGTTTTTTAAAATCTTATATCATTTGTTTGTAGCTTGTTGTTTAACTTACTTTTAATTGGAATAAAGTAACTTTTATAATAAAAAAAATAAAGGAAAAGGGACAAATTTCCGACTCCTGTTTGTGAAATAAGCAAGTTAGCGACTTTTTTCTTTTTTCTTTTTTTGCAGTTAAAATTCATCATCAACATTATTCTTTTTATGAATTAGCCCACCACCATCATGTTATCCACATTGGATGAAGATATGACACATGTTGGCAAGCCTAAGTGGATGATGACCTGACATATTTTGTCTTAATTTAACCCTTAAACTTTTGCCCAACACTACAACAAATCTCCCTTAAACTTTGTTTCTTCTCTCTTCAACTATCCTCTCCTTCATTTCTCTCTATCTCCTCTCTAGTTCATTGAAAAAAGAGTCTAAATGGTAATCCAAGTCACTAATTTGGGTCCTAGGATCATCGATTCTGGGAAGCACCATGTGAGAGATGGGTACCTCTCTATGGGTCGTTTGATTGCTTCTCGTTCAAATCACATTCAGAACCACAATCATGTGTTAATGTGAATGGTGATATACTAATTTTATGTTGAACCAAAGTCTTGTTTGACCTGTTGAAGATCCCTTCAGTGGTTCAATCTCTTCCTTGCCCTTACTTTAATCAATTCACACAATAAAATCGTAACCTTGAAAAAAATGAAGCCATCAACGATATTATTTCTTCCAGCTCTGATCGCCATCCTTTTGATTTTATCACTTTCCTTCTCCCCTGCTTCTCCAATGGACTATCGTGTCTTGGTCCTCCTCAATGACTTCGCCATAAAGTCATTTTGCTCGCTCTTCTTTAAGTCCCTTAAATCTCAGGCATTTGAGCTCAACCTTAAGCTCACCGATGATCCCAAGATCACCTTGCAATGCTATGGCCAGTATCTCTGTGATGCTCTCATTCTCTTTTGTCCCACCATCAAATTTTAGTTCCCCATCACATGTGTTTGTTTCCTTGGTAATATGGTTTAATTGAGGTGAAATTTTCATTCTGTATCGATTTTGTGGTTTTAATTTTTTAGGTTTTAGAGGATCAATTGATTCAGCGGCTGTTCTTGTTTTATTATTATTATGGGCATGGTGTCAGATTGGAGCCAGGATTCGAGTCCGGAGTAATGTTGTAGGTAGTAGTGTCAAGGTTGCCCTCAGGCTGGCCACGACGGGCTAAGACTATCCAATGATAAAGATGGTTCTTATTCTTTATTTTTAGTTCTGGAATTGATATACATAAGAGCATATAATTCAAAGATAAATTGTGTAATTTACCTTTTTAATTACCCATATTATCACTACATTTAATGGATATTCCATAAGATAATATAATATTTAGGTCGTTAGTTTCCCCTATGGCTAATTTGTCCTTGTCACAAATAATAGTTTCCAATATTCTTAAAAAATAAACTTGGATGAGGGATTTAATTGCAAAATAAATAAATAATTGGTGATTTACATTATAACGCAGACATGGGTAGGCAATTTGTCCATTTTATCAAAAAAAATCTGAACTCAAGTTTTCTAAACTCTGTTCATTTTATTACTAAACAATTTTTATTCAAAACGAGTTGCCTTAATTAGCCAATTAATTAATAAAGTGTCCACCTTCTTCTTTTCTTTTTTGTTTTGCAATTCCCTTTTAAAGATCATATATGACATGATTGCATTATTTTTTATGATGAAATATCAACTATTAATTGAGAACATATATTAGGCAAACTTATAATAACCCTCTTGTGGTTTAGTCTATTCTGCACGTTATCCCCTTATTTTTGAATACCTAAATTTTGCCCTTGCTTCTTTACTCTATCTCACAGCAACTTCAGAAATCTCAATTTAAATTATACAATAATCATCTTTCAGTAATTTTAATATTTTTAATATTTTTTTAACAGTTAATAGATTATTTAAATTATTAGTTTTTTATATCTATAAATGTATTTTTCTCTCTATAAATCCAAATCATTATTTTATAAATTTCAATTAATTGTGAAAAATATAAAAAAATTGAAATTATTAGAACATGTCTACTAAATAGTTTAAATTAGGATCTGAAAAACTGTTGTATGACATTATAAAGAAAATGAGGGATAAAGTGTAGTTTTCTAAAAAAAAGGGGGAAAAAGTATAGGGTGGAACGAACCACAGGGATTTCTATGATTTCCCCTAACTACTACATGTGTGATAATTTAAAAGATTGCTTAATATTAGAATAAGCATATTTTACTAGAAAACTACGCAGTAAAAGTCCAATTATCTGCTATCTCTTCGATTCTTCCCATATGAAGGACAAAATTATAGAGGGAAAAGTATCGGCGTTGGACGAAATTCGAGTAAAATGTCTTCCAAAGAGGTACCTAGCTAGCTTCGATAACAATGGAAGACCAATAGCTAGCTAGCTACTAATTTTCAGTTTCCATAATAATATCGAAAACAACATAACTTAAAACGCACGGGGCACCGAACCTGGGCGCTGGATCGCTAATAAAGCCAAACTCTTGAGTTATTAAGGTTTCATCGATGGGTGGCCTTACCTACCCGCCCACCCCAACAATAGTGTATATCACCCACTCACTTCCAATATTTTTACTATGTGCGGAAGTTTTCTTTTCAAATACTCCCATCACCCTATTTAACTATTCTTCTCTTGATAATGATAGTATTATGATATTAATACTAATGAATAATGGATTTGTAATTATACTTTTCAGGGCAATATAATTAGGTTAAATTGCATAGGAGGTCTGGAACTATACCCAATGTTATACTTTTATCCCTAAAGTATTATCTGTTGCACCATTGGTCTTGAATTTCATGCGTAATGTTGAAATGTGTAAGTCCTCTGTTGAAATTCTCTATTCATTACATATGGAAACACAACAGGACATGGCAGTGCGAAAAGAATCGATTATATTTATACCAGGAAGCCAACAAATAACCAAAAATGCAACTGACTAATGAAAAATAATTAGTAGTTATGTTATGAAATTGCAACTTTTTTTTTTTACTACTTATACCGATCAGATGTGGAACAAAAAAAACAGAAATGTTTTGAATAAGAGGTTTTTTTGGCGATTTCGTGTCTTATATTGTTAAAAATATTATCCCTTCATACCCATTTTCGTAGTGGAAGCCCGAGAGCATTTTTATCTCAGTAAATAGAAAATTTTAGAGGAGGCGTACATTGCAATTTGCAACACTATATACATGTGGTGTACGTAAGAATTTTTCATATTTTTAGGTCGAAAGTACAACATTGGGCATAGTTCCAGGGCTTCTCATGCAACTTATCCTTGTCAAGATTATTATTAAATTCACCATAAAAAGGAAAGAAAAAAAAAATTCTCTTGTAGTTTTCACTATATTGTATAGACTCTCCGCATTTCCGTTGCCATGGATTGTTTTAGGTTGCCAATTAAAAAAAAAATCATTTTGATAAAAAAACACAAAGAAAGAAAAATTTTAGCAAGAGATAATTTCTCAATCAATCAATCGCCAGGGCCTCAATTTCAACCAGTTGGTTTCAGTGATAGGAATCCTTTATCTTAACAGTTAACACTTCATGCTCGATTGGTATCAAATTTCTCCAGAAGTCCTAATAATAATTAAAAGGGTATAATAAGAGCTTTTTGTTCCAGGTTTTTCTAAGTAATCAGATTTCCTCATGCCTCTTTTACCCGAGCCTAATATCTATCTTATTGCACTTACGCTTCTATTTGTTTACTTTTAATATAACCGTAGCATCTAAGGCGATCTCTGTGATTTTTATGTATCTTCAAACGGTGTTACTTTTTTCACGAGGAAACTTTGGTTTCATATTGTGATGCTTATATATATATATTTGTCAATATTTATGATTTACCATTTGATTAATTGCATATTGTAGTAGAATTAATTATTTCAAGTTTTACTAGAGGCCTCGCCGAAGAAAAGGGTTAGTTGGGTGCGTCAGCTTCCAAGAGAACAACTTTTTGTGAATATAGTGGGAACTAGCTTGGTTTAAAAAAATTTTAACCTCATATAGAAAATGAAAAACTAATGATCCCACAATTGGACCCGTGTATTAGTTATGTATTAGTGCGTTCCTGACTCGAACCTCATCAACTTGCTCTATAAACTAATTAATACTTAACCTCTTAATCACATACTTTAATTACCCTAATTGCTAAATGTTCCATCTCCTTGTACTATCTCTTGTTTCCTTTCCTGTAATCTAATCGTAAGAAAATTCTCCTTGGCAACACCTACGTATGCATGCCCTATACTGATATATATTTCATTGGAATAAGCAATTGAATTGAAATTTGTGAGTGAAGACAAAGAGCAAGAGAACATATACCCTGGTTCACAACCTAAACAAAGACCGAGAATCAACATACGGATCTTCCAGAGCTTTGAATAATTTATTTTGGTGAGCAATTTGTTTGACTGGTCACTTTTGGGTGGAGAATTTTCCTAATAAAGACAAATTATTTCACAAGAGCCTAATTAAGACTTTGATTTAGGGTTAATATTTAATTTCCCTAATAGCTTTAGCTAGCCAATGTGATCGATATAATATAATCTAATGAGTAGGTTAGTTGGGACGGGCTAGAGATGTCTCAGACTGGGTTCACAATATGGGAAAGCGCAACGATTTTCTTTTCATTTCCCTCACTTTTAACTCTTTCTACATGTGCCTAGCTACATGCATGTACGACATTAATTTAAAGAACATACATGTATGTATGCATCTGTATATGTGTGCGTAGTAACTATATGCATCGATTGGACACTATATATAAAACCCGCTTAAATTTAATATGCATATGCAACATGATTCACACACTTGAACTGAATGTGTAATTGTGTTTTGATGTAACGTTGTTTGGGATTAATATTAATTGTTAAGATAATGTATAGATGGATGAACATTACGTACTTCATATAGAATCATTTATATGCATACTAGTTAGCCACTTCTTTTGTGGGATTTCCTTTTGAAAAACGAAATTGTGGAAACAAGGTGCGTTCCTTTTAAATTCTATCCGTATGTTGTGTAACTAACATTAATTAATTGGAAAAGTAGAGGGGGAAAAAAAGTTGTGAAGATCAAGGCATGTGAGAAATAAGATATAGGCAGGTAGCGGCATACATAATTAAAAAGGAGAAGTGATTATGTAAGCCAATAGGCAAGACAAAGTTCCGGAACAAAGGTCTCTCTCTCTTTCTCTTTCCATGCAGGTCCCTCCTCCCATCTACCAAACTTGATCTATAAATAACGTCCTCTTGGGATTTCAGGTTTGCTCCTATCGCTCTCTTCTCTCTCTCTCTCTCTCTCTCTCTCTCTCCCACCATCTCTGGATCTCTGTTTTTCTTCTTGAGTCTTGTCACCCTCGTATTGAACTTCCTGGTCTCGATCTAAGATTCATTAATTAATCAAAGATTGAGCGTCAGGGGACAAGAATTATTACAATGTCCAAGATCCATCCGGCTCAGAACACCTCCAACCAGGGTTTATATGCGAAAGAGATCAAGCTCGAAAACGTCAACGGCAGCCCTCCATCCAAGCTGACGGTGTGGAAAAGGTCGAGCATGAGCTTCCAAGGCACCGACGGTTTCACCGTCTTCGACCACCGTGGCAAGCTAGTTTTCCGTGTCGACAACTACTCCCGGAACAACCCTTGTCTTCTTGTCCTCATGGATGGCAATGGAAATGCTTTGATCACTTTAAAGCCCCAGGTACCTGTACGTGCATCCGAGCTTAGTAGAAGTGTAATTTTTATGAACTTATGTTTAACAATTACTTATGTTGTTGTAGAGAATGAGCATGCAGAAGCAGTGGAATGGGTACAGTGGAGAGGTCCAAAGCAGGAAATTTAGTGAAGAAAAGAAATTGTTCTCTATGAGAAGCCCCACGGCAGCACTTTTCCACAAGAGTAACAAGATAGAGGCAGAGGTGGCGATGAAGGGAGGCGACGCCTATGCAGATTTCAGGATCGAGGGGTCGTTCCGGTGCCGGAACTGCTGCATAAGGACAGGAGACGGTCAGGTGGCGGCGAAGATAGCGAGGAAGAGAGTAAACAATTCGACGGTGGTGCTGGACGAGGAGGTATTCAGCCTGGCGGTGCAACCGGGCTTCGACGCCGCCCTCCTCATGGCTTTTGTGCTTGTCTTGGATCGAATCTCTTCTAAACCACTCGCTCATGTTTTGTGTCATTAATTATTAACACCTCCTGTATATATATCTGTATTTTAAGAAAGCGACCATACATGTTCAGGAAATGTTTATCTCAATGGACTTAGTTGATCAGCTTAACTAGTCATAATTCCAAGTGTTTCTTCCGAAGACGCAAAATTACAATATCATAAGTGAGAGGAAAGAGACATCGAATGCATCGCTAATGAGAGGCTTGTGAAAATCTTGTAAACAATATTCTTAATTTAGCTAACCGGGAGACTTGTTAAAACCTCGCTCCCAATCAACATTTGAACCTTTATCCTTAGCTGACCCAAACTGTATGAATTTTCAGGTTTTGTTGAGGCAAGTCCCCAAATTCATAATTCTAAACTTAGTGTTAGTGAGCCTCGAAGAAAAAAAAAAAAAAAAGACACAACAAATATGGAAGGATCAATAGTTAATTTTAAAATGTTTAAGTGCAAGTGATGCAGAAAATATGGTTCAACAAGATTAAATTGAAAGACAGATGAAGTTATATAAATTAAGAAAAAAAAAGAAACAAGAGTTTCTATTACATCATGCATGACAGGTGCGAAATTAGATTTAGATGGACTTCGACATTTCCCTGCTAAAGCATCACTAAAGTATCACCTTCTATCCATATGCATGGATCTTTTCTACTGAAGGAATCGTCTAGTTATAAATTGAACAAAGAAATTCATCATTCTAGTTCAGAATACTTCTAAAAGGAAATAAACCAAGTACTACCGCACTCGAAGGCCCTGTTGTGGACAAAACAGAGCCGTCTGGCAGCATTGGCCTTTGTTTTTGGGGGGAGGCTCTACAGGTATTGTATTTTCCGTGTCCCAAGCTCCCGACCACAGAATCTGACACTAGAAAGACGGTGATGCGAGTGTACAGTACTTTCATATTATCATAGAAACAAATTACAGGCAACTGATCTAAAACTATTTCAAACCACCTCTGGAAATAAAAATAAATAAATAAGACTCCCTAGTATGACCAGATGTAACACAATCGCATTATAAACAGCCCACCGCGTACAACATTTTGCGTTGTGTAAAACATCTTTTTCTTCCAAATAACCTGCTCCAGCAGTAAGGTTTAGGAAGAAGCAGAAGAGAAGGGGAAAAAAATTCCAGAACTTGCTATAACAGTGTCACAAGTAACTTTTACGATTAACAGTCTAGAATATGCTTAAAGGCCTCTAAAGATTATCACCCACTGAGTAGCCTAAGACAGACTCTTCAACTCTCTACAGTGTCTTGGATCCAATTCCTTCCTGACCAAGTCAAGCAAAAAAACGCAACTAGGCGGCCAATTCCATGTGATTGTGAAATTCGGGAAAATTGGATCATCATCCAATGCAATCACCAACCATCTCGTGTAACTCTCTGATGTCAGTACTAGATTCATCATTCTACGATATCCAAAACAAAATAGATGCCCTACAGGCTTCCCATATCTCCTGGCCTAGTCACCAGAAACATACGACTTTCCTTCATAATATTTCTTTTCGGACTCCCCTTTCTTTTCATTGCGTTTCTGCAAATTGAAGTAAAAATAATCAATATCTACTGACAAAAAATTTCCATCTCAGTGTTATCAGAAAACCATGATTCATTTTTTTATCATAACCTTGACTGTGCACTTATCATTGGCCCAGACTCGACTCTCTCTCTCTCTCTCTCTCTCTTCGGGTTTACTCTAAAAATCATTTCTGATCCCCATTTTAACATATTCAGATTATTACATATCAGCTATCAAAATAGAAGATCGTAATTGAAATGGATGAATAATTGAATTAAGTGTAGCCCTGCCCCTGGAAACCATTGTGAACAAAATGGAAAATGAAAGACAGTGATTGAGGTTATCAATTCAAAAAGGCAAACACACCTGGTACGCTTCATGATTCGCTACAATCCTCTTAATTATTGTACTAGTTGTAATGTCAAGCGGGCTCTCTAGGACTTTGAAGATACCCATATTGATTGGAACAGCATATGGGTTGTTGTCATTTTCCTAGACAAGAAACATGCGATCATTGTAGGTAGGCACTTTGAATAATTAGCAGCAAAATCAGTTAAAAACCTCAAAAAGGTTGTTCCAGTACCTCCCTAAAATCATTACTTTCTGCCACGGATCCATGAACAACTAATGAGATATTGAATGTGGTTATCTGCATTTGCATTATTCCATGTCAAAATTGGAAGGCAGTTAAAGGGCAGCAAGAAAAAGATATATTTATTATTAAAAAAAGCACGTAGGATCCCTGGTCCTGTGATTGAAGTCTTCCCCCAAAGTATTAGTTGTCTTGTCCAAATCAACTAGTTATGACCCCAAAGAAACATAAATAAAAGTAAATTCATAAGACTACCTGCTATTCCACAAACAGAGGCTGATACCAACAGCAAACCTAACATGGTCTATTTGTAAATAAATATATTTTCTTAATCAAAAGTTGAGCGGTCTATTTATATGTAAATAAACATAAAAGTTTTGGGCATTCCCAAAACTCTGCAACATTTTCATATTTAGTGAATTACTTTACCATAACATTTTCATAACGTTTGAGAATTATACTAACCATCACTGAACTCGCCTTTGCAAAGGCAAAGCAGGGATAAAGCCTGATGAGAACTATAATTGTTAGTAGAAAACTAATCTAAAAATATTTTACAAAAACTTAGCTGTGTGTGTTGTTGTACCTTTGCTAAAAAATGTTGATACTTTTCTTTTGGGAAGAGGGGGGGGGGGGGGGGGTTGGCACCAATGTTTGTTCGATAGAGCTATTTTGCCACTACTGTTTTTTTGGTTGTAATTCTGCCACTAAAAGCCTCAAGAAGCACAACATTTCACTTGAAGCAAATGAAAACAGACTATAACAACTTCCTCCTCAACTTTCTAATCTAGTTTTTCAGCATTTTGAAGACCAGCAGATCGATTTCGTGTAATATAACAAGACGCTGATAAATGATAATATCACCACATGATGGAAATTCTACATTTAAACCTAGGAATAAAATAAAGAAAACAGATCAGGAAAAAAAAAAACTAACCATGTCTTTGGATACTTCACGTGGAGCACCAATAATCACCTCATCCACATAGCGACAAGCCAGAACACTCAAGCTTCTTTCATGAAGATTCATGATTGGACGATGTGCTCCTCTTTTAGAACTGCAAAGCAATTAATAAGACAACAAACATGGATAAAAATTTCTGCACAATCTGGGGGGAAAATGATGGCACTGGCATGGCTGATAAAAAGGTAAATTTGTATCAACTGAAGGTCGGTTACTGTAAAATGGAGATCAGAAAAAACAGAGGTGTGAAAAGGTAAGGCAAGCTACCTGACAGTCTGATCATTGTGTATTCCAACAAGAAGAAAATTTCCAAGTTCACGAGCAACTCTCAATATCTGTATGCTGTAGAAAGTTAGTATCTTAAACACACTTCTTATTTTCTTCATCCATCGTCAGTGTTCTCTGTGTGTGTGTAGCGGGGGATGAGATCAACTAGTTGGCTTTTCTATTGGAAAAATGCGAAAAACAAACAGACAGATATTTTTATGGATGACTTCAGTTATTTTAAGTCGAACATGAGCATGAGGCATGGTTACATTTTTTGGTTGCTATAGAAAAAGAACAAATCTATACCTCAACGTGCCCTGCATGGAAAAGATCAAAGCCGCCATCAATGTAAACTATTCGAGCATCGGGTCCAGGCCCCTAAGAGGAAAAGCAATGTATCAGAAAGTTTAACAAAGCACTAGATTAACAATAACGGCAGTTGGAAGGATGTCAAGGCACTGCAGTGGATATCTAAAAAATTAAGCGAAGATAAGCAAAGAAACCAAGCAGGGAAACTTCACATGCCCAGTGAATGTGACATATGTTCAATTGTGAATTAAATCCAGCTATTTGTGAGAAAAAGAATATGTAGAAGCTCCTTTTGACCAACGTGCATATTGAAATGAGTCTCAACACAGAAAACTTCCCAGGGTTGAAACAGAAACAGTTAACAGACCAGATGAAGCAATCGGTAAATGAAATCAAACACTTGACATCTTTGCAATACGGATATATGCACACAGACCAAACTAATAGTTGAAGCAGTCCAGTGTACCATATGAAATAAACAATAAAAGGCATTGGTGTGCAAACCTTTCCGTTAGAGAACTGAACAATTCTGCGGGATGTGGGTAAAAAATGTGAAATGCGTGTTCCACTCCCAGATCCACCAACTTCTATCTTCTGGCCATGACCATGGCTAAACTGTCTTTGTAGAGAAGAATGGCTGTTAGAATCAGCTACTGATCTCTCTCTCACACAAAGTAGCATCCTACCTGTAAACAAATTAGATGAAAAGCTTGAAAATTGAATAAATGAGCATCAACAACCAACTTAGAGGAAAGAGATAAAACAGTAGTCGGGTAAGAAAAACAGCCATGCGATGGTTACATACCAACAATGTCAGTGCTTGAGACACCTTCGGTGCGCTTAATCTGCTTATAGCGGCCAGCCTTTTTTGCGAGTGCATAAGCATCAGTGCCATCAGGAAGCACACAGGGATCATCTCCATGAATGATATAGTCGATTTGGTACTCATCAAAGAGTTTCTTCATGAAGTCTTCGGTTATGGCGTAGGGAGCATCAGAAATGACCTCATCCACCCATTTCACAGCCTTCACCATAATCATCCTGAAAAGGACAACAACAATAGTAACACATTCTCAATAACTTACTTTATATGGCATCGAACGAAGAATTCAACTAGGTCGAGGGCCGAGAAGCAATCAGAATTACCTCTCGTGAAGCGGAGTAACGGGAGGGCCTTTGTTGGCAATGATTTCGGCGTCGCTGACGACGCCGACCACCAAATGGTCGCCAAGGGCGCGCGCCTGACGGAGGGCGTTGCAGTGGCCGTAATGCATCATGTCGAAGCAACCGTCCATATAAACTCGAACCACCTTCTTCCTCCGCTTCAATCCCAGGCCGAGCCCCTTGGTAACGACCTCGCCGAAATAGAGGCCGAGAGCGACAGCAACGGCCGCCGCGGCGCTTATCACCACCGTCGTCGGTTTCAGATCCATGGCTCTGATTGCGGAACAATTCAAGTCTCAGATGTATGGAAGCGGCCGCTCCAAATTTGTGTTGCCCATGTCCAGGGTTATGAGGTCATCCTTCGACATGACCATTGCGCCTTTTCACTGCCAGATGGCCGTCTGTTCTTTCATTTTCTTTTTTATTTTTGTTTCTTTCCTTCGGTTGCCGAATTTTATTTTGGGAAAGTTACAAAAACCCCCCTGATGTTTGGCCTAACCTACACTTGTCCCCCTCTATTTTGAAAAACTTACACTTTTTCCCCTAAAATAGTCACATTATTCAAGTTCACTATTATGCAAGTGGGCCAAATGCCGTGATTACCCAATAAGATTTTAAATTGTTCAAATCAACCACAATATTCATTTCATACCACCTTCAATCCATTTTCTCTAAATATATAATATATTTCTAATAAATTTTATATTTCTAAATAATTTATATCTTTGAAGTTTACTAATAATTTCTAGATCTATAATATATTTTCATATTTATAAACCAATAGTTAATGATTGTGATTAATATTAATATTTACTTGTTTAACATTTTATTGATTTTTTAATTAGTTCAAATAGAGAAGTATCATATTTGTTTTATAAATATATTTTAGCTAATATCATTTTATTTTGAAAACTAATTTTCACCATATGAAAAGAAATCTACACAATCTACAATTTTTTATCATTGCAAAATGTAAATAATATATTAATTAATCACATTATTAATTACGTATCATTATATCATTAATTAAGCACATTTTTTAGCCAAATGGTAATTAATGTTTTGTAACTTTCTAGAGTATCCAATGAAAAAATTAACAAGTTATACTTTTTTTAAAAAAATTAAAATTTTAAAAATTCTTAAAATATAATGCTTTAATAAATGTGAAATTTAGTTATTCATTCAATAAATGTATTACGCATTTATTTTTTTAGTTAACATTTAGTTGTGTATTCAATAAGTTCAAGACTTTTGTTCCCTGTAGAAGACCTCAAGCATATTTTCAATTTGAGCCATAAATTTGATCATTATGGAAGCCATTATCGACCTTCTAAACATAAAATTAGAATATTAGGTGGAAATTCATGGTGGATATTTATTTTTTTATCTTTCTTGAAAATTTCTATTATTTTTTTCTTGACAATATGTCAATTTTGGTTTCAGTTCCCTTCTCCCTCTTGCTCCACCAATTGTATCCTATAAATATTGGTAATATTGGTTTCGCCTTACTTCACTAATTGTATCCACTATAAATTTCTACCCAACATTCAAATTTTATAACTAGAAGGCTGATGATGATTTCTTGATAATCCAGTTTATAACTTGAACTAAGGATTGTTAATGTTGTACCTAAAGTCAATCATTAGATGATTATGTTTTGTACATTAAGTTGTGATATTTTTATTGAAATATTGTTCCAATAATTATGTTTGTTATTTATTTTTACATAACGTAATCAAACATAAACTATAGCCATTGAATAATGATATTCTTAAATGTTCATAGTTTAGTATTATTGTGGGGTGAGTTGCAATAATACATAAAAACTAACATATGTGGAGACTAATATGAAACATATAGTTTACATATGGGTACAAGTTGGATAATTTATGTACTGGATCAACCCATCAAGAGAACACTATATGGATCATTCTATGAATGTTATAAGTGTTTATCGTAGTAATCATGGTGTATATAGTCATTTGACTTGAGATTATCAAAGCTCTTTACATGTGAGTCACATACTTTGATACTATTGTATGTTGCTCATAACTGGGTGAACATAAAAGTGGTAATTGGGTAAATCATATATCATGCGGGGGGATTTGTATGAGCAAAATGGAATTTGTCCATCCTATATATTGAAATAATATCTTTAGGCCTCTTGATAGAGTAAGACTAAGAAAATGTATGGTCATGCACAGATAAATTGATATATGATATCAATATCATCAATTTAAGTTAGTATACTCGAAAATCAAGAAACTATAGATTGGGCTATACAAGAGTAACATATTTCATATCTCTTGTTTGATCTTGATATATTAAATAAAGGGACAATGATATATATAAATAATGATCATAGAGATTTAGTTGAACCACTGATTATTTTGTCACTTGGGTAATAATAATATGTTACTAGACACCGATCATTATTCATGATCATAAATATGATTTATGATCATTGATAATGTGATAGAAGCCTATAGTGTCACACAGTTAGAGCTAATTGGATTATTTGAGTGCATAACCTGAATTGTTTGATTTTGGTTTCATGATAATTTCATATTAATAAATTGGCCCAAAGGTTGAGTCATTATTAAACCCGAAATTAAACCTAATGAGATTAGGGTTTTGAAATCCATTAGACTTAAGAGTTATATATATAAGGATCTTCACACCCTAACCCTATAGCCCCATAAAAATGACGAAATCATAAGAGTTCTGAAAAGTTTTAGCCACATTCTCCTATTGCCTTTCCTTAAAGAACCTAAGCTAGCACTGCAAGCATAAGAGAAATGTATCTATCGGGACGTGGTAGAGATGTGGTAATCCGAGAGGTTCGTGTAGATACTATGGAGAGCTTAAACACGTCAATTGTTAAATTTTTTGTAATTCGACTCAACAGTTGAGTGAAAGATTTCAACCAATTAAATAAAATTTTTGAACACCTGATTTACTCCGTTTGACTTGGATCTTGGAGGGTTTTGGTTATTTTCCGCTGCGTTTGTTTGGCTATCAAAATCCTATAGGGATCTACTTGAGGTCTTCTAAATGAAGCAAAAACCTCAAACTTATTAAATACATAGCTAAATGGTAATTAAAAAAATACTAAATGTGTAATACATTTGTTGAATGCACAACTAAATTTCACATTTGTTGAATTAATATATTTTATGAATTTTTTTACTTTTATTTTTTTTTTTTTAAAAATAAGTATAGCTTATAAATTTTTTCATTGGGTAAGGTAAAAAGTTATAAAACATTAATTACCATTTTGCTAAAAAATGTACTTAGTAAATGATGTAATTCTACACAATTAATAATGTGTTTAAATTAATATATTATTTATATTATGTGTTCATAAAAAATTGTAGAATGTGTACATTTCTTTCATATGGTGAAAATTAGTTTTCAGAATAAAATGAGATCAGATAAAATACAATTATCCTAAAAGATGATACTTCTCTATTTAAACTAATTGAAAAATGAATAAAATGTTAAACAAGTAAATATTAATGTTAATCACAAACATAAAATATTGGTTTATAAATATAAAAATATATTATAGATCTAGAAATTATTAGTAAATTTATAAAGATAGAAATTATCCAAGAATATATAATTTAGTAGAAATATACTCCCTCTGTCCCAGTTTACTTGAAACATATTTCTTTTTGGGAAGTCTCAAAAAGGTTGAAATGTTTCCTCTTTTGGAAAAGTTTAAACAATTACATTTTACACAAAATCCAATAAAAACTCTTTTTTTAATCTCCACTCAATTTCTCACTGCACAAAACCCGAAAACAAATCTTTTCTTTTTTAATCATTATTTAAACATTTACTACATAAAAAAATAACACAAATTACATACACCTTAATCTATATGCTCAGACAAATGTTTCAACTAAAATAGGACGGAGGGAGTATTATTTATTTAGAGAAAATGGATTGAGGTAGTACGAAATGAATACTATGTTTGATTTGTATAATTTACAAATTTTGTTGGACAATTATGGCATTTGGCCCACTTGCATAGTAGTAAATTTGACTGATTTGAATATTTTAGAGAGCAAAGTGTAGGTCTTCTAAAATAAAGAGGGATGCGTGTAGGTTAGGTCAAATGTTAAGGGATTTTTGTAACTTTTCCTTTGAAACTTTTCCTTTGATTTTTCTTTGATATTTTGGGATCAGCCATCTAAAAAATATTGAGAATATCTTCCCAAAGAAAAGCATTGGGGAGCATCTCTTGAAAAACAAACCAAAGCATCTCATAAAGGGTGAGTTACACTTTCACTATGTGAAAGTAGAATATTCACAAACATTTCTTCCATAAATATTGTGAATGACAGTATTTTTTAAAAAAACAGTAAGTTTGCGTACATTCAAGATAGTAGTATAAAATTTCACTTGATCATAAATGTGAGAGAATGATTTAATTGTAACAGAAAAATATAATAAGAAATGTCTATCATCATGAAAAACTCAGTGAACAATTTGCCCATTTTATCTATTAGTTTCTTAAACTTAGGACTCGAAACAGTATACTACCTTTTATCGAACAAACTTTTGCCGAATCAATTTATTTTGCATAAAGTTGAGGGACAATCATAATAATGGGAAGGCATACAAATGTTTTATTTTTTGGAATCGTGTGCAAAATTAAAATGAGAAAAAATTGATGCACATTTTTTACATCATTCAATAAAAAAAAGGTGATATTCATTTATATGTATTAGAGGCACATACATTGGGTAAATTGCACGCGTTACCCCCAATCTTTTAATTCTGTTTCAGTTCTAACTCCAACCTTCATTTTGTTCGTTGCGCCTCCCTGACATGGCTAAAACATTCCATTTTAAACCTTTTTTGGATGGAATATGTTATATTGGATGGAAAATGACACATCAACATAAGATTATAGGGGGTAAATGTTTGTTTTAACTCTTGTAAACATTTTCATTGCCAAAAAAAGCCATAAAATTTTCAAATCTTCCTCTGCTCCTTTCCCGACGGCGCCATCTCCAGCGGCCCCATCTTCGGCCTTCCTCTCCTGCGACAACCTTGTACTCCATTCGCTCAGCCTTTCCTCCAATTCCCTTTCCCCACCACCATCGAGATAGCTCTTCTGATTCCCTTCCCTGATTCCCGTCGCGATACCCGTTCACCGTCGCGATTTCCCATCCTCAGTTCCCTAACTCCACCAACGCGATTTACTGTTCGAAGCACCCAGATGTCAGCAGGATAGTCATGGACAGCATGGCTCTGCTGGTTGCCTTCCAGGAGCGAGGTAGGTTGCACCCGATCTGCCTTCATTTAACATTATTTGGTGAATCGGGTAAGTTAACGGAGGAGAGGGTGAACGAATTAGGGATGGAGTACATGGTTGCCGGAGGAAAAGGAGGTGGATAGAGGTGGATTTCAGAGTTAGATCTGGGTGTTATGGCAAATCGGGTGAGGCCAGAGAAGGAAGGGAGAACGACGACGATGTGGAGAGGAAGGGAAAATGGCGGCTGTGGGGGGTGGAAGGCTGGAGAGGGACGACGGTGAGGGGAAGGGTGGAGAGCGATGACGGCGATAAAAAGAGATGAGAGTGGCGGTAGGGGAGGTTGTTCCAAGAGGGAGGTGGACAGTGGAGAGGTTGTTCCAAGAGGGAGGCAGAGATGACGAGAAAGAAGCATGAGGGGTTTATTGCTAGATTTGAAAATTTTAAAGCTTTTTTTGGTAAAGAGAAATGTTTACAAGGGTTAAAACAAACATTTTCCCTTACAATCTTATGTTGACGTGTCATTTTTCATCTAATATAACGGATTCCATCCAAAAAAGGTTCAAAATGAAACATTTTAGCCATGTTAGGGAGGTACAACGAACAAAATGAAGATTGGGGTTAGAACAGAAACAGAATTAAAAGATTGGGGGTAACGTGTCCAATTTACCCCACATACATTATAAAAAGCTTCTTGAGTTTGAATTTATTGCGCTGTGCTGCATCATACACAAGTTATTAGTGATTGCATTTAGCTTGGGATTAATTGACATAATTTTTATCAACAATTATGTGAAATGTACATAATTTTATTACAAACGCCAATCTAGTACTTTACTGTACAAATACTAATTTATTCACTGTTAATTAAATGGTTACTATAACTTGTGACGAGTTAATCAATCATGTATGTAAGACCTTTTCTTTTTCTTTTTGAAATTACAGTGTTTAAGAGAGATTAAAAATGATTTATGTTTATTTTTATATTTTTTATTTGAAACTCATTTTATTTAAAAGTCAATATTATGAATTTGTAATAATCTATTGAAAATATAATTCTTATACTCTTACTAATTTTTTTATGAATTTTTCTAGTTTTAGACATTAAAAAATTTATAAAAATTTAATGACAGCATGAAATTTTATTTGTAAATACATTATTGCATCTATATAATATTGAGTTTCAAATAAATTTGGTTCCAGAGAAAAAATATAAAAAAAACTATTTTGAATTAAACTAACCAAGTCAAAACAAATTAACTCTAAATAATGAGTTATTTAAAGTGTTATTTATAATTTTATTAATTTTTATTCAAGTGATTACTAGGTAGATAGAGTACTAGTTTTCAAATATATTTATTATAGGCAGTAAAATATTAAAATTAAATTAATGAATTGAAAAACTGAAAAATGGAAAAACGTTAATTTGGTAAGGACAACAATACTTAATATTACATTGATCTCAAATTCTTTGATTCATTTTTATTTTTTACTTAAATTTTACATAAATTTATTTATATTATTATTATTTATTATTTTTAAAATAATATATTTAAAAATTACAACACTTAAAGTTTTAAATATTAATATAATTTTTTTAAATTTTTATTAACTTATAATACAAATAAATTTAAATTAAAAAACTGAATTGGATTAAAAAAGTTGGGAGGGAAGGAATATTGTTTTTTTCGAGTTTACAAATATAACCTATTATTATGGAGGAAATTAATAAGTTTTGTGGTCCCGTCTAGCTCCTTGTCAAATGTTTCTTAAAAAATGAAAAGACAGGACAAGGACATCCATTACTTTTCTAATTTCTTCCCTAAAAGGCAAAAGCATACGTGAATCAACTGCAACGAACAAAAACTTTAAACTATTGTATTTGCTTAGTATTTATGCATGGTCCAACTAGACACATTCATAATATGCGGATTAAAGAATATCAACTTGTTCGAACCGATCTCCAGCAGTTAAATTTTAGGCCAAAATGCGCATATGGTCCTCCAATTTGACAAACTCGAGCGAGTTAGTCCTTTTTGTTTAACTCAGTGCGAGCTAGTCCTCTAACTTTGCAGATTTAGTCTATAAAATTTGTTAAACTTAACGGTTTAGCCCATCTGCTAATGAAAAGCGGCCAGCTGGGAAAACACCGTCTGTTAGGCGAGCAAATGAATTAAAAATTAAAACGAACAAACTTGGGCGTGTTCGGGCGACGATCTTCGTGACTGCAAGATGAAGGCAGATGGCGGAGCTGGTTTTTCGGTGGGATTCGGCAACTGGATTCAATGGGATTCAACGAGCAGGATCAGTCAATTCATCGATGCGTCAACTTATTGACGATCGATTCAAAGGCTTTGTCGATTCGGCGTCGTCGATTCATGAAGGCAAGCGGCCGATCGGCTCTTCCAATGGGATTCAGTAGTTGGATTTGGTAGGTTTCAACAAGCGAGATCAGTTTATTCATCGATGTGTCGATTCATTGATTATGTGATTCATTGAATTGGCGATTCATTGGAGAAAGGCTGTCGATTCGGCGATGACCAATGCAAAGAAACCACTACGGTGATGATCGATTCAACAGTAAGGATGACGTGAAGAAACCGTTGCCCCGTCGACAGGAAAGCTGAAGGAGATGGGGGCAAAGAGTGGCCCCCTGGGAAGGATCCAACCGTGAAGAAGCCTCGGTCATTGAGACGATGAGCTTCGCTGGAACAAACAAACAGCAAGAGAAAGGAGATGGGTTGATGTGGAAAAAAGCACTGACATGGCAATACCAGCTCAGCACAGCTCCACACCACATCAGCAACATATCTAACTCCATTTACCTTTCCATCCAATTTGGACGAACTCGCTAAATTTTGTAAAGTTGATGGACTAATTCATACTGAGTCAAACATAAAGGGGTAACTCGTTAGAGTTGGCCAAGTTAAGGGGCCAAATGTGCATTTTGGCCTAAATTTTATGAAAGAGGTGTATATATATAATTTAATATTAAATAATAAAATTTATAAATTTACATATACAACATAAAATCTGAACTCATTCAATATAATGATGAAATTTTTTTGAAATAAATCTGATAAAATGCTCAAACTTATCAGTTTTTTTTTTTGTCATTGGCCAAATAATTACAACAAAAATTATAAAATTATATATGAATTATAAAAAAGATGATGGGATGTGCATGCGATATGAAATATAAAAGGAGAATCTTTCATTTACTCTTTAAACTTATACATTTCTTATCATTTGGCTCCTAGATTTTATCCTTTGTTCGATCAACTCCTTAATTTTTCACATGTTTAAACAAAGAGGAGAGTTAAAAAATATTTAAGGTCTAAATGAGAAAGGGTATTAAAGTTCAAGAGCTGGTATAGACATTTTTCATTAGAAAATTATTAGTACATAAAAGATGTGGACCCATTTTTTATTTTTCTTAAAATAAAAAATATTCATTATTTTATTCTATTAGATATTCAAAAAATTATGAAATTTCACAAAAAAAATTATAAGAGTACATTTACTAAATAATGTGTCTTTTATTAACATCTTATTAATTAGAGGTGTTCGTAAACCCATGTATATAACATGGATCCGCCTCTAAAGAGTCTAGCGGGAGCGGGACATCAAAAAGTGTTTAGAATTAACGAAGCAAAGTAACATCGGTGGAATGTGGCTTCATTTTGACGAGAATTGTGGTCTTATCTATTATGCTAGACAGTGGGAGGGAACTGGTTCCTGGTACCTAATTACACAAACAAAATGGAGGGATTTTAATACGGAGTACTATACGGTAGTACAGGATCTTAAAATTGATATCCATACGTCATAAGTTTTTTAGGATATAAATGTAGAATTTTATATATAAAGAATTATAATGATTCTAGTTCTAAATATAAAAACTTTTTAATAAATTAAAATATAGATAAGTTTATTTAAATTTAAGTTAAAATATTGAAAATGGAGCGAAAAGGAGTACTTGTAAATAACAGAAACAAAAAAGAAGTAAAAGGAGAAAAGAAAAATAAAAAATAAAAAAAGAGAAAAAGAAAAGAAAAAGAAAAAGTTTAAAAGAGAAGAGCATCTTTTTCTCCGGCGAAGCATTATTCGTCGAGACTTGGAGAAATACTGAAGAGAAAGGCTGGCTTGGGTCGGCGCGTGCCCCGAATTGACTACATTCACGCCACCCGAGACGTCAACCGTCCACCTTGATCTCTCCGGCGACGCCGCTGCGCAGATCCGCCGACGAATCCACCCAAGCCGGTCGCCAGGACACTGCAGATGGCTTCGACGGACGGTCTCGTGCCTATCACTAGGAAATTTCTCTCCTCTTACTACGATAAGTATCCCTTCACCCCTCTCTCCGACGACGTCGCCCGCCTCTCTTCGCAGATTCACGCTTTCTCGCAGGAGTTGCTCCGAGATTTTTCGGCCGCGCAAGGTTTTTTCTTGCTCCGATCAGTGTGTTTTCCTTAATGAATTGTGAGATCGAAGCGTGTGCTTGACTGGGCAAAGTCTGCATTTTCGACTCTAATGTATGATCTCTGCGGTTTTCAACTGTTGCAGATGAAAGCTGGTTGGTAGAGGAAGCAGAGACTCAGCCCCCTCATAAAATCGACGAGAACATGTGGAAGAACAGGGAACATATGGAAGAAATTATATATTTGCTGGAGACGTCTCATTTGCCTGCCGCAGTAAGTTGTATCTGTTCTTTCCATTTGTGATTGCTCTGGATGTTTGTGGGATAACTGCTTCTAACCGCTTATTTGTGTACAAAGTTATTATTTTGATTGGTATATCAAGTTTTCATATTTCACGCCCTATTTCAGCTTCAGCAGCCAACTGATCCTGCGGGCATTGAACTTGCCACAGCTTGTGTTCGACTCAGTGATCAGTTCCAAAAGACTTTGAAGACGTTAGAATCTTTCCAAGCGAAGAACTCAGATCGTGTGTTTAATATTGGTTAGTCCTTACTGGGTTATGGATATATCCACCGAGCAGTGCACATATTTTTCTTCAGTGTTTGAATTTGATTATTCTAGTTTTCCATAATTGCTTCTGCAATGTTTATGATATTTTCATTTTATAAATGCCTAGGTTTTGCATCATATATTTGCTAGTTTCAACTTAATCCAACTACGGCATAGTCTTAGAGTAGTTTGTCATTGCCTTCAGGTATCAACTTAATGGTGTATATACATCATAATCTCACATTAGTTGGGTTGTAGCGAGATGAGCTTGTCTCATTATTAGTTTGATCAACCATTTTCATCACAGTGGATTCTGTGATTGTAGTTCTAACCTTGTTTATCTTCTCACCTTGTAAGGGCTGCTAGAGTCATTATCACCAAGCTTGTCAAAGCTTGTTGTCTATGTTGGACTTAGTCCTTGTTTCTGTGCATGTTCCTCAAATAGTGACCAGTTGATGAATAACCTCAATTTTAATCTCACCATTTGGACGTGTTTTTGAAGAATTAATTGTTTATATTTGCAACATTTGTGCATCAGTAATATAAACATTTTGAATTCCATGTCCTACACTTGAACCATTTATACGGCATAGGTTATACACATTGATCGGTGGGTGGAGAGTTCACATAGGTAACTTATGACTGATAAATTGAAATTGCACAAAAAACAAGCAATAAAGCTAATAAGAAATATTCATCTGAGGAGATATTTGTATAAACAAAATAAACTTGCCAAACCTGAACTTAAAGGTGGGGAAAGAAGCCAAATACAGAATCTGAGTCCAGGAGTCTAAAGGGTTTAACACATGGAGATTTCTTCTCAGGCAGGTTTTATCAGCCCATAATTTGCTTACCATCTTCACAATTTAATATCACCTTTTAGCATGGTCAAAATTAGTAGATCCCATCATGTGTGATGGCATTCAAATGCTATGGTTGTGGTTCTCACGTTGTTTTGAAATTTGATTTTCGACTGAAGAATGTGAGGTAATAAAAAGAAATAGGTAGGAAGATAATAGAGCAGCAGATCACTGGCACATGCCAGCAACTGCTGAAGTGCGAAGATTAAGTGATAAAAGGAGTTGTTTTCAGTGGGAAGCTGAAGTTTTCGTATAGTCCTGTCATAGCATGCCTTTAGTTTCAGTGTGGCAGAATGTTTTTAGTTCTTACTCTCACTATGAGTTATGAACATGTGTCATGGTTCCTCTAAAATATAGATTTCTAATTACCATAAACATGCTATGTTTTTATTGTAGTTATGACCTACATGCCTCAAGATTTCCGTGGAACGCTTATCAGACAACAAAGAGAACGTTCAGAAAGAAATAAGCAAGCAGAAGTTGATGCTTTGATAAGTTCTGGTGCAAGCATACGTGATAGATATGCTTTGCTGTGGAAGCAACAAATGGAAAGGTAGGGCGCCTTATTCCTTTCTGCTAGGGGCTGTAAAGGATTACTGATATTATGTTTCACTTCCCATCAGGAGGAGACAATTGGCTCAACTTGGCTCTGCAACAGGTGTTTACAAAACCCTTGTGAAGTACTTGGTTGGTGTTCCTCAGGTATATCCTAGGAGTTCTGTTTTGTCTTTGTATGTTTGCATGCTGTTTTGAATGTATTGTTGCTGCCAATTTTGAATGTATTGTTGCTGCCAATCTTTAGATTATGAATCATGGTGGTCATGTGAGTAAACCTAATAGAATGGATGTTTTGAGTATTTAGTTGGCCATAGAGAAGAACTAACCCATGGGCCATTTCCAAGACATGGATTTGCATGTTATCTTGCCTTTTTGTTTCTGGTTTCCTATCATAATCTAGAGTTGATGATTTCTCTCCAACTGCAGGTTTTATTGGATTTCATCAGACGGATAAATGATGATGATGGGTATGGATTACTGTTTCTATGTTCTTTCTGAATTTTTTTGTTCCTTCTGGTGATGTATGAATTTCTTAAATCTCAAGTATAATGGTTTTTTAGCTTTTCTGATTTATAGGCCCATGGAAGAGCAACGGCAGCGCTATGGACCTCCTCTGTATAGCCTTACAAAGATGGTGCTTTTCATTCGATTGTTCCTTTCTTTGTCATGGCAGAGATTTGAGAGTTGTAAACTGTGAGATACCGTGCACAATTTTTTTCACAAAGAATCATTCTCTGAATATTCTCACACTGGTAGGATAATGTTTATTCTGGTCTCATTTTGCCTTAATATTGATGTTCTAATGCAGAAAGGCCAATCACATGTCTGTCTTGGAGCAAGCTGTTAATGTGTATACGACTGAGTTTGAGAGGTTTATTAGTTTTCTTAGGTATTACTTTTTCTTCCCCTCCTTGTCTACTTGCATAACTCATGATGACATAATAATGGCAAAATAAAAATGTGCTTCTCAGCAACTTTTTGGATAGAAAATTTTTGGTAGTGTCCAATTTCTGCTTAATGCCTCTGCAAGATGCTATTGCATGCTTATGTTAACATTTCTATGTATTCGAGTGTTACAACAACGAGGTTGCTAGCTGCCTTTCAGATTTATTCTTCAATTTGTGTTCCCTAGGTTATTAAAATTCACTAATCTCAGGAACTTTTTGAATAGAAAATTTTCGCTAGGATCCAATTTCTGCTTAATGTCCCTACAAGATGCCATTGTATGCTTATGTTAACATTTCTTTGTATTTGAGTGTTGTTATGACAAAGAGGATGCTAGCTGCCTTTCGGATTTATTCTTCACTTTGTGTTCCCAAGGCTATTAAAATTCACTAAAGTTAACAATTTTCAGATTTTTAAAACTGCTCTGTCGATTTCATAGTTTAGATGCAATACTATCATTCAAGGGATTGAGCATGTGTAAATCTTTCTTTTGCTTTAATTGATAAACGTCCATGCAATGGAGAGACGAATTTTTCTATCAATTCTGAATGCTTTTCTCCTGTATGTTCATATTCTGAGGTTTTGTTAGAAATTATGCTGTCTACATTGTGCTGGTTATGTTACCTTGGCCTTTCTGTCTATGTATTAATTATCTTTTCTTGCTGTCAACCAGTGAGGTCTTCATCAACTCACCCTTCTTTATTTCAGCAGATGATGCAAGTGTCTTAGATGGGTAAGTGCCTCGGCCCAAGCTTGAAACGCTTGACCTGGAATTATTTTTGCTAATATATGTTTTTGTATTTATACTAGGAAAACTGATGACTACAAGGAGATAACCGTTCCTGCTGGCAAAACTCATGAGGTTTGTCTGCAAAGCTGTTACCCAAGTCATACAAGCATTCTGTAACATTTTTTATCAATCATCTTCTGTAAAAGTTGGTACACGTGAGAACTGATCTTATGACATTTAAACTAAGTATGAAAGTCTCTCTATTTTAATTTAAGCAAAGAATACAGAAATTGCAGGCATCCTCCTTAGGAACTTCCTCCATTGTCTCATAAAACCTCTCTTTGCAAATAGAGGGGGAGAGGGCAAACAGATTATATGATTTTGTAGAAACTATCCCATCCTTCACCTGAGGGGATATTCTATTCGGAAGGACCTCTGGCTTAAAGTAAATAGACTTCCCTTTTTTTTTTAATAATACCCGGATTTATAATGTCCTGTGAATTTTAGAAGTTATAAATAGTTAGGGATAAATTCTTGCCATTAATTTTGGTTGTGAGAACATAACGGGTGATGATTGATCTGAGCAAATATAAAGTACTTCCTTTTGTTTGCTTGAGTCATTCACAGTTTCCAATACCCAGCAATATAGTAGAGGATTCAAATTGTTCATTTCCCAGTGTAAGCATTATTTGTGGATCTGTAGACATATTCATTTCACTTTGTATCTATGAATGTTCTGTTCAGCAGTTAAATCTTTATGTTTGAATTCAGTCAGAAGGCCAATCAAAAAACATCAATTAAAAGTCATCAGAACATTGTAGCTGTAAATAAATTCAGAGTGAAAGAATGTCTTACATAGTTGATGTTGTGAGCTTTGGTACCTTATTATTGTATTTCTTTTTCTCTTTAAGCAAAACACCTAGCAATTTATTGTTAGCCTTTGGATCTGCACTCAGTGTTGTGTTTGGGTAATTCTTTGGCATCATATTTGCAGGTATTGTTGGCAGTGGATGAAATTAACTCATACATTGCTTGGGATTTCTCATTGGTGCCAGGCAAGATGAGTCTGGTACGTTCAAATCTTCGGAGCTTAAACTTTTCTTAAAAGTGAATGGTTTTACTTATTGAGAATACAAATAAGAGCGGAGTTTAACATCAGTACAGGGATTATGTTATTGTTTCTTACATGGTTAATTTAAATACATTAGCTGAGGGTTCATTTTGTTTGCCGTTGGATTTACTTTTGCCAGGATATCGGATTTAGTGTGGAATACACAAATTCTTCTGGAGACAAAACAGTGAGCTGAAACTTACTTGATTTCGTCCCTTTTTATTTTCTTGGTTTGTGCTCTGACTTTTATTTTTCTTCCTCTTGCATGGAAATTGATATTTCAGCAAATATTACCTTACCGACGTTACGAAGCTGACCAGGTAGCTGTTTCGCATCTGGTTCTGAAAGTTCACCCTGGCCTTTGCTGTCAATGCAATTTTTAATTTGGCCAGTTTCATTGATGTATTCACAGGGTAACTTCTGCACATGCATGGCTGGTAACTACAAGCTCATATGGGATAATTCATATTCAAACTTTTTCAGAAAGGTGGGTTGGCTTCACTGGTTCTTCTTACATTCATTTCAATACTTGTGTCTTGATTGTCCCTTTCATACTGTTCTTCCTTCTAAATTCTCTCAAAACAGATAACTCGTTTGTTCTGGCTTTAGTTTTGAATGAATGCCAACAGAATGCTTTCCATACAGATTTTCGTTTTGTTCTTTTGAAAATCTTGTGACACGCAAAAGCGCTTCCCCAAAACAAAATAAGTTAGGAAACACCTCCCTAGTTGACGCCTAGCTGCAACAGCTTTACAAATACATGCATCTTTGTCTTGACAGGCCCTACGCTACAAAGTGGATTGCATACCACCAGTTGCAGAGCCAACAGCTTCAAATGAAGTGGAAGAATGAACAGTCTCCTCTAACCCTGCACTGAAGCACACTCCTTGATTTGTGGTTCAGAGTGATTTCGTTGAAATTCATTTGTACTATGAATTATATCTTTTGTTTTCTTGTTCTTGGCTAAATTTCCAATACTTGCAGGAGCAATCATCCTGAAACGTGTATTAACGTGTGTATATCTAATAGCATGTCATCAGTAAATCCATTCTTGTTTGTGTTGTGCAACGTGGCAGCTCTGGTAATGCTACAGACAGCTAAGAGAAAGTTAAGTTGGTGTTTAGTTGTTGAAAATTTATATATTTTTTTTTCTTAATATTCTTCAATGAAAGTCTAAGGGCATAATATATTTTAATGATGTGAAAAATCTTGTTTTCTAAATTTTATAAAACTCATGTATTAAAATGAAAAATGTCTAAAACAAAGTTTTTTATAACATGATGTTTCAAAGTTTGAAAAATGAGGTTATTTACAATCTTAAAATAACAAGCTATGCATTTGAGAGAACTTTCCTTATCCAACAATTGCCTAAATTTCCTATTCAGGAAGTGTTCCATAAGTAAATGGTACTGCACCTCGACGATTCAAGTGTTACACAAACTAACTACTCTCTCCTCTTTGAAACATAACATGACGTTCTCTTAATCTCTTCTTATAAAACTAAAAGAAAGAAGTCACATCTACAAAAGATGATAGTACTTATCATACCCTTGCTACACATTTACCAAAAAGGAGTAGAAGAAAATGGAAGTTCCATCACTAATAAGCCCTGAATGGAGATGATTCCATATAGGACCATGATAATGTAACGGATGACAAATGTATCCGCACTGTCCGTTGCTGTGGGTCCGTCAGATAAGCAGTTTTTCTTTCATTTACCAAAGGAGCTGATTACATGACTTGAATGAACAAAGGACCAGGCAAAACTGATGCTCAGGTGAAAACTGGGATATTGTCATGCGCTCAACTAAGCCAACTGGTATGTCCGCTTCGCAGCGTCAAGGGTGTTGGACAGGAGCATTGCTATTGTCATAGGCCCAATTCCTCCTGGTACGGGAGTAATAGCAGATGCAATACTCACTGCTTCCTCATAGCAAACATCTCCAACAAGTCGGTATCCATATTCAGTGCTAGGGTCCTGCCATTACCATCCATCAGCAAAAGAGAAGCAATTGGATTGTTGTTGGAAATAAGTAACAATCTAACAAAAGAATTCAAGTATTACCTCAATAGGAAAGGTTCCAACATCAATAACAACTGCACCAGGCTTTAGCCAATCACCACGCACTAGGTTCGGAACTCCTGCAGCTGTGACAACGATGTCGGCTTCAGAAGTAATTTGTTTTGGGTTCTCTGTACAGGCATGCACTACAGAGACAGTTGCATGATGCCTCTGTTCATAATGTCACCGAGGTCCATGCCGAATGAGAAATGCATTCAGTTGGTAAGACCAAAATCAAAATGCCAGTGGTTAAAGACGCATAAACCTGCGACTCTTGGTGAATAACAGGCTAATTGAAAAGGGAATAAAGAAAAAAGTGAGAAAAAAACGTTATGTACCTTTCAATAATTTGAAACAAAAATAACAATTTCATGGGGTACTTCAACAGAAATAAGAAATAATAATAGCTCATGCAACCAATACGTGTTACAAAACCATTTAACAGTAAGACTAGAAGTTGAAGTGAAAAAACAATACAATAAGAGTGAGATTATAATTTGAAACAATGATGGGACATTCAGTTGTGGAAGACTTTCCCATTTGTCTTTTCCAAGTTTTTCTTTGATACAAGTTGAGTCCATAACATGTTTTAAGGATGTGGAAAATCTTATTTGCCGAACTTTGGAACACTCATTTGATAAAGTACAAAAAACTAAAACAAGGTTTTCCAGTTTAACACATGAGTTTTCCAAAAGTTTAGAAAAAAAAATTTCCACATCCTTAAAACCAGCTATTCACTCAAACTTTTATAAAAAAAAAAAATTTGGAAAAGAAAAATAGAAAAAATTTCTACAACTAAACACCCCCTGAATATTTTTAAAAACTCAGGTACCATTTGGTTCTACTTTCCATTCTCTGCCTTGTTTTTGTTTTCATTTTTTAAAAACATATAGAAAAAAAAACTGTACGTCTTTTGAAATAGAAAGGGGAATTTTACAATAAAAAACATAGATAATCATACTTCCAGTGTTCTACAAAAATAGTTCTTATTTGAGAACATATTGCTATAATGAGTTTTTCCTTCAAATCAGGGGGAACAAGGAGAAGAAAAAGGAAAACGTGTTTCTAATTTTGAAACATGAAACTAAAATAAAAAACTGGAAAGCAATTCCAAGTGACGCTCAAAGATTGGGTACATTCCAGAGTATTATCTGAAGATGGTTTTGCAACCTTCTCATTACCAGCAAAAGCAATGACATGGGCAATCCTACAATCTTGCTTCTCCCAATCACAACTGCTTTCTTTCCCATTATTTCAACTCCAGATCTGAGTAACAACTCAATGCAACCCTTTGGAGTGCAGGGTATAAATAAGGGCTCCCTTCCTCTCATAGCAAGATTGCCCATATTTATTGGATGGAAACCATCGACATCTTTTTCCAATTGCAGCACATCCAAAATCCTTCCTTCATCCAAATGCTGTGGGCACATTTGTCATGAGTCAATTCACAGAACAGGCAATGCGCTCATATCCGCTAAAAAAATAAAAACTGACAAGTAATCTTCAGAAATAAAACAGTTCAGTTTAATGGGCAGGCCCTACACCCATAAAAGTGTATTTAATCTCAGATTATGATTATTTTGCACTTGTCAAAGCTCATTAAGTGACAAGAATAACTATGTTCATTGCTTTGGATTTATAAGTATGGTTATTGAACATTTCTGCATTAATATGACAATAACTATTGAGATAAATAATATCTTGAACTTCATTATGGATCACTACTTTAAGCATGGTTAACTAAGAATACAAACTAAATGATATTACATATTAAATACTAATTTTAAATTCATCTCCAGACAAATAAACTTGTTATGAACAAAGTGTCCTGCCACTAGTTATTGATTTTAGGTAATTGGCCATTGTTTTGGCCAAACAAATCCAAATTTTTAGTTGTTCTCTGACGAGATAAAAGGTGCCATTGCACAAGCAGATACTTGTTGGGCATTAACAGCTAAGGACTATCTAGGCCAGCGGAAAACTTTTATCAACCTCATGGCACCTTTTTCTTGCAGTTTGGCTAGATGTTTGTCTGGAAGCTCCAACAACTGGGGGGTCAGAGTTGTGCATCCAAATAAAAGATTTATCCTTAAGGCTGTAGACTGTCAAAACTACATAACTTATACTTCAAGTTTCTATAAAAGCAAACATCAGCAAATAAAAACAGGTGTCAAATTCAATAGAATAGCAAAATCACCTGTGGTAGAGGAAGCTGCACAAGAATTCCATGAATCGAGGAATCCTCATTAAACCTTGTGAGTGCAGTGATTAATTGGTCCTCTGTGCAATCATCAGGCATCTCAGCTAGCACAGACTTGATTCCAGCTTCTTCACAAGCTTTTGTTTTGTTGCGAACGTAAGTTTGCAAGTCTCTTCTGCTGCCCACCAAGATTACAGCCAAACCAGGAACCTTTCCAACATGTTCCTTCATCCTCTGCACTTCATTGGCTATACTTGACCTGATTTCCTCTGCAATTGATTTCCCATCAATTATTGCAGCAGTCTTCATGTCAGCTGTTGTGAATCTCAACTATCAACCCACCAGCTATCCAGGAATAAAAGAGAGGATGATGCTACCGACAGAAAACAGATCCATTCTTACCATTTGGATAGACAGTATCTTAAAAAAAAAAAAGAGAAGAAAAAACTGCAAGCACACTAACATAGAAAACCTTTTGGGTCAGGGGGCCTAATATGTGTGGCTGTGTGCACAAGTGAATCCATGTAGGTACAACTATACAAGTGCATGTACAATACAGAGAGAGTTTGTGTCTTTGGAAAGGGTCATAAAAAATGCCTCCCCTTTTGTCTACTTTTACATGAATATGACCAAAAGCAAAAAGGACAACCTTTTTTCATCAGGAAATAAAGTAAAATGAACATTAATTCTGAAATACAGTGTCCCTCTTGAAACACAGTAGGCAATATGATTGAAATTATGAAACATAGAAAGTACATCCTTTTCTTCAACTAGGAAACTACATCATAGCTTCTTGAAAGTGTGTCTGAGATCTTGTCACGGATGACAACTATCAAACTAGACAACTCATGAATGCCCACACTGGAAAGTAACAATGTGAAGCCTAAAACAAACAGTTGTTAAACTAGAAAATAGATTCAGTAGAACACCATTATACAGAATTTAGAGCAAACAATATAAGAATTGAGCAACTCTAGCATTTACAAAACCCAGGGGGAATCAGAAAAGTAATAATTACACATCAAGGCTTCTTACATGTTTTTCGGTCTGGCAGAGGGCAACAATGACTGTAACTGGAAGTCCAAATGTCTGGGAAATCCAGAGAGACAAGAGTTGGAGAGAGTAAAAGCTTGGAACGGTGGCTTTCCTTCAAAGTACTTGTGGCCCATGTGGCCATGGAGCACATGCATTTTGCGAACTCTCTGCACCATGCCATTGGCATATAGAGCCTTAGTCTCCTTCCCTTGTTATTTTGCTACACCAGCTTTTCAATAAAAAGATTCATTTCACTTCTCACATTATCCAAGTGCTCAAAGCCCCATTTTGTGACTCGATAATCCAAAGAACTTGCTAATTCCACCTAAATGTGAAAAACAACGTTGTAAAAACCAACAATCCTTCATAATCAAACGTAGGAGACAACGGAAAACTCATGACTTGAAATCCTTTGCATAAAATATAATCATCTCCATCATGTCCTAGGAACTTACAAGCATGACCGAGAACAGATTCCGGCCAAAATAGGGAAACCAGAAAGACTAACACAATATCACTTTTGCTAACTATCAACTAATCAGTTCTGCTATCTCTACAATCAAGAACTCGCTAAGAATGAATAAAATTGTATATAAACCTCCGAAACTTGGTTCAATTTCATTGTCGAGAAAACATTTTGATATATGTTAACGATTGCACAATAACGTCCGAAATCGGTAACTCGAGACATATTCGATGCTTCGCTCACAGAAAGAGCAGGCACATACCTCACTTTCGTTATCAAGAGGCTATGAACTTTCAGGAAGGTCACCAGAATAATAATGGTACGTTTCCCTTGCTAATCAAACATTCGCTTGAAAATCTAGCTTCTTTTATCTTCCACTACGTGCAGCGACGACGAAAAATTTAAGAAATCGGGAAAAAAATTGAGCGTGAGAAATATCATGAGGAGAGTTAAAGTGGAAAAGGAGGAGGAAAAAGGAAAACAGAAGGCGACTAACCTCGTAGACTCGCAGCGGCAGCAATTATCTGGAGTAATCGACTGTGGAGTGAAGGAGGCCGACGGGAGTCCGGACTCCGAAGTCCGAACTGAAGGTCTTAGGCTTGATGGACAATTTCATTGTTGGTCCTGAAACTATCAGATTTGTTAACATTGTATCTAAATTATTTTATTTCCAACAAATTTACCACTGATTATTTGTTAGCACTGCTAATTGTAGTTGATCATTTTGTGCTCGTAACATCCTGAATTTTGCAAGACTCGATGGTTCGCATCTGTCTGTTATGGTAAAGCATGACTACGATTTTGACTTTCAGCTGTATTATTAATTCAGTAATTTTTCCTTCAGTTCAAAGTGTGCTTTGATGCATTTGGGACTTGTTTGTCTGCTCAAGCCACCATTTTCTTGTCTTTCCAAGCGTTTTGTAATGAAGACAGCACCGGTAACAAGACCCATGGAGTCCCACCAACAAGGCTTTTCCGGCCTCAGCCTCAGCCCCAGCCTCATCAAGTAATTCTTTTACATTTACTTTATTTTTGGCATCAACTTATTTCTTTTCTAGTGCCATACGCTTCTGAAACTTAAGAAATTCATGCAACTACCAACCATTCAAAGGGATTAAGTAAACCCAGGACTTAATTGCAAGACAATTTACTTTTAACCCGTAACTCATTTGTGTCTATCCTTCCTATCACTGCACGTTTCTAATAAAGTTTTCTCTTATGATCAATAAAACCGGTTTCCTTTACCTGACCACCGGGAAAAAACTAATAAAAAAGGATACCTGTTGAATTCTTCTCTTATATGAACAAGAGCCACATGAATACCTTGTCCAGAGATTCTGCACAAGTGCATGGGCAAAATCTGTCAGTCAATTATGACAGCCTCTCAGTGATCAACAGATGCCCAATGTAAAGATTTTAGGATACCAAAAAGTTCAACTGTAAGAAGGGCTGTAAGGAATGGAGTCCAGAAACTCTGTCGTAAGTCATTTTCATTTCAATATAGAACTTGTTATAATTTCCATATAAAAGTTACCTTTAAAATAAGTATACTAATTGTGGAGGATTTCAGTACCTTTAAAATAAGTACACTAATTGTGCAGGATTTCGGTAGAGTTTAAAAAAAAAAAAAATAGTGTGTGACCGTCCATCTTGATTATAGATACATCACGCACCTATATGACAAACTCAAATATATCAGTGCATGATGTGTCTATCACTATAACAAACAGTCTGACCCTTCAAATAAACTTGTAGCTTACCTCAAGTTTCTCGAGCTCGAGTAAATATACAGGTAAAGGACAGGCTTGGGACCTTTGGGTACAGGGAGGACTCGGTTTCCTTTGATGTCTAAGGAGTAAATTGCACAAATGGTCCCTAATCTTTAGTCATTATTACGTTTTAGTCTCTAATCTGTTGAATGTTCTGTTTTAGTCCTAATCCTATTAAAATTGTTTCATTTTGATCCCTCACAAGATGAAATTCATTAACTCAAAATAATTGTCTAACAGAAAATTTTAAAATTTTAATTTAAATATTTGGTAACTGTCTGCTAATAAATTTAAACAGTTTAATTTTTTTTTTACAATAAATGGACAATTTAAATTAGTAGTTTTTTCTTTCTGAATGAAATAAATTCAATTGATAGAGAGAAAAAAAAGTGATTTAAATTTTTCATTAACTGTAAAAAAATTATTATATAAATTAAACTTATTGTAAAATAGTTACCTGATAGTTTAAATTATGATATAAAAAGTTGTTATCAAACAAATACTTTAAGTAACAAATTTCATCAAATTAGGACCAAAATGAAATGTTTTCAATAGATTTAGGACTAAAACGAAATGTTTTATTAGGTTAAAGACTAAAACAGAATATTCAATAGGTTAGGGACTAAAAGAAAACAATAACTAAAGGTTATGGACTATTTATGAAATTTACTTGATGTCTAAGTTGAAGCTGCTTGCCAGTGGGCAATAATCTTTTAGGAAAGTTACAAAAACCTCTCCTATAGTTTGATCTAACCTACAGTTTGCCCCCTTTATTTTGAGAAACCTACACTTTGCTTTTATATTTTTTACATTACCTGATAACAACTTCTGAAACTGTATTTAAATTATATGATAATCATCCTCCACTAATTTCAATCTCTCTAGTATTTTTTTTATAGTTAATAGATATTTTAAACTATTCGGTTTTTCCTTTCTATATATGTACTTTCCCACCTGTAATTATATATCAGTATTTTTTAAAGGTCGGTTGGTTGTGAAAAAAATATCAAAAATCTTGAAATTACTATAACATTATTATCATATCGTTTAAATACAGTTTTAGAAGTTGTTATCAGGCAGTGTAAAAATATAAGGGGCAAAGTGTAGGTTTCTCAAAATAGAGGGGCAAACTGTAGGTTAGACCAAACCACAGGGTGGTTTTGTCATTTTCCCTAATCTTTTTTAGGCATCATCTAAATTCCTCAGCCCACAATGTCCAACAACTTTTGAGCTTTGAAAGATCGGTCGGCCGGAGTTCTTCTTCGCCCACTGGATTGTCAAGCTAAGCCTTTTTAAGGGCCTAAACGAGCCCAACAGGTTCCAAACCGAAAAGGTCATCAAGGTTGGGTTTAAACTTCGTAAGTCGTCCCAAACCTTTTCATATATAAACTCAGACGCGCGACCCCCTAGGTTTTATATATTCATGAGTAAATCAAATATTTTGTTTAGCAAAAACGGCATACCAGATTGAAATAAATGTGAAGCTGGTGGGTCATTGTTTAATGTAAAAATTACGGCGGATATGTATTTTATTTTCTTTAGAATGTCAAAATAATTAAATAAGAAATTAGTTCCATTCGATATTTAATTTTCACTGAATGGCTTTATCAATTTGATTTGGCAAACCAATTTCATCAAACATATTAGAAACTATTTGAATTTGAATCAAAATTTTAATTTTTTTTTCATTTAAATAATAATAAATATGAATAAAAATTTCTCTAAAATCAATGGGTTTTGCTGGGGCACACTCACACACAACAAGAGAGGTAACTCTCCCTCATTCTTTAACTCTCTTTCATCCATTACCTCAGTTTCAACGCCAAACTATTACAACTTTTCATAGATTTGTGAGATAAAATTTACTTTTTCCTGGACAGATTTGAAACGATCCCCAAAAGGTTTTTTAATGGTCTTGAGCCTTTGCTATTAAATGTCTTTGGTTGGAGTAGTGATTCAACTTAATATCTCCCGTTATACTAATATTTGTAATTTGATGTATCACAAGTATATGAGAGAAAAAGGGAATTAAAGAGGTGCATTTACAAGTAACATGGCAATGTCTGAGGAAGTGAGATAAAAATAACAGGGAAGGAACAAAAGAAGACCCTGTTTCCCATCTCTGTCAAATCTAAGTGAAGGAAGAGGAGTAGGGCCTGGAAGAGGATTCTGAATGTTGACGATGGAGAGGCTTTTGTAAATAAATGCAAGGGGATGGCGTATATGTCTGATTAGAGGGAAGAGAATGATTTTTGGAGTCGTCTTTTTGGGTTTTGCTCTTGTTCTATTCTACCTCCTAGAAAGTTTCTGTCCTCTTCCTCATCAATTCCAAATGATCTCATACATGCTTCTCATCCACCCAATTATTTTAGTGTAACAGTTGTAGTACTGTGCCAAATTATTGCGTATCACCAGTTGAATGATGGTTATCAACATGCCAAATTACATTACATATATAATCTACCCTGCAAGCAACTTAATTAATATATTTGTAATGTAAACCCATCTGAACCGTTTAGCCATTAGGCCCAATTGATGAAGATAAATTAAGAAGCAATGGATGTTGGATAAATGGAAGAATTAATTGAAGTTGGTAATAGTGGTGGGTGGTAATGTAAGTACTAAGTAGCAGTAGTAGTTTATAGTAAGTGAGTAGTAATGTGCATGTGAGTGAGTGTGCTTTAAAGGGGGCTTGACATGACGAGCCTGTCTGGGTGGTGCTCCCTACTTGCAAGAAACCCAGATACGTAGTCGAGTCGTGTCGCGTGGCCCAATCTGCTCGGCCGAACCTGCAATTCCAGCCATGACTTATCACTGGACCTACCACCACATCAATCCACTCCTGTCTCAATAATTTGGCTTTATTATCCCCCATTCGATCATTTTCATTCCCCTCACCTCACTTCTTTATCCTTTAATCATTCTATCATTTACGACTTTAGTTTCAAAGTTTGAGTAGTTGAAGGTTAACATTTTTGGTGAATGCCTATAATTAAGCTTATTACCCCAAAATTAATCCACCTCTACATCATGTTTTAAAGCTGACATGTAATTGATCAATAATTTCTCTATATCGGGCAATATTGCGACTCAACTCAAAGCCAAATAATTGGATATCATATATTGAGTGGATGTAATTGTCTCAGAAGAACTTGCTTCAGTGTAAGTATTTAACTGTACGTCAAAGAAAAAAGGGTGCCAAATTCTATAAGAATATGCATGTTGAATCGTTACTCAAAACAAGGATGTAGCTATTGAGGGAGCTGTTGCCCCTCAGAATTTTCTATTTTTTTACTAGTAGTAGTTAAATATAATATAAAATTGAATTTCACCCCATAATAATGCGAACACATAACTCCTTTGTTACTCTTCAACTCTTGAACTGCCTTCAACTAATCATAACCAGTCTCCAATTTCTTCACCATTTTTCAACAGTTTCATTATTGTGAAAAAAAAGTGTTCTACTAACAAAATTTTCATTATGATTGTTTTGCATAATTTTATGATGATTTAGGTTAATTGTATTGTGATTCCCAAATAATTATGATAAAAATTAGTTAGGTAAATTAATTCTTAAGTGCCTCAAATATGATTTTCTAAACTTTGGTGATGATACATAGGACCAAGGTTGACAGATTGATTCGTTTAATATTGACTCTTCATGCCTCAACTTACAAAACATGTTTTTTCAACTAAAAAAAAATTGTGAAGATCAGATTGAAAAACAATATGAACAATAACTTTATTATTGATAGTTTGCTTTTATATATTGAAAAAGGTAATGTAGAGGCTTTAATACAAATTCAATACTTGATGATTTTAAATATTTGAATGAGTATCGTATTAAATTTTAAGCTATAAACATTTTTGACTTGAACTTAATTACCGTAGATTTTCAAATTTAATGAGTCTACATGTTACATCATTTGATGTTTACTATTATTGACTGTAAATTTATACATGTTAATAACCTGCCCACGCCCTCATCTACGCCCAAGGTGTTAAATACCGTTACCGCTAGGTATATCGCACCCTGAATTTTTAAGCTATACCACATAGTATATTGTACCGCATGCCATTACTGTTTTCACAAAAAAATAAATGTTAGAATATTATTTTAAGATGACGTAATTCTTTAATAATTTATTTTTACACATTTTATATATATTCTAATTTTTCTCATCATAATTTATCAAATATAAATAAAATATATATAATAGAAGATATTCAGTTCGGGTAGCATATACTATAAATCTAATTGGGATATATTGTTTAATACCACAGGCACTTTTAAGCTGCTACTATCTATTAAATTTTTATATTAATTTAGAAAAGTAACAAAAAAATAAAAGCAAATGTTTATTTTATGATATATGTATTGTTTATATTTTAATATTTTATATATTTATGATATTTTTATGTAAAATGAAAAAAAAAACTACGAAAAAATAAAATACCGTGGTATGTACCACGCAGTATTTGCGGTATACCACAATTTTTTGACAAAATACATATAAAAAGTGAGTGGTATGCGGTATACCGTGTGGTAAAATGATAAAACGCGAAAACATTTGCACCGCATACCCGTAATAAACCGTATACCGCGGTATGTAACACTATGCCTATGCCCCCCCAAGGCTCAAATCTTAGCTACATCCCCGCTCAAAAGTATAATTTAGAATCAATCACTATATGTTAACGTTATAACTCTCAGGAATATACTTTTTTTCATATATTCTAAAGTTGTTCAGTATCTAGTGATATTTAAGGAAGTTTCTGCCATCATCCTTTTACTATAAACAGTCTTTCATTCTAAGTCTAGCTCTTTACTCTTCTTGCAATAAAAAAGAAATAATATTTATATTGTTTTTTTTTATCTAGTTTCTACCCTCTGGATCATTTGGCTTAGGTGAAATCAGTTGGTATTCTAATCTCTAACTCTTAATGTTGAATCTTTACAAGCTAGAAGGGATGTGCTATTCAAGTTATCTCACTCATCTACCTTAACGACCAAGTTTCTACCTTCATGGCTGTGCATCCTAACCTTTTGCGCCAAACATGGGGCATTAAAATGGCATTTCCAGATACACCTTCCTCATATTTTTTTAGTTGATGGAGCATGGCATCAGCATGTAGGTCTAGGAGCAACTGTCTAGCTCTGGATGGGAACAAATGTCTTTTTAGTATTTAAAGGTGGTCAACTTTTCCCCACATGTGCATCCGCTCTTAAAGCTAAACTTCAGGTTATTCAAGGCATTTTGCAAACCACTTTTAGGTTCAGGTTATCTTTAATTACTATTTTAACTGATTGTTCTCAAGCTTGATGGCTTTATGGGGCGTTTTGCTCTTAACGTTGCACTAACCGGTTTAGTTCAATCCCTCACCATAGCATTGGAGAAGATGGATCACTATGCTTTCATAGTTGTACCTTGCCAGCAATAGCTCCAACTCACGATCATGCTACTTCATTTTTTCCACTGCACTTATATTGTATTTACTTCTAATTAACAAAAAAAAAATATTGTGCAATTTAAATTAAAAGTACTGTTGAAAAATAACTTGTAAGCCAAGTTAGTCAAATAAATGAATTATAGCTATTAAAGGACATTAGCTCAACGGCTCAGGTTTATCAACTTTATCTGTGTGCCTGGATTTTTCTCTTTCATGCTTATTGTGTTGTGTGTAGTTAGATCATATAAGAATCGTAAATAGTCTCAAGGGATCAGCGCTGTTGGTCCTAAAGGGTTCGAATTTCCCTTCCCCCAAGCAATTAACTGTGTCTCATAAACCTATAGGTTTCGATGAACAGACACATCCATCCTAACCTTTCTTAATAGGTAAAATATCTTTTTCTTAAAATACTTGCATAAAATTATTCTAAATACAAAAAAAAAAAAGAATTATAAATAGATTATTAAGCTTTATCTTAGCTCTTAATATTAAGTTCTTACTTGAGAAGGTGTATAAGTCACTATGGTTGCATTCTTTGTTGTGCTTGATTTAAAATACCATTTTTAGAAAGTGTATCTTTTTTGCATGGTATCAAAGTAGTAATTCCAATACTAGCCCACATGTTAGCTGGAGGATAAAATAAGGTTATGCTGAATGCAGGTGGTAGTGGTGGTGGTAGCAATTCTCTAATTAATCTGTTTCACGACCATAAATAGGTCTATTTACTTCCTGATGTTTGTCTATTACACAATGGCATCTCTAGTTCCATCACTTTTAGATGGCAACAATTATCCAAGGTGGAGAAAGGTCATACTTAACATACTCCAAAGTATGAACAAATTAGGTTCATAAATGGTAGCCTACCCAAACCAGAAGAGAATGCCATAAAGAATTTAGCATCAAAAGTGTAAAGGGCGAGTATTATCTAAGCTCATGAATTCCATCCATTTTTTTACTTCACAATTCAACTATGTACCACAATTCAACAACCTAATTGTGGGGAGAGCTGAATGAAATATTTTTTCATGTAAACAAACCTAGGTTGCACGAGCTTAAAAGGAGTATTTCTTTACTTTGTGAAGGATCAACAAGTGTGACAAGCTAGTACACCAAACTAAAGAGCTAACAAGATGAGCTTGGAGATTATGCCCAAGTCCTAAATTGTACCCATTTGGTAGTGAACATTTGGATGAAAGAAAATGAGAAGAAGCATATATGTCAATTTGTAATGGGTCTCGATTAGAAAATCAATATGATTCAATCTTAAATACTGGCTAAGAAGCTTCTATAGTTTCAACAGAATCTATGAAATTGTGGGGGCCAAGGAAAAACAATTTAGTCAAAATAAAAATGAGAAGCAAGGGCAGCAGAATAAGCCAAAAAGTAAGGATAGCAACTGACAAACTGGACAACCTAGGCTGAAATGCGCTTATTACAATGAAATTGGTCATTGTGTAAAGGATTGTTGGGAGATCATACCCTACCGACTAAGAATCGAAGCACAAAGTAAGACAAGAAAAAGACAATACTTATGCTAGGAACGAGGCTGCATGAGAATCTGGGATGGTTTCTTCCTCATCAATGCTTGGTTTGATGCCTGTTGAATACAAACTCTTTGGGATATTAAATAAGGACAAGAATGAAGATTATGTAAACTATGTTGGCATGAAAACTTGGTTAAAACATTTTACCATGCTTTAAGGACAAGAATGAAGATTATGTAAACTATGTTGGCATGAAAACTTGGTTAAAACATTTTACCATGCTTGGATCCTAAATATCAATGCTACCAACACAGTAGTCAAACGAACATATTTAGTGAAATTCATAAAACACAAGAACATATAATACACTTGCCAGATAGGTCAACCAAATCAATGAAAGAGTTAAGGAAATGTAATATACTTAATACTATCTGACTTTGAGAAGCCCTACACTCACATAAATTTAAGTTCAATCTTATTTCTTTCAGTAAACTTACAAAAGATCACCATATTTCCTAGACCTTTTTTCTCTAACTTTTATGTCATACAAGACTGAACCTCAAAGAAGTTGATTAGAGTATGTAACAAAGAGAATGATCTAAATTTCTTTAAGGTAGGCAAAGTTGATAGTATGGCGAGTCTAAACCCTACAAGGATGAAGGCAAAAAATCTATGGCATCAATGTACATCCTTGTCAAGAACATCAAGTTGTTATCACTAATCTTCCATGTGCAAAAATGAGTCACCAAGCTTGTAAGATTTATCTTCTTGCAAAGGCATCTAGATTATGTTTTAGTAAAAGTAATAATTTGTCAAGATTTTCTTTTGAGTAAGTTCACATAGATATTTGAAGGCAACATCATATCCCATCAAAACTGGAGCATGTTATTTTCTCACTGTGGTAGATGACAGTGCTAGCAGAACTATATGGATTTTGTTACTGAAAAACAAAAGTGATGCTACAAAGTTTTTTTTCAGATTTCCTTTAAAATCATCCATAACCAATTTGGTGTTAAGATTAAAATGATACTTAATAATAATGCTTTAGAGTTGACACAAGACAAAATGAGAAATTGGGAGATTTCTTTAAGGAAAAATAGATCTTAAGCCAAACTTCATGAACAATGACACCTCAACCAAATGGGGTAATGGACACAAAACACAGAGATACATTGAGCATAGAGAAAGTATTAAGATTTTAGGCAATAATTTTCATAAAATTTTGGAGAGTATATCTTGAGCACTATGTATCTTAAAAATAGGTTACCCATGGCGGAGCCTAAAAATAAGACACTGTTTGAAGCTCTATACAATCAAATACGTAACGATGAATATCTCAAGGTTTTAGGATGCTTGTTACACCATAAATCTTTTACAACCAAAAGATAATTTAAAGCAAGAGCTATAACCTGTATTTTTATGAAGTATTCATATGGCCTAAAGGATATAACGTTTATGACCTAAAGACAAATTGTATTATCTTTTTATTCTTGAGATATTTCATTTTATAAAGATATATTTCCATTTGCCTTGATCCTACACTTTATTGACAATGACATTATTTTGGGACAAAAGATGTTTCAGTCCCAAAAAACCAAGAAGATGCATTAAGTCACAAAAATGAATAAATAGTGAGTTCAAATGGTGAACAAATTTCCAGCAATGAAGTTGACGTGATTGAAAATAGACAAAGCAACAGAAATCAGCAATCACCCAATTACTTGAGCAATCATGAAATTGGCTTACTAAGAAGAAATACACTTATTCACTCCAATTCGACATCATTAGGTAATCCTCACCTCTAGCCTCATAAATTTATGATAATATTCTTCTTATGTACCATCACCTTTTTTTTACCACAGTGTTGAAAGATGAAGAACCAATGACTTATTCAGTGTCTTGATGAAACTCAAATTGGCAATGTGCTATGTAGGCTGAATTCAAGGCTTTGAAAGCAAACCTGACATGAGATTTGCAAGTATTACTTAAGGTGAAGATGGCTGCAAATTGTAAATAGGTGTAGAAAATTAAATAAAATTTGGATGGAAGCATAGAATGCTATAGAGTAGGGTTGGTAACAAGGAACTACAAACAAATAGAAGGATTGGATTTCATCCAAGTATTTACATTGCTCGCTAAATTAACTAGTATATGTTGCCTGTTGGCCATAACTACAATAAAAGGATGAAATTTTTGCCAGGTTGGCATAAATAATGTTTTTCTGCACCAAGACCTGCATGAGAAATCTGCATGCAACCATTGTCAAGATATTTAAAAGAAGAAGATTGATGGGATTCTTAGTTCAGAAAATTGTTATATAGTCTGAAACAGGCGTTGAAGAAATGATTTGCAAAACTTTCAACTGCCTTAAAATATTTTGGCTTCAAGCAATCTAATACTAACACCTCATTTTTTACTTAGTAGATAGGTGAGAGCTTTATAGTAGTACTTGTTTACATGGACAATATCGTAATAGCTATAAATGAAACAACTAAATATTATAAAGAAAAATACTCTTTATAATGTCATTTCCATTTAAGGGACTTAAGAAGACAAATACTTTTTTGGATTGAAAATAAGACATAGAAGTGAATGGATTTTTTAGCCAGCAAAAATATGTTCTAGACATTTTAGGGAGTGCCAACCTTACTATAGCTAAACCTAGAAAAAATTAAATTGTGTAGCAATATAAATTAAGCAATGTGAGAAAGCCGAAAATTGAGGACTCGATGAAATTTAAAAGGTTAGTTGACAAACTTCTCTATCATACCATTGCACAAGTAGACATCACAGACATCATCATTTTTTAAAGTTAACATATGCAAGAACCATAAATGGAGCCCAGTTAAGGACTCCAATTCCCTCGGCATGGTGTTTTAAACTTTAATGAATATTGTGATGCTAATTGTACTGCATGCCAAATTAGAATAAAGTCAATAATGGGATATTTCATGGAGTTAAGACAAACACCAATTTTATGGAGGGCTAAGAAACAACCCACCAATTTTATTGAGCACCAATTCCCTCGGGTTAAGCTGAGTGTAGAACAACTGGTATTGACAATAAGTGAACTAATATGCCTCAAATCCTTGTTGAGATACTTTACCTTAGAACACAATCAGTCAATACAATTGTTCTGTGACAATTGAGCTAGAATTGTTGCATATAGCAACCAATCTTGTATACCATGGAATGACCAAATGCATCAAAGTTGTACAGAAACATATCTAGTTAAGTGAGCTTAAAATTAGCTAGTTGCATCCCTTTTAACCTTCAACCAGTTGATGCATTAACAAAGGTGCTAAGTTTTGATGATTTACAAAGGCTAACAAGCATGCTTGACATTTCTTCTTTCCATGCTCCAACTTGAGGGGCTAATGAAAGATAACTTACACACCAAGCTAGTTAAATAAATTAGGTATAGTTATAGAAGGAATCTAGCTTAAAGCTCAGGTTTATCATGCATCTTTGTGTGCGTGGTTCGTTACTTCTCTCATTTGTTTATTATGTTGTTGTCTAGTTAGATTAAATAAGAATTGTAAATAAATTAGGAAACTCTATCTTAGCTCTTAACCTTTAGTCCTTGGTGTATAAGTCCTGTTGTTTATTTTTTTTCACCGCATGAATGTGAAATACCACTTCCAGAAACTATCTTTTTTTACAAGCATATAATTTCAATTTAATCACAAACTATTGCATTAGTTTAATGGAGCTATTTCTTTTTTTTTTTTGTAGATTTTTATTTTAAGATTCCATATAAATCTTCTCGCTCTAGCATTATTACCCATAAAATAAAAGGAAAAATTAATTAAAATACAAAATTTTGGATAAAAGAATAAAGCACTAAAAGAAAACAAAATAATGAAGAAGTATTTCTATTTCAAGTCCATTTTCACTTACTCATTTACATCATATTTTACGATATATATTCCTAGAGTCCAAACAAAAATGGCCTAAAGCCCTTTTGCCCACTGAACTTTGTCAACTCAGACTTTTTACCCCTTGGATTTCAATTCAGTTTGACTTGCCCCTCAAATTTTACAAACTGGAACCTTTTACCCCTCAACACAGTTAAATGAAGAATGTGTAGTAAAATAAAAATAAAAAAATAACTGAATGGGTAACTAAATCATTTACCCAATGATTGACCTTTATGAGCAAACAATAAGCGTAAAGGCTTCAATTTTATATTTGAGATTGCTCATATTTTTCTTATTTTTGCCTATAAGTTTGTGTTAAGGCTTCCTATTGTTTGCTCACAATAGTCAACAATTTAACAAATGATTTAGTTAGCTATTCAATTTTTCTTTTATTTTCATTTTACTATATATTCTTCATTTAATTGGACTGATAGGGTAAAAGGTCTCAGTTTGTAAATTTTGAGGGTCAATCAAACTGAGTCAAAGTTTAGGGGATAAAAAGTCTAAATTGTCAAAGTTTAAGGAATAAAAGGGACTTTCGGCCAAACTAAAACTATCTCTTAAAAAATAAAGAAAATTAAGGGACCCAGAAGAATGACCAAAACGAAGGATCTCGCGGCTCAATGTGATCCATCGTTTTCCTTGCTAGCGTTGAACTCTCGAGCGCCATGCACATGTTAACATATATTCCAATTTCCAAATGAAGACCCAACTTTTCCCCCAAAATCAAAAGCGATACGAATATAATTGGAGTAAATTACATAAATAATCCATAATTTTTAGTTATTATTATTTTTTAGTTTCTAATCTGTTAAATGTTCTGTTCTGATCCCAAATCTATTAAAATTATTTCATTTTGGTTTATTTTTATATGAAATTCATTAACTCAAAATAATTATTTGACAGAAACTTTTAAAATTCTAATTTAAATATTTGATAAATGTCTTCAAATAAACTTAACAGTTTAATATTTTTTGACAGTAAATAGACAATTTAAATTAGTAGTTTTTTCTTTAAGAATGAAATAAGTTCAATTTACAAAAAAAAAAAAATTAAATTTTTCATTAACTGTAAAAAAATTATTATACAAGTAAAATTTACTATAAGGTAGTTACTTGGTAGTGTAAATTATGATCTAAAAAATTGTTATTAAATAAATAGTTTGAGTTAAAAAATTTTATAAAACTGAGACTAAAATGAAACATTTTTAATAAATTTAAGACTAAAATAAAATATTTTTAAGAGGTTTAGAATTGAAGTAAAATATTCAACAAATTAAAAATTAAAAAAAAAAACAATAACTAAAGATTATGTACTGTTCATGAAATTTATATAATTATTTACTTGTGTGCTACCACTCAAAGTCAATGATAGGAGGGGCCAAAAAACAAAAGCATACGAGAGGGCTATGGAGGTGTAAAAAGGCTGTTAAAAGAAGATGAAACTGATGAAACGAACCAAGAAAAGGGGAAGTAGGCGTGGCTACAGCTTGAAGGCCGGTAAGTCTACGAAAATAGTTAGATGCGAGCATGGTGTGTGCGGAGTGAAAAGGACGAAGCGGGCGAAGATCTGCGCAAAGGGCAGAGGGCTCGCCTAGGGCCCTGCGCCCTCTCACGTGCCGCGCTGCGTAGGGGAGACTTCCTCTCCTTTCTGCCACTCCTACCCTCTCCTGGCGCGGAGACGAGCCAAACTAAAAGACGATAAACTTTTTCACGCCAAACTATTCCCCACTTCCTCTTGCAACTCCAACCACAACCACATCGCCTACAACAAACAAAGTGCTAATACTGTTGTGTTAAACAACAAAACAAAGTTTCAGTCACCTTTTATTTATTTTTTCTTTAACTACTTGTTATCCTCGTAAAGTGTGCGCACCCTGTCAGTGTTCAGTCACCTTTTCGATAGAGTCAAAACGAGGCCTGGAACAAGAAAAAGTTAACTCTAGGTATAAATGACCAAGTAAGATAATGAAGGGAAGCACCGTGGATTCACATGAAGGTTTCCAAATTAACTTAGGGGTTATAAATGTAATTAGCATAAAAAATTTGAGGGGAAATTATGTAATTGGGTCAGGTGCAGGTGCAACGTGCAAGTGGGTGGTAGAAAAGGTCAAACGCTATAGGTTGCGGTTTTGGGGAGTGGGTTTTGACGCTTGGTCCTTTATAGGCCTCCTCTTCACTGTCTTGTGCCTTGAATTCGTGCTGTTGTTGGGTAATGGAGAGAAGTGGTCTGTCTTGCTTTTATATCTTCTGATTCTATTCATTTGCTTGAATGGAAGCTATTTGTATACAAATAGGAATCATATGGCATTTATACTCCTGCTAGCTGCAGCCACCAACCCCTCTCATCCACATTAACTGCTACCCACGCTTGTCAATTAAAAGGCTGATCTTTGACCTGGCTCCAGCGTCAGCTTTTGACAAGTTATGGTGAAAACTGGATTTTAATTTCCTCATGTAACAAGTGACTGGACCTGTATTGTTCAGCGCAGGGGTTGTTGTTTGCCATCGATGTGAACGAAATTTCTCACATCCAGCTTGACTACCCCACCTACTACTAAAAAGAAGGAAAAAATACAAAAAAATCCCCTGAAATATGCTCAAACCTACAATTTTATCCTCCATATCAAGTACCAACACTTACCTCATCGTAAAGTGATCACCGCCATTCACCATTATGAGTAAAAAAGATAAAATACTTACTTTTGCCCTCCTAACTTTCTTCCCTAAAAATTTTGCCACCACCAACCTCTGTATCTAACAGTTTGGGCCTCATCTCCCTCCATCCCTCCTAATTTTAAACTGGTCCGATTGTTCGCCCGGTGAAACAGAGAGTACGATCGTTCGCTCTATCCTTCAACTGCTCAGATCGTTCACCTGATCGTTCAGGAGCCCAATAGTTCACCCAATCGTTCACCCGATCATTCAACTGCTCCAATTCGTCGACCAATTCCGAATCAACAGATCGAGTTCAGGAGCCCGATTCTTCGGCCAGTTTCGATTCGTCGACCAGCTCCAAATCAACTGCTCTGATCATCGACTGGCTCTGATTTGTCGACTGCTCTAACTCGTCGACTGCTCCGATTCATCAACGGTCACCCGGGAATCTCGCCGCCTGTGAATCGCGCCGTTCCGCGATGCACAAGTTCATCGCCAAATTCGAGGTAGCCGGCGGTTAAGGTGTAGGTATAGTCTCCAATGAAGGAGCTGCAGCGCCCAAGGAGAAGGCAAGGCGGGGTTGGCGGCGGGAGGGAAGGGGAAAGGATACAACCAGAAGGTAACTGGAGGGAAGGTGGGGTAGACCGTGAAGCTCCGTCAACTGCCAGTGGCTTCGGAAAAAAGAAGATAGCGGCTTGAGGCGAAGAAGCAGCAGAAAAAGCTTAGGGTTTATGTTTGATCTCTTAGAAAGCAAGTAGGGCAAAGTGAAATATGTTTTCTTTTTTCATTTTAACAACGGTTATTAACGACGTTAACGTTAGAGGGAGTAAGTGTAGGTATTTGAAACATAAAGGAGAAAAATGTAGGTTCGACAAAACCTCAGTGGGGTTTTGGTGATTTTTCCTAACTATAATTAAAGATAATGAAAATTTTACACAAATGCGTATCAGAATTAAACATAGGGCGGGCAGATTTTTGGTTTTATATGAAATAACCGAATAATCATTTTTTTAATTATTTTTTATTACTATTTTTTTTGTGATATTTCAATTTTCAATTATAACTGAAAACAAACTTAAAAATTTGGTTTTGGTTTTCAGTTTTCTCAATAAAACTCGGTTAACTAGAAAAACCAATTTTTCTCTACCGGTGGATTTACTAGGCACAATCCCTTATATATATTTGTACATTTTTACTGGTGAATTGTACTATTAAACGAGCTCAATTCTAAAGGTCTGATGATAATAAGAAAGAAAAAGAATGAGAGGACGAACAATGTTATTTCTCTTCTAAGTCATTTTAGTGCAGGTAGAATTCGGTTATTTGGTTAAAAACTGATAACTAAAATTTGGTTTTTAGTTAAATTGGTTTTCGATTAATTCAATTTTCATATTTAATTCGGTCTATTCAGTTATTATGATATAAAATCAAAAATAAAAAAAATCGGATATTTGATTTCGGTTAAAACCGAATTAGCCGATTGATCACCCCTAATTAGACATATATTTAAGTCGAGTAAATGGATCTCAAATTCAAATAATATGATTTTAATCCTAAATAAATTCATATAAAACTAAACAAATGCATCTTAGAACCAGATAAATGAATATTAGAAATAAACATATAATTAAAGTGAAAAAATTTATATAAAAATTAAACAAAATGCTAGACAAATGTATCTTAGAACTAGGCAAATACATCTCATAAATAAATAAACAATTAAAAATAAATAAAATTATCTTAAATATTGATAAGATGATCTCCATTCTGGGCAAATTCACATTAAAATTAGAAAAATACATCTCAGAACTATATATATATAACTAAACAAATTATTACAAAATAATTGTTAAGTTAAAAGCACGTGCACATTGATAATAGACTACCATCAATAGTGAGACTCGCCCGGAACCGCACAATCCCAGACCATACTCTCCACGCCACACGCACACTTCGCAGCGCATATTACCCAATAATTATTGCTAACAAGAAACTCTCAAATCCGTCTAATGCAAGATTCTGAATCAATTTACTAATAACGTGAGAATCACTTATACCTAAAATAACTAATTTATTTGATATGCTTGGTATATGTAGTTCTATATTTACTTTCATGAATGTCTGAATTAACCAGAAAAATAGCAAACGCTTTGATTAGATCACTCACTTGAATGTGTATGTACTTCACAATAAGAGTGTTGGGAGTGTATATGGTGACTTATTCATTTTTTTATAGTATATTGTAAATTTTGAGAATTTTTAATACCCAGGGATTCTTGGACTTGCCCAACTAACATGAATTAGTCCCTTGACCAGAACTTGATTTAAGTTGGTTCTCTAACTTGACAATTTATCACAAGTTAGTTCCTCGTAGTACATGAGGTCACATTGCCTAATATTATTACTTTTATCTTTTTGTCCAAACGCCAAAGTCTCTCTCTGTACTATGCAAAAAAGGTAACTTGAGACTGTAGGGATAGAAAGAGGCTAAGAGAGGTATGGGAGGGAATTATTTTTGGTGCAATGCAAGATTTATTAATATTCACTCTCCACTTTCTCTAGCTTCCAAGTTTGTTCCTTTTTTTTTTTATTTTCTAGGTGAAAGCGTGTTCCTTTATATTTATGCTAGTGTTTCTTTTTCTTACTTCGACACTTCAATTTACTGACCCCAATCCTAGGGTTAGGCTTCAAAGCTTTACCATAGAAAACCTCTCTATGTTTTTATTGATTTTGGGGGCTTTTGTGATCGGTACACAATGAAGGGAGCAAATTTGATTCTCAGTGCTTGATTGGGCTTCTAATTCTCAATCTCATATTCATCACCTTTGAAATCCTTTTACTTTTCCAAAGCGGGAAAGGAGGTAGTTCCAACAACTTCCTTGCCGACTTATCACCGGAGTTGATGGTATTGGAGAATGAAGCGGACTTCATAAAAAAACTTCACCATCACGACCCATTGAAGACTCAAATTGGTTTCTAACCCTATTCCCATAAAGGCAAATGCTTGACTTTAAGGAAGTATATCTTCTGCTTTTTAATAAGACTTTGTTCAACATTATTAGAAGTATATCATCTGCTTGTTAATAAGACTTTGTTCAACAAGGGACGAGTGAGTTTTTCAAAGCTCCACAAGGGTAGTATGTATATTTAGCAGATAAGAGAGTGGCAATACCTTGAACTGAGGAAACTCTGATTGAACGCAGAGTTGAGTCACAAAAAAAAAAAAAAGTGAAAAAACCAAAGCTTACTCGGAATCTATGTCTTAGTTTAGGTTGGAATTTCTTAATTGAAGCTAGATCGTGGTGCTTCTATATGGCTCAATTTTTCTGTCACACATAACAATTGTGGGTTGCCACATTTTGGCTTGATGAAGGAGGCAGGGAAGTCCATCATGGTGTCTTACTTTACGATGGAGTTGCGAGGGCTGTAGACGGTAAACAATGTGGATTCGCCATGGATTTTGCATTTCAATCTACAATTTTGGAGGAGGTAGGTGATGACATTAGGTAACGTGGCCTCATGGACTGCTTTAAGTCGCTTGAGGCACTAACTGGGACAAATTGCCAAATTGGAGGATCAATTTAAACTGATTTCTAGTTATAGGACTAACTTGTTCGACTTAGGCAAGTTAAGGGACTATTGAAGCATTTAGGCCAATATCTAATGGTATATTTGAAGTTTTGAAATTGCTTATTGTTATCTTATCGCCCTCGTAACTATGGATTGTCCTGCTAATTTTATCAGGAACATAAACATTGCCCAATCTCGCAATCAACGAAGCAAAGCTAAAAAGGCTATGCCCCATCTAACAGGGTCTAGCTAGGTTAGCGTTACCGAAACTAATTGAGAACGTTTCCCCATGTGGAAATCGTTGTTAGTCAAAAAATATGCATAAAATAGTTGGCTCCTCTCGGTCCTTCCAAATTCCGATGATAACGTTCAACCTATTTTGTTTATTTTTTAGGTCACTGGTCTCACTGGAACTGCCCCGACCCTCGTTAGGCGCTAGCTGTTCACTACACATTGACATCCCTTACGCGTACGAAAATTCGGACAAAATTAATAAGTACAACCTTATTCTGTTATAATTGGGTGTATGGAGGAATCTATTGTATATCAAACAGTTTAAGTTTGAATTTAATTTGTTTATTATCAAATCAAGTTTAATGAGCTTTGAACTTAAACTTAATCTATATTTTAAAATTAATTTTTAATGAGTTGAGTTCGAGCTCAATACTTTTAGGTTCGAACTCTTATTGAATTTAATGAGTCTAACATAATATTTATATAATATAATAAATAATATCATAATCCATAAAATCCTAATTGAACTTTTATCGAGTTTAACAAACCTTAATTGAACTCGAATCGAGCTCTACCATTTAATTCAAACTTCAAGCTTATCGAACTATTGAATCGAGTTTGAGCCATTTTTACTTAAGCTATGAGCTTGTTTATTCAGTTCTTAGAACTCGAGCTCAAGTTAAGTAAGTCCTTAGATCGATTCATTTCCACCTCTAGTTATTATTACAGCATAATTTGTAATTCTTGTAATGTAATTAAGGTATCACCCGAAGTTTTAATTTAAGTGACATAAACATTTGTTTTTCCACCATACATATTTTTTTAATTGGTGATGCCCATATTCAAGGAATTAGGTTCCTATATTTTTTTGACTTTAAGGGCCATCAAGGCTTAGTCGGGTTCAATAGGACTAGGAGTTTAGTTGTCTCACAATACTTAAGCAGGTCTCATATCTAAGAGATAAGTATCAAACGACCCACATGGAGTTGCTAATATCTCATTATTTAATGGTTCTTAGATTACAAAGAGCAATTGTCTCATGCAATGACTCTAAAGATACAGAGAACAATATTTAAAAAATCTTTATGAAAGAAATCACTGTTTATCTACGAGAAATGAGAGCATCTCATTGGCATTTATGCCATAACTAGAATTCAAACCTGAATGTCGTGTGATCTTTTATAGGTCGCCATGTTTGCTCTTTTAGCTCGTGCTCGTGTGAGGACCAACTTTTTAGCATCAAAACATCATATTGGAGTCCCTACATCATTTCTAATATATAAGTGTTTTTTATCACCCAAAACAAAACCGATGCTTTGTTTTTATACACATTTTTAACCTCCCACCAATATCGACAAGTATGTACGTCTAGCCTGCCATGTATTCGTCGTTTTAATAACAAAAGTTAATTTCAGTTAACTATAAACGCAAATCACACGGGTTTCTTATCTTTTTCGGGTTAAAGTTTTGTTCTAGCTTCGAAAATTTTCCCAAGATAGCCCTTTTAATCAATTCCATAAACCATTTTCAAATATTATGCATTTGGCATTTTCTTCGTCTAGTAACTCTTTCGCCTTGCCTGATTAAGATTTTAGCACTAGATTGTATTAGGTTTTTTTTTAATTTTTTTTTGCAGTAGGTGCCTACTATCTTTCCAGCGTCAGATTCACAACTCAAAAAGCATCATAGAGAAGTTTAGTGAAATCAATTCATTTAGCCAACCTTCAATTCATTTTATTTTAAAATAATTATTTTTGATAATCAGAAAATCTTACACTTCCGAGTGCTATCAATTGTTTAAGTTAGTTAGCAGTATACTTGTCAGACATCACTGAGAGTGACGAGCCAAAACAAGGAAGAAATTACAAGTAAAAAAATTACCAATTGTTAGATTAACCAGGACCTCAAAATTCTAATAGTAAGATTCGAGAATCGAAGACTAAAAGACGAGTGACTCACATTCGTTTTGAAAATAATCGGTGCATCCTATAGTAACCCACAATTAGTCTCAACCTTAAAATCATTAATCATCTTCCACCTTGATTAGATTTAGGTACATTTTGTTCAGGATTAAATCAAACTGATTCAAAATTACTTATATTTTTTTAATATTTTTCAGAACCAATATAATTTAAATTTTAATACTTTAAATAAGTATAATATTTATTCAGTAAATTTTTTATAATGTAATTAATTTTATATAATTTTTTTACTTACTCAACATGAAAAATAAAAATAATAAAATATAATTTCATTATGAAAATTACCAGCTAATGAATTATTATATCTATATAGTATTAATTTTCAAATAATGTTATTTTAATTCTGGATAAAAATTATAAAATAAATTAAGTTATTTTAAATTAATCTGACTTAATGCTAGATAAATTGCATCTTAGATAAAGAGAATAGAGCATAAGAATAGAAGCAGATAACTGAAAGTATATAATACATAGATTCTGTTTTCAAATAATGCTAACACCTAGTATTAGGGATTTAACAGTAATTTTTAGTATTAAATTTTTGAAAAATTATTACAGTCGGTCATAAATTCTTTAACATTAACGAATTGAAACTATAGCGACGGTAACAAAACCTTTTTTTTCCCCCTCTTGGTAATCAAAGGCGGTAACAAATTACAAATAGGAGAATCTGCATTTGAATTTAGGGAAAAACTTAATGGTAAATGTGATAAGTTATTAGTTTGGAAATCTTAAAGTGGTAATATAATTTTTAACAAATTTTAGAAACATTGTGTAATTTACCATATCCTTTTTTGTGTACCAGCCACTATATTGATTACCACTGAATTTGCTAGTAAGTTATAAATGAGATGTCAAAAGTGGTGACATTAGATATTACTATTTGTAACAAAATAACTGTCATACCTGGAATCTAGTGATAAGAAATATATTAATACTGGATAAGTGTGTTTTATTTTATTAGAATTCCAGTTATCTATAGCATCAAAATATGATAACTAATTTGAATGTTGTTTTTTGAGGATCCAGTGATAGATCTAGTTGTGGTTGATAGTAGTTGTCACATACAAAAATAAAAATGGTAAATTATATAAAGATTTTGAAGTTTGTTAAAAATTAAATAAATATTTTAAGATTTCAAGACTAACAAATGTCCATGTTTACTATTAAGTTTTAACTATTGGCAGTATATTCAATCTCAAACAATAATATTAACGGCTAAGTTAGACCCAAACTAAAATTTTAGTGACCATACCAGAACGAAAGAAAATTATAGTAAACTAGAAACCAATCTATAGCGAGAAATCTAGTGTTTTCCCTTGATTTTAATTAGGCAAGAGACATGGTGCTTATTATCTATCGACGCGGACAAATAAAAAGCCCCCGAAAGAAAAGAAAAAAAAAAAGGGAAAAAAGAGGAGAAGATAAAAAAGCGAGGGGATAGCAGTGGCGGATCATAGTAATGGCCGTTGCGTTGAAGTGGGCGATAGCGAAGACGTCAAACAGGCTACGACGAGGGCTTGCTGCCGCTTTGCTTTGACAGCCCATCAGCTCACCTGCTTCCTCTCTTTCCCCCCCTTCCCTATTTCTTTACTACTAGTAGTATATTTTTCCCTTCTTTCTTAAATCACCTTCGCCACTCTCAATAAATTCATCCGCCACAACCTGACCGTCCGCTAGCCGCCACTCCCCCACCTCCCTCCGCCGATCATCGTCCCTCATTCCCTCACTAATTTACCTCAACCCCCTGATTTCTCGCTAGTTTAACCCGTAATCCTGTTTTAACCCACCTCGGCCTTCGTGCCCATATGTACTTGCGAAGACATAAATCCATACAGACACATAGTATATGTTTATTTGTGAGACATAAGAATCCCAAAGCCCCCTGTCCCCTCTTCTGCCTCCGCCTTTCTGCTTGACTTTTAGCTAGCGTTTCTATGTTCAACGCTTCAATAGCATGATGCGTATCTCTATACTATACTCCTAGAAGTCTCCTTTTAGAGCTGATCCATCTATATATGAAGATCTTCAAACACTTTTCCCAGCTATTACTACTCTTCATATCAACAGGTTAGCAACTTCTTATGGCCGCTTGCGAGTTGCGAAACGCAGAAGGGAGTGCGGCGACCGCACTAGGCTTTACCAACACCACCAATTCCTCCTCCCCAGGGGTTCCCAAGATCATGACCCGCAAGCGGATGGCGCCGGAGACGGCCGCCGATTTCCACACCGCCCACAGATTCCTCCGTCGTAGCATGCCCCTTCCAGACGCCGCCGCCACCACTTTCTTGGCCGCTCCACTTCTCGGGTCGGCTACTAACCCCAACTACTCCACTATCAATGTGAATGCCACCGTCATCCCTCCCGTCTCCACCTTAACCACTCTGACGTCACCACCGCTTGGCCTTTGCGCTTCAACTAATTCTATGGATATTGCTATTTCTCCGCCTGTTCCGGCTACTACTACCCCCGCCGTTTGTGGCTTCTCCGGCTTGCCACTCTTCCCGCCGCCCCCGACAGAGAGGACCAGGGGCTCTGCCATGGAAGACGCCTGGATCGACGGCATCATTAAGGACCTTCTTCATACCTCCAATAATGTGTCCATTCCTCAGCTTATCCACAACGTCCGCGAGATTATTTATCCTTGCAATCCCAATCTCGCCTTCCTCCTCGAGTACCGCCTCCGCTGCCTCCTCAGCAAAGACTTCCAGCCGCCGCCGCCTGTGAATCTCATCTCCGCCGAGTCTCCGTCGCTTCTCCAATCGCTTCCTCCGAGTAATAATTTATCCCTTCCGGACACAGCAGCTGGAATAAACAACCAGTACTTGATTAGTAATAATGCTTCGCATCCTCAGATCAGCCCCGCCGCCGGCGCGCCACCTGTGACCACTGCACCCGCTCTTTCTCTGACGCAGACGCAACCCCTCCCTCCACCACCGCAGACTCAGACCAGGGAACCACCGCAGCCACCACGAGAACCGGAGAAATCGGCTTCGCCGAGGGAAACGACACCGACAACAGCATCGACGCCGTCGCCGACTGCGCAAGCGAGCGCCGCCAGAGACAGGAGAGAAGAACTGAGACAGCGGAAGCGAGACGAGGAAGGACTGCACTTACTGACCTTACTACTCCAGTGCGCGGAGGCCGTCTCCGCCGACAACTTGGAGGAGGCGAACCGGATGCTGCTGGAACTATCGGAGCTTGCGACACCGTACGGAACCTCAGCCCAGCGCGTGGCGGCGTATTTCTCAGAGGCGATGTCGGCGAGGCTGGTGAGCTCGTGCCTGGGGATGTACTCGGCGATGCCGTCGCTCCCTCGGAGCCACACCCAGAAGATGGTATCGGCGTTTCAGGTGTTCAACGGAATCAGTCCGTTCGTAAAGTTCTCGCACTTCACGGCAAACCAAGCGATTCAAGAAGCGTTCGAGAGGGAAGATAGAGTGCACATAATAGATCTGGATATCATGCAAGGCTTGCAGTGGCCGGGGCTGTTTCATATTCTGGCCTCGAGGCCCGGCGGCCCACCGCACGTGCGGCTGACGGGGCTGGGGACGTCGATAGAGGCGCTGGAGGCGACCGGGAAGCGGCTATCGGACTTCGCGGAGAAGCTGGGGCTGCCGTTTGAGTTCAACGCGGTGGCGGACAAGGTGGGGAACTTGGATCCTGAGAGGCTGCAGGTGCGGAGGAGGGAGGCGGTCGCAGTTCACTGGTTGCAGCATTCTCTTTACGATGTCACCGGCTCCGATTCCAACACGCTCTGGCTCTTGCAAAGGTACGTACGTTGAATAGTCATACTCCTTAGTATACATGCATATGTAATATATCCTTATAATTAGTTAGAATTGAACCTTGATTAATTAATACCTTAATTTATCTTTCATGCTAGTTTTTGCATGTGAATTAGTGAGCTCGCACTCTATTAAGCTTGGCTTTGTGGAACAATTTTAATGGAATAATGTTGGCTTATGTCAGATTAATTCTCTTCATCCAATTTATTATAAATTGAAGTCGCAGCAGGGATGTCATTTATTTGCACTACTATATATATATATATCCAAATAAACTCACCGTAATCCTAATTAGGATGCTTCAATGAAGAAGTCAAACAGCTTCTTAAGAGTATGATGGCAATGTCATTGAATACCGGTTTGACCGCCAACACCTGGATTAATAGTATATCACGGATTAAATGAAATAATTAATACAGATTGGCGCCGAAAGTGGTGACGGTGGTGGAGCAGGACCTGAGCCACGCGGGGTCCTTCTTAGGGAGGTTCGTGGAGGCGATTCACTACTACTCGGCGCTGTTCGACTCACTGGGGTCGAGCTACGGGGAGGAGAGCGAGGAGAGGCACGTGGTGGAGCAGCAGCTGCTGTCGAGGGAAATCCGGAATGTGCTGGCGGTGGGAGGCCCCGGCAGGAGCGGTGAGCTCAAGTTCCGGAGCTGGCGGGAGAAGCTGCCGCAATCTGGGTTCAGACCCATCTCCCTGGCGGGCAACGCGGCCACGCAGGCCACGCTGCTCCTCGGCATGTTCCCCTCCGACGGGTACACCTTGGTGGAGGACAGCGGCGCGCTCAAGCTCGGGTGGAAGGACCTGTGCTTGCTCACGGCTTCCGCATGGCGACCCTGCGGCTCTGTCATTGTTCACTAGCTAGGATGGATGGGTGGTAGCTAGTCGTTAGTTAATGTCTCAATTTGTGGCGGCTGCTGCTTCAATCTTTCTGATAATACTTGTATTGTTTCATTTGTAACAGCTTCTTCCTTCAATTAATTTCATGGTCGTCTCTTCTCTCCATCATTGTTTAGCCTTTTGCATGCAGTTCACCCTTCCATTATTAAAAATTTGCTGTCCCCTTATTTAGTTGGAATATATTAATTCAGCATTTTGACTATTGTCTGTCCCTCACTTAATATATATCTTAAAAAAGTGATCAAATATTTTGGGGGATGCCCGGGAGGAGATATTATTTTGTTTGGTACGAAATGGAAGATGAAAGAAAAGCAAAAATTACAAACAAGGGAAGGATTGTGTTTTGCTTTTTTGTAGTACTAATATGTGTTCTAACCCAACGGGCTAGCCCTAATCCCCAGTATTCGTAGTTTGTATGCTGAAATGAAGTATTGGCATTGCATCATCAATTCTTTCATTAGAGGTATAAGGCATTTGCTATTATTGATTATGCAATGAGAATTATGGCAAAACAAAGCCATCACAAAAACGATACAATCTATGCTCTTGACGGTTCAAAAAGATATAGTTGTGATGATTTTGTGACGCAATTTATTGCGAAGAAAAGAATTGTTGTAGGAAATTATGCTTCATTTCGGCAACAATTTCTTTAGTGACATCAAATAATGTAGTAAAATCAAAGCAATATTTTATGTCAATTTTGCTACAACTTCGCTACAATATATGTAAGTGTGTAAACCAACCACTCCTCTTCTTCGTCCTCCTATTCCCTTTATCCATTATCTACTTCCACTATGTAATTTGTTTTGCTGTTGTTGTTTGCTGGTTGTGTAGTTATGGTTCTTTCAGTTCTAGTACGATTAAAAACCCTTTGATTCAAGTAAAATGAATATTTACATATTTGTCTAACGTTTTCTATTTTGATATTGTAAAAATAATATTGAAAATTAGCATGTCATTTTCCATGTACACATCCAAGCCGTAGAAATCTCGTTCCGTAATTACGTTAATGCTAAATAAAAATATTATCTGACTCGGATTATAGATGTACAAATTATATTAGATTGATTTATATTTATGATTAATGTAGTCACAGATTATCTAAGTTGGAAATTTCTAGAGTTGCATTAGTTGTAGTGAAGTGTTTATTTTTGCAATATGTAAAATTTTGTGGTATCGGCCCAATACATTCCCTTCGAGCGTTTCTCAATATGCGTGTGATGTTGAGAAGCATTATCTACAGCAATATGAACTTAGGGAAAAACTTGCCGAAAATTTATATAGATTATATATACTACAGATGCTATTGTGAAATGTGACATTGCATATGCAACTTTGGACATGGTAGAGCCATTACCTTGTAGGGGAATAATTAACATTCATACAAAACATTAATATACAAGTTTTTTAGTGTGACGTTGTACTTTAAAATGATGCATATATGTTACTATAACTTTTTATGGAACGATAAGTTATTAATTTCTATAAAGACATTAGATGACTGTTAATGGATGTGATTAGATGTAAGAGAGAGCAGATGCCTCAAGGTACATTGATCATTTATTAATAGTAGACGTTAATTAGTTTTTTCAATTTGTTTATAGTGGAACAAAATTAGAAATGATAAAATGTCATTATAGAACTGATAAAATGTGGTAATAGATACTCTCTCCGTCCAAAAAGTTTTGCTCCATTTGTTTTTGGCAATTAATCTATGATTTTTTATTTTCAACACTTTAATATATAAATACAAAATCTTTGTATATGAATGATAATTCAAGATATGTAGTTTCTAAATATACTTTTATTTTTATTTTTTTTAACAAACAATAATATGAATAAAATTGAGTTAAAATACAATAAAAAGTCAAATGTATCAAAATTTATGGGACGGAGGGAGTATTATAGAAGAGAAGTTACAATCAAAGAGCATTTGTATTGAAGTCGTGTGACGCCAAACTGTTATATGTAGGATTGTCGTGGATATTCACACATTTGGCATTCCAATTTTGCATAACAAAAATAATTGATACTAGGATTTATTATCATCAAGTACAAATTAGTCATCTAGAGGTAATGGCAAACGTGTTAGTGTATCAAGTCATAAAATTCTATACAAACAAATGATTATAGAACCAAAGGGAAGCCAATGTCCATACGAGCGTAAAAAATAATGAAACAATATTGATGAATGAAGATGTGCCTGATCAAGAAGTAACAATGTGTTTGATGTGAGGATTAGAACAAGAGTTGCCTTATGCCAATGTACAAAATGTTTATAACTGTTGGATTATGCAAATGCCCCGTTATCGGATGGTACACATCACATACACGCTTGCTTGTGATTACGCAATTGTTAAGCTTTAAAAGCAAGTATAAATGTATGATTAATGCTTTGATCGTGTACTAAAACTATCAAAAAATATGTTACCTAAAACTATCAAAAGAAATGTTACCGGAAAATGATAGGCTTTCAGAAAGACTAAATGATACGAAGCAACTGACAAGATTACTTAATTTATTATATATCAAAATTCATATATATAAGAATTGTTACATGTTATTCTTTTAGGAAGATGAAAATTTGATGCAAGTGTCACGTTTGTGGGAGTTTGATATACAAAGAGAGAACAAGTAAGGAAAGAAAGATGCTAAATACAAAGAATCTATTATAGCATCTTCCAATTATCAACAAGTTGAAACGTCTATATGTGTTATTGAAAATTGTGAATCATACGAAGACACATTCTTTCAATTGATCAATAATTGATGGTAGCATAAGGTATCCTTGCGATTGTTAGAACATGAAAATTGGTTCGTGAACTTGTATATTCATATTTACATTCATGTCAATAATTGTTTTTTTATTTTTTTAAAAGTTACGTTTCAGTCAGGTGAAAGAAAATACAAAATTTGTCCTCAATCTTTTGAAATATGTCTAGCCAGGTCCCTCAACTTAGAGAAGTGACACTTTACTCCCTGTCCACTAATTACATTATCAGTCCCTGAACTTTTACATATTGTACCATTAGGACCCAAAATTGCGAAGTGTTCTGGGTTCTGTATTATTGTTATAATAAAAAATGTGGCAAAACATTGCGGAGCTTATAATTTGCGGTATTTATGCGATTTCTCGTATCTAACTAGCTATTGGTGATTTTTCGGTTATTTTGTTTTTAACCAAAACCAAGTTATCCAAAAAGTTGGTTTACAGTCATGCGTGTTAAGAACCAAATAGACTGAACAATGATAGAAAACTAAAATAATTTCAAATTTTGGTTTTTTATTTATAATTCGGTTAGCTGAAGTACATATACTTACATTCAAAATTCATTCTCTTTCTTTCTCTTTTCAATTCAGGCCAAATGTCCCTAATACATATACAAAAAATATTTAGGATTTAGGCCTAACCCATGTATAACAAATTTCAGACTACTATTATTTGTCTCTCTCTTTTTCTTTTTCCAATCAAGAGGCACCACATAAAGAAACCCAACAAATCATATATTAATTGATAACAAAAAAAAAATCATTTATTTATTTTTTAAATTATAACCAATAATTGCTCAACCTTATAACCAGTTGGCGGAAGATTTAGCCTTTTCAGTAAATTGATGTGCCCAAACAATTTAGGCGGGCTTTTGGAATTTTCAGAATTTAATAGAGCACCAGAACTTCACAACAATTTTTTATTGTTGCACCGTATTCCTACCTTCTCCTATAATTATTTAGAAATTCGAGGCAAAATTGTCGCCTAAACTTGCAGCAAAAAAAAAAAAAAAATGTCGCAACCGTCGCGTTTAACCAACAGTCGGCCTTCTTCTTCCTCATCAGCTTCATTTCTCACTGAAAAACCTTCCCTCCATCTCCTCATTGCCTAGTTTCCCCAGGTCGAAGCACAAGGCTTCACGTTGCCGACACTGTCAATCGTCGTAAATCTGTTGCTCGGCCGTCACCGTTGTCCTCCAGGTGAAAATCTGGCCCCTCTTTTTTTTTTTTTTTCATGTTTTTAGTTTCTACAATCTGATCTGCTTAGGATTTCTAGAATTTTTGTTCTTTGAGTGTGTTTTTCTTCTAATTTCATATATTTGTGACAATTCTTTTAAAAAACTAAGGACTCCTTTGTGTAAACATAGTTATGAAATACATTGTTTAATTAGATTTTGGAATTGTTGTTTTCTAAAAATTTAAGTACTTGATTGAAAAACTTAGAAATTTGAGGACCAAATGTGTAATTTCATGTCCAGCAACTAAATTGTAAATTTTTAAAAATTTAGGTACTTGATTGAAAAAAAATTAAAACTTTGCGAGAACAAATGTGAATTTTCGTGGTCAATGACTTAATAGAAAGTTGTAAAACATTTGCTACTTGATTGAAAAATATTAGAACTTTAAGGACCACATGTATAATTTCATGGATATTGACTAAATTGTAACATCTCAAACTTGGTTACCCGATATAAGAAATGTAAAAGGCATGCGGCCTAATGTGTAACTTTTTGTTTTATTACTAAATTGTAACTTCAAATTGTAACTTCTAATGTGTAATTTTTTGTTTTGTTATTAAACTGTAACTTCTAATTGTATGGTATGAGACAGTCACATGTAGATGCCACTTGATCTTGAACGAGGCCTACCCCATGATCCAAGATGAGGTCCTTCTACACAGCCATGTCGTACCCAAGTCCAACGGCCTCTCACAATGGCAATCGGTACTTTGTGGCAGCTAACCACGTAGGTGCCAAAGACACAACTGTTGCAAGTGCCTGTGAGCACAAGTGTCACAAACCTAGGTCACAGCATCCTGGATGCCACCATGGAGGAGCTAACATGTTGTTGGCAAGCTCATTTCCCGACACCCAACACCATGGCTACTATTAAGACACATCCTTCATGGATGGAGATAGTCATCTTGGAGGTAGTTCTTACTGGACATAGTTCAAGGACTACTAGCAATTAGAACAATGGGTATATCAATCGATACTATGGGTAGATTTGCTGGAGTAGAACAAGGAGCTGTAGACACCACTAACCCCGTCAGCCCATCCTCTGATTATGAGCACGCAAAGGAGGGATTCCCATTGCTGAGGAACCTTCATCCAGAGCATGGGCCAAAGGTAGTCGATTAGCTGCCACCAATGCCCCCAGGCCAGTGTTAAGCGGCCATCCTATAAGACTAAAGATTTTATATTTTTATTCCAATTTTTACATTAAATAATTTCTTAACTATATTTGTGTTTAGTAATAAATGAATTCTTAACTATTGCAACATTTTTTTGGGACAATAATGTCTGATATATCATCATTAGCCATCCACAGTAAGCTATGGGACTAGGCATCGCTGATGTGGTAAGTGATGCTAAAGGACTGAAAGTTGGAGCACCTCATGCGGTTGGCGGAAAGCCCTAATTGAAATGTTTCATTTCATTGGGAATTATTTATTCTTTTTAATTTAATTCATGTTATTGTCTTTTTATAAACTTGTGGCACCTAATTGAAACATTATTTCAAGAGTACTATACTTGGGTGCCAAGAGACTTTTGTGCCATAAAACCCATTGTCTTCAAGTATTATGTCTGTTCTATACAAAATTGCACATATCATTGGCGGCAAATTATGATGTATAAAGTCCCCTACTTTTTTGAGGATGACACCCAATACGCTCAGTTGAGATTATATATTCCCCAGAGCTATGACCAGGTCCTATGGAACTAACTGATTGACCAATGGAACCAGCAGAAGTGGAAGAGGAGGTATGCAGTTAGTGCACAGGTGAAACATGTTGCTGACTACCTTTTAAAGTATAATATAGGCTTTAATCTCGGTGATATGTACTGGAATAGAATATGTCATTTTCTATGTTGCATATGAACGTTAGTTTCTGTGATGATTTTTCGTTGCAACACGAGATTTTTCTACATATTTGTGACAAAATTTTCCCATGTTTCTGCAACATTTACCATAAATGTTAATTTTATTTTATTTTATTTTTGTAGTGTCTTATTCCGGTATTTCCTCCTGGACAATACCTTTCACTTAGTTTTCGTTAAAAAGAAAAAAAAGGGACAAAGGGTTATCCAGTCAGGGTTACGGATGATATGACTGGCTTATTCATAGATACATATGAAGTAATTAGATTCCGACAATTTAAATTACTTACATTATTAATGTGGGAGACACGCCCACATGGACGTGCTTAATTTATATTCTAAATGTTGCATAAAGTATAAATAACGTTTACGTATCATTAAAATTTTGTATGATATCGAACTGTTTAATGTAAAATATTTTGCAAATTCAAAATATTGTATGATAATCATTTCAACAAATCACATTCACACGATAAGCTAAGAGAATGAAACTTCAATTCTTGTTGCTAGCCATCCATTCGGTTACTATTGTCCATGTCATCTAGCTACGGTCTACGGGAGGCAAGCTAAGTTAGCTAAAACCTACAAGCACACTACAGCAGTAAAATAATTCATCTGAATCGCGCAGAGTAAAGAGAAAGTACTGATTCAGCTAGCTCAAAGAACAATGTGAAGCATATTAAAAGTTTCGAAAAAAGAAACCTTTACAAAATATTACTATATCCATAAAGTTTGATTGGTTCGTAAAAGAAGTCCATTAAATTCCCTGTGGTCAATCAAATTGCACACACCAAATTTTATATAACTGTTAGTAAAATTTGTTTTTAACATGTCTACCATTTTTGTCCAGCCAAAAGAAGCTCACTTCAACATAATATCACATGAAGAAAAATTTTTACAGGCTGATGTTAGTATTTTCTTTAACATGACGATAACAATCACTTCACCTTGAGTAAAAGTAGCTTTCATGTGTTAATTCACTAGGGCAAAAACACAAAAGAAAGTAGCTCTAGCATCAGCTTGCCCGTTGGCTGGCTTGAATAGGGAAATAGAACAGGAGAACAGATTGTTTTTCAGTTTGTGTCATTTTCAGTACATGCACAGATGCCATACTGAATTTGATCTGGCACCCATCAACACTCTGACAATTATAGGGAAAAGGAAAAAAAAAAGAAAAGAAAAGAAAAACCCGATTAAAAGGACTAGTACGTAATAATATCAGCAGAAGATAAAAAAAGTGGAAAAATATAGAAGCATTTGTCCAACTTTGGTAGTCCAAGTGATGGGCCACAATTGGACCAATGTAAATTGAACTGATACAATATGAATCTGTTAACAAATGATACAACTTATGTAAAGCTAGTCTGATTTTCCTTGTGGGCTAATCAACAAAACTTCAATCAACAGAAATGGTAGTCCATAACCTACTCTCTTGGGCACACGGCTACTTTCACAATCATTTACAACTCAAAATGGCTATCGAAATTCCTTGGAGCAGACAAACCACACATCAGACCCTTCCCCTCTAAAATTGCACTACTTATTTATCAATTCATGGCTACCCATGTCAATTCAGTGCCCCTAGTAACCAAAGCAGAGAGTGGAGCTATTTTTCTTCTCATCACTTCCTACGTTTTCCCACAACTCTTACCAAGTACACATATCCTTTTAGCCCCAGCAAGTGAGCAACCGTGAGAAGCCACATCTGGAACCTAATCTTTTCTGCTTTGCAGAAAGAAAACGAGATTTTCTACTCCTTTTATCTACTCAAAGAAGAAAATCGAAAAACAAAAAATCAGAAAGACCCGCCCCAGCAAACTTATCACCGGCCACTTTGCTTCAATTTGATACCTGTTGAAGTCTAAGCTCCAAGCAAAATTCTTGGCCCTTTCATCCCGAGCGCTAAATTTTTTCAGGAATTCAGGCCATAAACTTGCATCACCATCTTGTCATGAATTCACATTGCACTCACTCATGAATTGATCTCCTCGTTTTAGGAACTTCTTCCAGTATACTTTATATTTGGGAATTCCCAGCTCAAGCCAAGGCTTCATATTTCCATTGTAATGCAATAATGAAGCTCTCTTCACAACTTGGACATCAAGTCCATAATCATGACCCAGCCCTGACAATGCCCATACTCGATCCAGAGGATATATTTGGTCATGAAAAGTGAGCAAGGATGCACGTAATTCTGAGCTCCCTTCACTACTCTGCTGTTCAAGTGCAAAACAAAAGCCAATAAGTTGGACGAATTAAGTACTTAGGCAATACAATGAAGATGAAGACTTAGGGAATGTTTTGCTTGATTGCATTGCATCGAATTCATTGAATTGCATACCATGATCTAGTTTATTTAGATTCCCAAAAAAATAGAAACTGCATTAATGAATCCAATGGAATGCTACCATGTAAACACATCTTTGGTTCTACAAAAATTCCTTGTAAACAACACATTAATACACCTGGAGGCATAATTTGTTAAAGGCTCAGCATATTCATCACACCTAAAGCGGAGAAATGCAAGTTTATTTAATTATTTATTTTTATGTTGCTTTGGTAGTTTGATTCTTACATAGTCATGATTTTCCTGTTATCTAGAGAGCAAACCAAACAGCATGTGTTAGGCAAGTGAAGCAGTCACGCACCTCTTTCGCCAACCGCCAGTATGTTCCAGTGACACCTAGCTCCCTCCACTTGTCCAGATCAATTACATTCAATCCAGTCATCCAAACACAAGAACTCAAATTGAAATTGCTTTCACCCAACAAACTCCTAAGCTGACCCAGCCTTACAGAGCAAAGTTGCACAGCACCATTCACTTTCCCTCCCATATTGAGATTCCATAGATCTGATAAGTCTTTCTGGACAACAACATCATCATCAAGAACCACAACCCTCTGCAGATTTTTTAATATCATCGGAAGTAGATAATAAGAGGGAGAAAAAGTAGATAAGTAATGTGCCCTATTCTGGATTCCAATTGTATTGGCATCTCCACGGAATGAAATGCGAAATTCAACTGGCAAAGATAGGTGTAGCTGAGTTGCTGTATCACTATATTCTGCATTAACTTGTTCAATATTCAAGACTTGTACCACAGCATTCTTATAAGCGTTATGTAAGAACCAAAATTTCATTGCATAATAATTCTCTCGATCAGTCAGCACGTGAAAAACCTGGTTTGCACTATCCTGGAAATTTGACAGGAGGAGCAATAATCAGTAAAACAAATTCAACTTATGTGTGCAATTTAGCAAAAGTTAAAAACATTCTGGAGAGTCTTGGATTCATACTCTTGCATGCATAACTGTTGAGTTGATGACAACAGATGATGCAAGCAGGTTCTTAGAGAATATAACATAGTGCTGCATCGATGGGTTCATATACTTATCGGGCAGCTCCTCATCAACTAAACTATCTTTAAAATATTCCACTGTTAGTCTCATGGACAGGCAATGAAGACTCTTTGGCATCGTCTGCACTGTAAGCTGGTAGAGAAAAGCACTTTGCTTCATGTGAAAGTTTGCTTCGTCCTCAGTCATGTCAAATATTTGTCGTAGTTTCTTGTCAACATTGTTGCAGTCCACAGAGACTGATTTAGCTCTAGATATTGCATCTTCCATCTTTTGCACCTTGTTCTCAATCCTGTTGAAACAAAAACATGTGAACAGCAAACAACCAGTGAACTACAGATGCAATAAAAAGGCCAGGGCAACTGTTGAAGACACTTATCTCTAAATTTTCTGGATGATGACTACTCATTCAAGCTTATGGTTCAAATAAATCTTCCTTAATGACAAACAAAAATTTTGCCAAGCTACCATGAGAGTGGCATAAAGACATCTGCCCCTTAGGGCAGCTAGGCCACAAATTCAAAAGCTTTTCAAGGAAGTTGAGGCAACAAATTAAAGGGGAAACAAGGAATGTGGCCATTGTGAAAGAGGATATGTGAAGTAACCAAGATATCCTGGTGCTCAAATTTATGGTTTATACAACCTTCTCAAATACTTTAGAGGGCTAAAAATGCTCCTCAAAAGAATTTCAAGGTAACATGTTCCAGCCAATAAAAGATTAACAAACTGAGATTCTGTGAGCAAATAGTGGAAGAGTAAAACAACCAGAAAACAGACTGTTACCAATGAAAGGAGTTGGAAGTTCATAGAGGTCTAATCAATCGTAGAATATGCCCAATGCTGATGACCATGACACTAATACTCTTCTAGTTAAACGATGAAATGAAGTAATGAAATTAGTATGACTGCATGAGAGATGCTAATGAAGGAACAATTGACAGCACGAGATATAATAAGCAAAGTGCAAATCAGCAGAAAAATCCAAATTGGCTGAAAACGTCAACTCTCTATTTCTTCCAGATTTCAAAGTCCATACAACTTAGGAGTTTGAATAACTAGCATCTCAGAATCGAAATAAGCAAACAGGTTCAGCAAATTCATGCATTTGTTTCACAAAATATATATATACATATATTAAGAAAAAATTAGTCCCTAAAAGAGAGCTCATTTTCCACTTGCTACACTGCACTAAATCTGAAACGAGATTTTGACAATATTTAACAGCTATGTGGTAAGTTACGTTAACAATCTGCTATATTCAGTGGAGATGCTAGGCAGAAGTTCTGCACTTACTGGAATGGCAGATCAGCATCAGTTGTGCTTTCACTAAGCACACGCTCAAATTCTTGTATATTCTGTTTTAGCTCTCGAGACAACTTGTTCTGCGCTGGAATCTTGGCAATACTAGGAAAATATGCCCTTGCCACAAAAAGCTGATCTTTCAATTTCTTCACCATGGAGTCCTTCATGTCTTCCCTGTTTTCTTCACGCCAAAGGCAATAGCTCCCAAATTTTATTTCACACAAATTTCCACTATCATCAGCACCACCCTTCGCAGATTCAGCAACTCCATCTCCTTCATCAACTGAATGATGCTGCAAGAGAAAATCAAGTTTCTTTGAGGGTTTTCTCCAAAAGGTATTAGAAAAATAGCAAGCCATAACAAATTCCTGAACTGAAAGATGGAAAATCATCATACATTTTGATTGACAACTGGCTCCAGCACAACAATATGTGGGACTGAAGTACCTGTATAAATTTTGAAAGAAAATAAGTTCACTCAAGCATCCATTACTGCATGCTGAAAATGAGACCCCAGCTAAATTCTAATAAAGATCATCAAACTGTATCCCATGAAATTGTTCAGTAACATCGGTTTGACCACCTTTTATCACTTGATTATGGCGTTTCACATTTGTATTGACGGTTACATTTTTAGCTTCATTCACAAAATCTCCAAGGATTTCCTGAAATAGAAAGTAAAAGAAAGTTAAATTTGAAATTGCTGTCACCACAAGCTACAATGAAAAACTTCTTAAGCACAGATGCTAAATGATACTTTTAAAACAATACCAGGTAACAAGAAAAACTAGAATTCATTGAATTCATTGAACATACTAGTTTTCAGTGACAAATAGAGCTGTTGCTACCTTTTGGAAATTTCAAAATCCATATATATTTACATAAAATTGGGAGTTACCAGGTAGCACCACAGAAACCAAAAACTTGAACATTTGCCACAAGGACACAGACTAAATAGACTGCAGCAAAAGGAACTGATTTGGACCTAAACATGCATATTACAAGGCCAATTTTGCAGCGACTGGATAGCCTCGAATTTTACATATCATACTTTTGGTATTGTGTTATTCTGAGACAGCACCTCATGTATCTTGTCATCTGTTATGATTACATGGTAGGAGCATATTTTCTTCATCTCCATACTGTTGTTTCTTAGTGGGCTTGGAGCAAACAACCAACATCCCATCCCCCCCCCCCCATTTGAAGCCCTCAATGACATTAGGAAATAAAGGAAACATCTTCCTTTCACAGATTCCCCATGGCCCCTATTGCTGGTTTTGAATATAAATATAATCTTCAGAAAGAGTCCAGCTCAAATAATACTATTCCAACTTTTAACAGTGATTAAAACCTTATGCCTTTAGCTCGCTGTCTATTTAGATTTGTGAGGAGCAGTGGGTGTTGTAGTGTCCTTGATCAGTTACCCAAACCCATTTGAAGCTATCGTTAAATAGTTAGCAAGAAGACTTGGTAAGCCAACATCACATTCAATTGCAAAGGAAAAAGGACATAATTAAAACGCTTAACAAAAACCTTAATTAGCTTCCCATCATTATAGAAGAACTTATGGTCAATGATAAACCTTCTCAATTATATCAGTTTGAAACAAGCAAAAAGGAATAGCCATCTCATCCTGACCGTACAATTCATTTCCATTTATTTATCAATCATCATCAACTAGATAAAAAACATTCAAACAAGTGTTGAAAGGAAGAAGCTTTAGACTGGATAGGGAAGGGGAGAATAAAACAAAAACATGGACAAGTGGCAAACCTTTGGAATTGGAAGAGCAGGCCCTAACTTTTTTACAAGTTCATCAATGTGACTTGAATGATCATCCTGCAAAAGTAGGCAAATAACTGCATGAACAAGCAAGCCTCTTAGACATATAACAACATAAGAGAAACTTATTCAAGCAATTAACTTCCAAATTTCTTCCACAAAAACTCTTGTGAAAAAACAAATAACTGTAAGAACAGGCTACCAGTTACAAATTCTTGCAACAAAAGATTAGATTGCCTAGAAACAAGACACAAAACCCACTACCTCAGACTGATTCCTCAAGTTATTGGTGCTGTATCTATCAAAATCTCGAATACCATTCTGATCCATTTAGAAAGCAAAAAAAAACAAAACATGCACGGGTCAGTCTAGAACGAAACAAAGAGGATACATAAACGTACTAGACAACTGAAAAATTAATAACATACTGAGGGTGAACTGCGTTGAGCAGGCACAACTCCTGCGGAAGAACAAAAGAATTTAAACGGTGAAGGTGTTTCTTATGCAACGGAACTCTAAAAGAAATATGACAGCGAGAGTGAAGTTGCACTGGTAGGATTGAAAAAAAGCACGTTATGTGGATCCATGGTGCAAAAAGAAAGAAGGGAAAGAAAAGGAGGAATTAAGTAATCACAAATCCAACAACAACTGAATCCAGATCTGTGATCCAAATACAAACGCAGAAAAAGTAGAACAGATCTAGGAAATTGAAGAAAAGCTACCGGGAGAGTGGAAGCCATTGTGAAGGCCGAGTAGAAATCCGAGGGGAACGAGCATGGAGAGGATAACGAGGAAGAGGACGCCAATGGCGAGGCCTCTCCATCGCCGTTTCGCCGGAGCAACGCCGCCACCCCCGCCTTTCATCGCCGCTCTCGCTCCTCCACTTTTTCGCGCTTGATCTCGTTAGTGTTCAAACTCTTGTTTCCGAAGCAATTTCATCAACAATTATCATCATGTGCTCAGTGTTGCCGTTATTGAGCAGCAATTTGATCAACCAAACCGCCAAGCGAATGCATATTAATTCTTTCCAGCACCACCAGCAAAACGCTCTTCCATGCCTTCTCTCCCACTTAACCCGCACCCCACAAAAACAGCAGCTCGGAACGACATCGTTTCCTTAAGCGGTTCGATCCCGGTCCAAAATAACCGAACCTCTCCACCCGGTTTAATAATGTATCTTTTTTTTGTTTTTTAGTCGCTTACCGTACTTACCTGGCTTCGTTTAAACCCTCGAGTCTCCAAAACCTAAAAACATCACTGAGTCGCCATTCTTTCTGATGTGAGTTTCTCTCTTCTTCTCCTTCTTCGCCTTTTCGTCTGCCGGTCTTCACTCGCCAAACTATAACGAACCTAAGAGGTCTCCCAATGATCAGAGCATATAGAACTAGGTCAGTCGACTGGAAGCCTTCTCCAGTAGTGGCCCTTGCGACGAGCGAGGATGGTGCCAAGGTGGCGGCGGCTCGTGACGATGGCTCTCTGGAGATTTGGCTCGTCTCGCCTGGGTCTGTCGGCTGGCATCACCAGCTGGTACCAATCATTTGATGACTGTCTCTTCGTTCTGGTTTGCTTTGATTAGAGCCACCTCTTACTCCTCTTACAATGCGCAGACTATACATGGCGACCCTAGTTCTAGAATCTCTTCACTCGTGTGGTGCCGTGCTGGTTCTAAAGGCTTGCCTGGTGGCAGGTTGTTCTCCTCCAGCATTGATGGCTCGGTATCTAAGTGGGATCTTTTCGATTTAAGGCAGAAGGTTGTTAATAATACTATCTATTACATTTGAGCTTCATATTAGATGCCTTTTTTGCTTTTGTATTTTGATTGTTCTTGTTTTTTGTTATTGGCTCGACTACTTTTTTTTCTTTTCCCCATCTAATTCATTTCTACCGAATATCGATGCGGAGGCTTCAAGGGAAAGTGCTGTTTTTATTTTTACTTCTTTTAATACGATGAAATGATAATGCAGATTGTGCTGCAGTCAATTGGAGTGTCAATCTGGCAGATGGCTGTGTCACCAATTAATAATCAGCCAGTTCTTACTGTGCCTAGGTCGCGTCATTTCCAGAATGGACATATAAAATCTGATGATAGTGAAGATTATGATAGCAGTGAAATTGAAGATGATACAGACTCTGAAGAGGTCCATGGAAAACTAGCTAATTTGGATAGGCATGTAGCAATTGCTTGTGATAATGGGGCTGTGCAGATGTTCACTATTTCTGAGTCTGATGGATTTAAGTACTATAAATCGTTGCCTAGGGTCAGTGGTGAGACATCAATGCCGCTGAATCTTTTGCAGCTTATTTTCAGAATTTGGTTCTGACTTCAAGCTTCTTGCTGGTGTTTTAACATGCAGGGCGTGTCTTAAGTGTGACATGGGCACGTGATGGCAGGAGATTATATTCAGGGACCAGTGATGGGTGAGTTTGGCCCACATATTTCCAATATATTTTCATTTCAGCTTATTGACATAAAACAGTGCATGCTTTCCTTATAAAAATAAAGCCGTTCTGCTGAATTTAAACTGTGATCCTGAGTGAGGTTCGCATCCCTTGTCCCAAGCAAACTATAAACAATTGAATCCCTATTCTTAACCACCTTGCAGGATAATAAGATGTTGGGATGCCAAGGTGGGGAATGAGATTTACAGAAGCACTGTTGGTCTTGGAGGTTTGGGTAGTGGAGCTGAATTATGTGTCTGGTCATTACTTTCTTTGAGGTATGCCTGAGAGGCACTTATCCTCAGACACGTTAAAGCAAACCTTTTGTATTTTATCATTATTTGTTATATTCCTAATAGTTTGATTACTTCATTCAGCAGTGGGATCCTTGTTAGTGCAGACAGCAGTGGCTCTGTTCAATTTTGGAGTGGTGATAATGGAACTCTTTTGCAGGCGCACTCTAGCCACAAGGGTGATGTGTATGCCCTAGCAGCGTCTCCCAGTCATAACAGAGTGTTCTCTGCTGGTGCTGATGGTCAGGTAGGAGGTTCATATATTATAACCACTTTTTCATATTATTTTGTAATAAGAGTCTTGTGCAATTGTTCCATGCTGCTATGCATTTCAGTACTAGCAGTGGTATGAGAATGTTGTTGCATCTTAGAGCTCTAAGTTGAAACAAAAAATGCTGCTGTTGTCAATCATATTTTTTTCCCAAGTATACCCTTTTTGTTCAATTTCCACCTCCCTATTCACCAAAGTGGTATAGAAAGGCTTCTTGATATTTTTTATTTTATGCATTTCATATTTGCTTCTCCATAGGTTATCCTTTATAAGCTTTCTGCGGAGGCGGTTGGTGATGATGAAACACATTCTTCTGAACTGATGAAGAAATGGGCGTACATTGGTTATGTTAGAGCTCATACACATGATGTTAGGGCTTTGACAATGGCAATTCCAATTAGTTGTGAAGGTGTGCTCATCTCTATTTTCAAGGTTTTTTTAGTTGTTTATGAAGTGGTCAACAAGTTCACATCTTTTGATAAATAATACTCCTTCCGTCCCAAGTTCTTTGCACCATTTTAATTTTTTGGCTTAAGTTTGACTTGAATCTATTTATATTAATATTTGTTTAAATTTTTTTTTGCAAATATTAACATAAATAAATTTAAGTCAAACTCAAGTAAAAAATTGAAATGGTGCAAAAAATTTGGGACACAAGTAGTATTTAGGATAATTCATGCATGTATTTATAATTTCATGGTAGTCTGAGTTATTTTTCTGTCATTAAGCATAGTTCTTCATGATTTCCAGATGCTTCTGAGGGTGAGGTTGATATTATCTTGGATAGGAAAGGGAAAAAGATAAAAAGAGCTCGCAGTAAGGAGAAGCCAGTTGAGTTTAGCTACCATAAATGGGCTCATTTAGGGGTTCCCATGCTTATCTCTGCTGGCGATGATGCAAAGCTCTTTGCGTACTCTGCTAATGAGTTCACCAAGTTTTCACCCCATGATATATGCCCTGCACCTCAGAGGGTGCCCATACAACTAGCAGCAAGTCCTAGTTTCAGTAATGGGTGTTTGCTTCTTGTCCAGGCTCCTTCCTGGTTAGATGTGGTATGTGTAAGAATTCCTGATGCAGGCTCTGGCCAGTACGGAGGCTTTGTCAAAACCGATTTACTTGCTCAAGTTAGGAGTAAGGGATCTCGGAAGATCATTTGCAGTGCAATTTCCAGCTCAGGAGAGTTTTTTGCTTATTCAGATCATACAAGACCCAGCCTATTTGAAATAAGTAGGCAGGCTGGGAAGTCTACCTTGGCTGTTAATAAGAGGAAGCTTCCTCTTCAACTTCCATCTGCTCATGCAATGGTTTTCAGTTCTGATAGCTCACGATTGATGATCTCAGGGCATGATCAACGGATATATGTAAGATTTTGTTTAGCTATTGTACCTGATGCTTTTACTTATATTTGCTAATTTATCGTTGAACTTCTTTGTGGTGTGCAAGCCTTCTGATCCTCTTTAGATTCTTTGTGCATCAGTTTCTTATTTCTGGTCTCAATCTTTCATAATTAGCTGGGTTCTAGGGTTCTGAGTTTCTCTATTTGTGGCCTATGTCTAGTTCAGATTGGTTATTAGTGCATCACTGTTTAGGTGTTTGGTTTGGAGGATATAAAGTAGTCCTTTATTTGTTCTCCTTTGAGAAAGAAGTTGAAATAATATCAGTGGCTCTATATAACCCCACCTGTCTGTCATTGAGTGAGTAGAAATTATTTCTGGACTTACATTTTGGAATCAGTATGCTGTACTGTGCAGTTTGGTTTATCAGGTTGGTTCATGTTTCTTTTGGTACAGGTTGTGGACTTGGGTAGCTCAAAACTGCTGCATACATTCATACCATGTCGCAAGGAGCATGATGAAGACATGCGACTGGCACCTAGTGAGCCTCCTATAACGAAAATGTTCACAAGCTCTGATGGGCAGTGGCTAGCTGCTGTGAATTGTTTTGGAGATGTGTATATATTCAATCTTGAGACACAAAGGTGTGAACTATGCTTCAAATGATCATTTTATTTTATCACTTTTTTTGGCTCAATTAATCGCACTGCTCAAAATCTTAGGCCCTTTCTTAAAGAAATAATAAAACTATCTAGGACAAGAATGTGTTACTCAGAAATCAGAACATACTAGATGTAGTTAAGGAAAGGAATTCCTTGTCTTATTGAAGCTTATGACAAGAGCCACTACTGATAGGATTGCCTGCTGGGATTGCTTAATTTTGCTCTGATTAATTACGTTATGTTTCTCGTGGAGCAGGCAACATTGGTTTATATCAAGATTGAATGGTGCCTCTGTAACTGCTGCTGGTTTCCCTCCTTTAGACAACAACGTTCTTATAGTCACAACATCGTTGAACCAGGTGTATGCGTTTGATGTGGAAGCTAAACAGCTAGGAGAGTGGTCAAGGCAGCATATGCCTGCACTCCCGAAAAGATATCAGGAATTTCCTGGGGAGGTCATTGGGCTTTCTTTCTCCCCGACTTCATCCTCCTCGCTTTCAAGATCACCTTCCACCATTGTTTACAGCTCCAGGTGCTGATTCTACCTTGGCATTTATCTTTATCTTGATACAGTACTTTCTGGAATCTTGCCTTCTCCACTTCTAGAAAAGCATTTGTTGCTGATAATTGTTTTATAAACTGAGAGGTGAAGGTGCCATATGTTTCATTATTCGTCACTTTTTTTTGGGTTTTTTTTGGAGGGGATGGTTGTCATAGAAAAGGTCTGTTAAACTTGACTGTTGTTTATCATTGTTATATCCCAACCTTGAGATCGTGGAATTCGTGTGATCCTAAGAGCTCGAAATGTGATTTTATATCTAGTTAGAATTGAATAAAACTACTGACTGTCCAGCTGGTCATACCCTTTTTGTTTGTGGATCCAGTAGTTCTGCTGTGTGGTCCAGCACTTTAATTCGCAGCAAGCTGATTCTTTATGGGTCTCATGCTATTAAGAGAGCTGAAAACAGGAGTGGATCTTCACCCTAATTTTGGAGTTCTCTTATCATTTATTCATTGGTCTTGTTGTACTGTGAAATAGAATGCAACCTCAAACCTTTTGCCGACATAATTTTGTCGTTATTGCTTGTCTTTTATTGTCATGTGAGTTTTTGACCTATCGTAGTTGCAATGAAATGTTCGAATATATTTCTTTGGTTTTTATTGTTTCATATTCTGATGCCATTTTCTGGACCATTACTTTTGATGCAGGGCAATGTGTTCCATCGACTTTGGCCAGCCAGTGAACAAAGATGATGAATTGAATTTGATGAATGGTCAGGTTTCTGAATTGTGGAAGTCAAAGGGTACTCCTAATGCCAAAAGAAAACGTCGTTTAAATGATGGTCTAGTAGAGTCTAAGTTAATTGGTAGAAAGAATTTTGAGTTTGCGGCTTTCAAGGATCCTGTTTTATTTGTTGGACACCTTTCTGAAAATTCCATATTGGTCATAGACAAACCATGGCTAGAAGTGGTAAAAGGTTTAGACACCGCTCCAATTCACAGACATATCTTTGGGTCATGAGCGGCCTAAAAGGAATTTTGATCGCATCCAGTGGAGTCCCCAAGAGCGTCACTTTTGTTAAAGTAGGTCTTAGAGATGAAATCATGTCCCCTGTTGTATTCCTTGATTTTCTTTAGCGAGTTATTCTTACATCTCCTATTACTTGCTTTCTTTTTTTTTTTTTAATCTACGTTTTTCATATTTTTTTTCTTTTTTAAATGGCGAAATGCCCAGCTAAGATCAGAACAGGAGAGACGAGCACCATGTAATACAAGAGACTTTTGTAACACTAACACTCTGAATTCCCGAGTGGTGAAGGTAATGGTTCACTCTTTATTTCCAAATTGAATGTTGTTTTGTCCCGTTAACCATGGGCATGAGCATCTCCATTTTGCCTTTTGATCTCGGGATGGGAACTACAAGTTTGTGTTTAAGCAATGTATATTACCCACGTGGAATGCGGTATGTTGTACATCAGTTTTCATGATATTTTGAAATACCGCATGGTATATCATGATATGTTGCACTTAGTAGGTATATTGCTTACCACTAATGTGTTTTGGTCAATTGTCACAGTAAAATGTGGTATATTGCATGCAAGTAGTTAGAAATTTTTTTTTTTTCATTTTACATTAATGTGCCACAGGCGTACATATATAAAATAACAAGATACATAGTTAATAGTCATATATAAAACGACAAATATAATTAATATATAACTCTTTTGTTTAATTTTAACTTTGACCATTTCAATATACATAAAAAAGCTACATGGGTACGTCTATATCTTTGAATTATATTGTTTTTCAATTAACTTTATTTTAGTAAATTAGTTTTTTTTTTCTGAATAATATTTATTTCTATATATTCCCTTTTGTGTTTTTGTAAGCAAAATATCACCTTATATATATATATATAATTAAAATACATATAAAAATGTAAAAAAAATTATATTTGATGTTTTTCATCTAAACTAATATTTTAGTACTTTTTTATGAAAACGGTAATAGCATGTGTCATGATATATTATGCTGTAACCTATAACTTATAGTGTGCGTTATATCTAAAGGTAAAGATATTGAATGCCTTGATTACCAATGAAGTTAATTTTACTGCATTTTGGACGGCCAAGTTGCAGTGTTGGAGTTGACCCTCATCTCCTTTGCAAGGGATGGTATGGAGCTGGTCGGTTGTGTTTTACCTCTGCCTGGAATGTTTGTCTCGGATCCATGTAAATTACAAGCGAGTCATTTTTACTGATTTAGTCTTAAGAGGAAGTAACCTTTTAACTTCCTTATTTTGATTTTCTGTTCACTGTCATGGTAAACAAGGGGAATAACATCATAGCATATCAATAATTGCCTTCCAAATGATTTGTTTCAGTAAAGTTGGTGATTCTTTGTTAAATCGACGTGATATATTAGTTTTGTGATTTGAAGAACTAAAAATTTTAAATAACTGGAACTTGGAACTAAACGAATTCAAAATTTTAGGAGTCAGACTCAATTTTGGCTTGCAGCCAACCTCAGGACTCGAGTACAATTTATATGCGGGCATCGTAAAGCCGTGGCTTTGATAGGGCACGGCAGTCGATAATTTCGGTAGTCTGCAGCTTTGCAACAATGAGCTACTTACTGGCTCCTTGAGCGTGCAAGGTTTGTAGTGAGTGGGCCTAAAATGGACAAGTTGTTTCTGACGCACATCTTGTTAAAGAGTTCTTCAATGGTAGAACATTTCGTATCTAATCTGACCTGTATATTTTTATAGAGCGAGTCTCCCCTTAGCGAAGCAGCTAAGTAGTGATCTTTTTACCAGTTGTGGACGTCAATTCCGAATGAGTAGAAAATCATCCACCCAGAAGGCTCTGGTACTTGGGATATTATGGTAATGCCAAACAATTGGGGTTTCATTGACAAGAAGACGCAAGAAATCTGCAGTTGATTATGGTGTGAGTTTGCTGGGTTGCTCCTAAAATAACTAGCCAGCCTTCTCTCAATTGCTTGGTAGGAAATAAGGTTTTTGTGAGCTATTCACCCACTGTTGCGTAAACGTTAACGGACTCGTTCTTTGGCTGGTTCAACTTCTAAAATAAGCAAATGGACCGAATTGATCATCGAATGAAAGCCCTTTTCTGTTTTCGATTCTTTGTCCATAACAAAAGATAAAAAAATCGTCAGACGAGAATTGAAAGATTCTTTTCAACCATAGAGCAGCCGATCGGGTCTAAACAGAGTCCGGTCATGAACAAATTTTTTAACCTAATACAAGATGAAGCATGGCACTTCAATAGATGTCGGATACTGAATAATTAAATAGCTTTCAGCTTTCTCTGGTTCACAAACTGTGCATAATGAAGAAGATGAACAAGCAGTCGCATACGAATGAAAGCTGCTTGATAAATGCTAATCTAAGGCGGAGAGTTTAGGATGTTCCAAAACTGGTAAATAACTCTGTCTAACAGTTCACATGGGAAACATCTTTTCTATCGACTCATTGAAACATAACGTTCATAATTCAACGGGGATAATGGCAGTCTTGTTACAAATGCTCCCCCAACTATGACAGTGAGAAAAATTAAGATCTTTAATTATTCTACGGTTTGAAAATGGAATGAAAATGATCAGGATACTTTACTCAAGCATCGACTTGGAGCTGTTTCCATGTCCATCAGGCAGTTCTTGATTCAATCACCTTCTTTGCGAAAGATGGCAGACAGAAGGCTGCCGAATGAATCTGGAAATGCAAGATAGGAACAAGACAGTTGTGAGTAATTAATAGATCACAAATTTCATCTTTTATCAATCAATAAAAAATTCTTACTGAGCATGTGCATGGAGTTTGGAAAAAGAGGAAATCGAGATCAGAGGTATTCTGTTAGGAATGTATTTTGATAGAATTGCGTTAGAAATGTAGTGCACCTCTGAATTGTAAAACTTCAAGGGTCGCTTCAATCCACCCAGATCTGTATCCATTGGGTTAACTGGATGCTTGAAATCCACTGCAGGTCCCTCAGTAGAGCAAAGCATGAACCCTATCACACCACTGAAAAGAAAAACACCAGTGTCACAAGTTCCTGTCAAAAGTAGGTAATGGTAAAACAAAACAGACATCATGTCCATGCATTCGCATAAGGGTGAGATGAACAAAGGATGTGTGAATGGGAGAAAAAATGCCTTGGGTATGTGGGAACCGTAGTCCATGCATAGCTCACAGAGCCCTTGAAGACCTGTCGGCAGTTTGCTACAATATCCCCAATCAAATGCATGTGAAGCCATATACTTTCTGCCTGAGTGCAGACAACCCCACCCGGACGAAGAGCCTTAGCTACTGACTCAAAAAAGGGCTTCTCAAAGAGTTCCTGAGCAGGACCTGAAGGCCAAGCTCAATGAATCAGATATGTGCAATAGGCCAATAAGTGTATGGCCAGTAACAGCATGGCAGCAGCAGGAAAATTACTACCTATTGGGTCCGAAGAATCCACAATAACTGCATCGTAAGTAGCTTCAGGAACATTCTTCAGATATGCAACCCCTGCACACAACAAATACAATACCTGATAATCAATTTACAGAACAAATAAAGAGCACTATAGAATATAAACTGATTATTCTCTTTTCAATCATCGCTAACTCTTTATTTGTTTGATAAGAGCACTAGATTCTCATACCATCTCCAATATGAAGGTTCACACGGGGATCATCAAAACCAACTGCTATGTCTGGGAAAAATTGTTTAGAGACCTGCCAAATATCAATGGGCACCTATCAAAATCTCACCATGGTTTCATGATAGCATGATCTAATAGGCAATTGTTCATAATTCTTAGAGCTGCCAGTGCAAATCGTTGACCCCACATTCACCGTAGTTGCCACAAAGATTTTTACACAAACCAGAAGTTAAACAATGGCTTTTTTTTCCCACCTAGCAGGAGCACTTAAAATTCACATGCATTTAAGTGAAATGGCCATACTCAACACCCTATTACTCACATCAACCACCATTTTATCAATCTCACATATGTCAATGCGTTCAACAGAGGAATGACGAGAAACCTCTCGCAGAACTCCACCATCACCTCCTCCAATGACCAAAACCTGACAGAGAATACAAACAGACTTAGAACTGAGAAGACAACTGCTGAAGACGACAACAACTCCTACACCCATTAGAAAGAGTTGGATCTGAGGAATAATATTACCAGAAGAAGAATCACCAGGATACCTTGGCAATTGCTCAAATTTTATCTAATTTAATTCTTCCTAGAAGTTTATCAGAAAATTCAAGACAGTTTATCATTTGAAGCAATAAGACGACTTTGGAACTAGCACTTTTGACATTCATGTGAAAAAATTAAGTCAAAGGCACAAAAGTTTTGCAATAATAGCACAGATAAATACAATTATAACACAACATAAGCATTTTTGCCCCAATCTCATCCATTACCTAGCCATTAAAATGTTACTAGACTCACAAACACATAAACATCAACCCACAAATTACAGATTATATCCCCTAAGGAGCAAGACTAGCCACCAGAGATATATATGACTAGAAGCATGACTAGTAAAAGATGCATGATAGAAACCTTCTTTGGATTTGGAATTGAGCAAAGGGGAAGGTGAGTTATCATTTCTTGATATGCACATTCATCCCTCTCTGTTAGCTGAATCACCCCATCCAAGACAAGAACCTTTCCATACGTTGATGACTGCAAAGTACAAAGAAAGAGCATGAAAATTTAGCTTGGAAATTCATTAGAGCAATGAAAAATAAAGAAAGAAAATTGTGCTAAAAATGTGAGATACCTGGAAGACCATAACATCTTGGTAATCAGATTTTTCTTGAAATAAAATCTTCTCTACTTTTAAGGAATGTGCCTCCCCTGCATGATTCATTGTGAAATTTACATCACACTGAGGACTTTCTAACGGATAAATGGAAAAATAAAATAATGATAATAAAATAAAATAAAATTTTTCGTTTGAACTTCTGAACTGTGCCTTGATACTCGCTACATCACATCCATGCCAGGATTGTCAGAAAAATACAATTATGGAGATCCATAAAGCAAACATCTATCCTGGGCAAAAGTAAACTCAGCCACCACCAATAGAACGCCTATCTTGTCATAGTCCTCAGGGTTCATATAAGTGATGAAAAACTTCAAAAGAGAGAATATAAGAATCCTTCTTCACTCCTTTTTTCTAAAATAAGCAAAACATTCACTGAGTATAAAATGGAAACTCTTTCTCCCTTGTTCTAGGACATATGAGATACCGTCTAGCTGTTGTTGGATGAACAGCCCCATTTTTTCATCTAAGAGGTAAATCATTGAAAACGTAAATAGCAGGAACAAGTGAAGCTAAAAGCTGTTCATCAGCAATTAAGTTAGCTTTTATAGTTAATGCCATATGACGATGAGGGTATTCGGTACTTTCTTTTATTTCAAACTCCCAATATTGAAACTTTTCTAGTTCATCTTCATCGTTTGACAAAATAAATGAAACTCCGTCAGCCCAGGAGAACCACAGATTCTAGACCATCAACATTCATGAAGCCATATTCACGTATGGATTAAAAATGCAGAAATGTTCCTGCCGTCAGTTGACTTATTGGAAAACAAAGATGCAGTATTTGCAAGTCAAGCACATCTCTGTGGAAAGTAAAAGCAAGGTGCATAAATCCAACAACATTGCTCACTCGTATGAAGTCAAGCACACACACGAAAGATTCTAGCAGACGAAGTGAAACATAAGCCCCAGATGGCTCCCAAGAAACAAACCATGAACGCGATGTAATTACATGCTTCTCTACTTCTCTGTCAAACACCTAGAGAAATAAAACCGAATATTGAATTGCCCGTTTCCATAAGCAGACCAAGGCACAAGAGGCGCCGGACGTGAAGTATCAATATAATGGGAATTACTATTACGGAGTGAATTTCGTATGCAAATTGCTTGGTAGCCCAGAAATTACAAGAGCCTAAAGGTTTCAACTTTATACTTCCATCCACCCAAGTTCCTTGTTGAAAAAACCCAGAAACAAGGAAGGGTAAAAATGGAGAAATTTGGGAAAGAAAACGAACCAGGCCACATTGGACTGATCTCAGAGAACCAGCCAGGAATAACAGCGGAGACACAATCGGGCAACTTGTCGTTATTGGCGGCGTCGGTGTCCATAGCCAAGGACGAAGCAGCGGCGGCCCCATTCTCTTCGTCCTCTCTGGGCCTCTTCACGGGCAAGTCAACAGTCTCCTCAGCAGCCATAGATATTTCGCAGAGAGAGAGAGAAAGAGAGAGGCGCTACACGAATGCTTCTAACAGGTCCGAGAGGCGGAAAGAAACCTAGTTACAGAGAGACCACACAAACTGGGTCTCTGGCAGACTGGCTCTGCTACCTTTTATAGTAAGCCGAGAATAAATAATAACTTTAAAATATTTTCACTTTGTTTTGTACGAGTATATTACATAAGTCTGGAAGCGAATAACTGTAGGAGGAATTTTTTTTTTCTTTTTTATGGAGGTCTGAGATCTGAATGACTGTAGTAGAGTCATAGGGAGAATCTATGTGATTTCGATCGAAAAAGTAAGGACGCGTTTCATTTTATTTACGTGTACATTTCATTTGCATTTTGTTGACGCCTTTTTTACGTTTTGTTTTATCGTTTCTGCGGATCACAATCAGTTTTCCAAAGGAAAAAGAAAAAAAAAAGTTTTCCCGTTTACGTTGAGTCAGCGAATTCGACAGATTTGTTGAGAAGTACAATGTAAAATGATGAGGTCCTCAATTATGGTTGATGACCCGTGATTCGTGAGTTTATTTTGTTCGAGTTATGAAATCTCTTCACATGGTGAAAAGGAAGATAAAGGGGCAAAGTTTTCATTAATATTCGTGCTTATAACAAAATGACCATAGTTGTTAATTATTTGATGCGTCACTAATTTTTTTTCCCGAAATTAGTTACTGCTAGTGTTTTTAATCGGAAGAAATTAAACTGGTTATTATGTAGATAATGGAGAAAATATTAACGCAGTAAATCCACTTCTATATCGAATCAACCATGAGAGTTACAACCCTATGACGAGTGCCTCGCCCAGGAACCCGAGAACAAGTTTTGCTAGCGATACCAAAACCTGTGCGCGAAACCAACATGGCCATGGCCTTCACCCAAACTGATACACGGAATGGATTTATTTAACGTATATATCTTATCTTATTTTTATTAGTCTAGTCCTTGATTTGTTCGTTTGGTCTTAGTATTCGTTTGATGTTTCGTGTAGGTACTGCTAAAAAATGTGGGTCTAATCTGTGCTTGTGGTGCACGGGAGGTTAAACAATTTCTTACAGCCTTTTGCTGCATTCAATTTTTTCAGCAAACGCATCTGAAATATTTATTGTCTTTTATAATTAGTGGCAGGGAGCTTCTGATAGAGTAAGTACAACAACAAAAAATTGAAATGATAAACATCTGTTTGGTCGTCAATTGGTCGCTAAGCAACTGTTTGATGGTCAAAAAATTAATCCTTAAAATCTTAGTCATTAAGGTCTAACTAGTGATTAGAGAACAACTGATTGATGATCAACTAAAAACTGAACTGTTTAAAATGTTTTTTAGCAACAGATAGAAAACTAAATTTCTTGCAAAATTGTAGTCGTCATTTTTAATCAAAAATTTACATCCCTCTTTACAGAAAGAGAGTGAGGAAGCAAACCCCAAGCCATAATAAGTCATCGTGACCCAATTCTATCAAAAACATTTAGCCAGTTCCGTCCTTCTCCAACTCTCTCTAACATTCAAAAATGTTATGACACTTTTTGAACTTATTGAAAGAAAATTATCAAATTGTTTGAGTTCATTAACTCTAACTAACTCTAAACTATCTAGGACCAACTTTTTAAATTTTAATTTAAGCCGTTCGAATTCGATAACTGTCTTTTCATAAATTTAATTCATTTAATAATTTTTTCAGTAATTATTAAATTATTTAAATTATCAATTTTTCTCTATATAAATTGAATTTTTGTGCGTGTCTAAGGCCATAGACCAATATGCAACAAATCATAGAGGTTTGAGATCAATTTGGATCGTAATGAAGGTTGATGACCAATTTGCATGATAATTAAAGGTTTACGACTTATAGTACTATTTATCATATGTTTGTATATATGAACATTGCAAGTATGTATCTACGTAATACATACATACATACATATATGGCTTAAATAATGACCCGTTTATTTTTTATAAATTTTTTTGATAAAAGATGTTTCATTTGAATTAAAAATGAACCAAACGGTGTCTTATAATTCAATTTAATTTTTACTATCTTTATATATAGAGACTATTAACTTTTCTACATTTCAGGTGATTGTTTTTTTTTTTTCCTTACTATAAGGTGGAAGTAAATCATTCTGCTATAGCTATAACCAATGTTCTAAGCCTTCATATGTTTTTTTCTACAAATAAATATTACATGCATACACAATTAAATTTAAAAAATGAATCCATAGCATTTATGTGTTCAGTGTGCTATTTCATGAATTTGGATTTAGGTTTGCATTTTTCTGAATCTTTCACTACACGCGACAAATACTTCCATATAAATAAAAATTTGATATGTTTAAAATTATCTTTTTCTTTTTTTTCAATGCCCAGCATCTTTTGCTTTCCGAATCCGCTGCCAAAAGTTACAGAACATCGATGCTTTTGTCACTTTAGCTTAGGATGCTTTGCATTGGCGCAACGAATCATTGTTTATTTTAGTTTATACATTCATCGATATGCCACATTGTGGAATTAATGTCACATGATGACGAATCTTTCATATATTTTGATTTTTAATTAATTACGATCGCATGTGTATACAATTATATTACTATTCTATCATATTTTTCTCAAATGATGGCAACTTTAAGAAAGCATGTGAGACTCAGTTCTTCCCTGGTAAGTTTAGTCAAAGAGCTGATAACTTTAATGGATATCTTGGATCATTATTCGTTGGCAACCGTTCCTCAATAGTGTGTATCTCCGATTCATTCATATTGCTGCTTTCTTACTCTCTCAATCCTCCACATAGCTTATTGTTGATTCTAATTATAAAAAAAAATTACATTTTTATTTATATAATATTTATAAAATTACAAGATTTGTCACTCTTATAATACGTGATATTAATGTAAGATAAACACATTTCCATAATCAACAAATATAATGGTTTTATACTAATTTGTGCATATATACTAATATATCTATATTACATATATAAAAGTGAAACTTAAATAATATGTTGAAATCATTAATTATGGAGCTTTTTTCTATCTCTTTAAAGTCTTTTGACTCACTCTTTAATGCAAAAATATTTTATGGACCCTTAACTACACTCTATTATTTGGATTTTTATTGCATTGACATCTTCATAAATCGTTGTTAAGTTATAATTTGGTTCTCATCTTTTATTTCTATCTATCTTAAACATAATTCTACGAATTAAAGTACAACAATGAATTTATCATTAATCATTTACTCACATGGCCTATCAATTTAATGATTTATATAATTAGACTCTTTATAGGAATTTTTTCTAGAGTTATTGTTACCAATTAGAGTATTGTGGGAGTAATGCTATTACAATTATTTATTATTTTATTTAATATTTCAGTTACTAACATTTACTAGGCAATAATTTTGATCCACTAATTATGCTAAATTAATATATTGAATATGTAATTAAATTCTTTAAACCAAAACTAATTATATATAGCAATTATAGAAAAACAAATAGTATAAATTAGCCTAACCTTCTCCGCTAGAGGAATAAACAAAGAACTTTTAAGTTTATATGATGCCAAAATGGTTAGGTTTTAGATATATAACTCTTGGTAATTCTAATTTTATCCACAATTATTTCAATCATTTGTTTCTCTTATTTTATTTTTTTTAACTGAAAGAAACTTCTCATACTATCTAATACTTCTATATTTTTTGCATTAGTGGTGATGGATTTGTACTTTTTCTATATAATAGTTTCAGTTATTTTATAAAATTGTTTGAGATATGGTTAGATGCAATTAATTGTTTTTTTAATTTTACTACACTATTATTTTATTTATTTAGATAAAAAATTAATCTCTCTGTTTTGCATTAAATGATCCTTTTACCCTTTTTTATTGAAATTTGACCTGAACATATTTATATTAATATATATTGAAAAAAATTTTAAAAATTTATTTAAAAACTATAATCTTTAAAGTTTCATTTTCTATAAAATATTCATATTTTTATAATTTTTGAAAAAAAAAAATCATAAATTAATTGTTTCTAAATAGTAAAATTAAACGAAGTGAGTAATATATTTTAAAATTTTTATTTTCTTTTTAATTCTCTTTGCCTACTAACAATTAATTTAAGAAATTTTCTATTAAATACTTATTAATAGAAAAATATAAAATATCTCAACTGTTCATTTTTTATTTTTACTGTAAGTTTTCAGAATTAACTGAATTTGCATTTCAAAGTGTGATGATTATAGATTGATATTCTATTCTTTATTTGATTTTTGGGGAACTTAAGAAAGAAAATTGTTAAAAATCGAACTTACATTTTAGATTTTAAATAGATCATTATTCTTTAATTTTTAGATTCATTTCTTTCTAAAAAATTAAAAATAGCTCAATTTTATTAAATATATGAAATATAGATTTATTTTCAATCTCTTACATATTATTATTATTATTATTATTATTATTATTATGAATAATTACGCAACTCTATATACAATTAAAATATATAAAATAAACCAGTACATCATACAGACAAAAGAACTAGTTATAGTATACATTTATAGCACTTGTTTTCAGCATTAATGTAATTCAATTGAACAGGAGTATGCGTTACTAAGTATTTATTGGAATTAATAAGAGCATTATAATTTGAATGTATCATGAAGACAAGTTAATTATCCAGATTCAACGAATAGGTACAAATGCTAATTTTATATTCTTTTTTTAATAAAAAACTTAGAAGTACATTGCAAGTTATAAATTGAGAGAAAGGGATGAAGGAACAACCAATTCAATTTAAATGTTTAAATGGGTTGCTTACCTCCACAGGAGCTGAAGCCTTTCTAATATCCTTAAAATAATCCCTTAGGCTATAGTTAAATTGCAAAATCAATTTTATGAAAAGTTTCCTCCTCTTATCGAAACCGAACCTTAGATCACCTACCTCTATAGCCGACCCTGCTGTCCCCCAACGCCCACCCTCATCTGTCTGCTTCTCGTCAGATTTGAACTCTGGTTCTCTTTCTTTTTTATTATTTAATTAACTTTGTCTACATTATTTATTGACTTTTGTTGTTGATATAATCTCTTTTAAACCTCAATATTTAAGAACTATTTGAGATTTTTAGTTAGAGATGCACAGTAATAAATTTAAGTTTTATTTTTAGATTTGTTGGAATCTCGGTCTTACTAAGGTGTTTTTATATTTGACAATAAACATGAGATAATTGAATGAATAAAGTCAGTTTTATTTTTTTTAGATTTTATATGTAACATTTTTATTTTTATAAATACTATTTTTCATGCATTTCATGCTGATTTGACTCTAACATTGTCTAATTATTGTTAGTATGAGTGGGTTTTACTTGTGAGTTCCCCATTTCAGATTTTTTTTTATTTATATGAAAAATTCTACCTTCATTCAACTCTCTTCTTTTCATTTAATGTTGCAAGAATGAGGAATATTTTGGTGGCTAGTTTTATATTCCTATTCTTCCTTAAAATTTTCTATCACTATTAATTTATAAGATACTGTTTGAGTCATTTTTAATTGAAATAAAGTATCATTTGTAAAAAAAATGGAGTTGAAGTGAAAATTTTTTTTGATATTTTGAGCATTACTCTGTGAAAGTTTTCTGATTATAAAAGTTTAAAGCGGTTTCTTGACAAAGTTGACAGAAGTGAGAGAAGCCGATCAGATAAAGATAACTTGTTTAAGGGTTAGTTTATTTAAAGGAAAGGAAAATGGTGCGGGTAAAGTAATGAGAAAGGAATTGGAGTTGGAATCAGGGAAGGTGATGATGAAGAAGAATGATTGGGGCAATTTGACCGCGGCCCGGCGCAAAACACACACAATTCTGCAACTAATTGACTCATTATGACTTCATATCATCCAACACTCGTGCTCACCTCCTTTCATTTCTGCTGGAACCAATCATTCAACCTTGCCCGCCTTTCAAACCTTCACCATCTACCTCCTCCTTTTTCAATTTCCAGTGCTTAAATATTTGGTCAAGTAAACTAATTAAGAATTACCCCAAAAGTTATGTTTATTTGATCGTATTTTGCGGGATTATTATTATATTTGTTATTGGTAACAAAACTATTAATATTCCAAGTTGATATCTTAAATACTTAATCGATATTAACAAAACTATTAATTTTCAAGTATATATGATTACTTAATTATATAATACTAACACAAAAAGATAGACTTTTTTCCTCGACAGGTTGGTATAGTTAGGAGCATTTCCACCTCCTTTCTTTTCTTTTTTCACGGAGAAAAAGAAGCATCCGACCTTTATAAGTCAAAATGCTTCCACCTAAAGATGGGACACTGTGCATTAAGGTCGGCAGATGCATGGGCCTCTCCCACGTACTCTTCCGCTGTCAATCGCTATACGTTTCCACATTCTGTGCTTCAGCTTCATGGTTCCAGCCGTGGTCGGTTCATTTTAATAATTGTGCTCTGTAATTCTGTATGTGTGTCGCCTCAAAGATTTTTGCTAGAGTGAGAGGCCAACCACTCCACCCTTAATAATTGAAGTTGCCTCGTCTTTAATCAAACCTGAATCTAATTACTGATAAGACGGTATTTTTGGGTTAGGGTTGTGTTTATTGTAACTTGAACAAAATGTTACCAGACATTTTTACTGCATTGTGAAAGCTATACTGCTAAGGTACAGATCATTTATTCAATGATATATATTTGACACGAATAAAGGATTACTCCATGTGAATACTACTATTACAACTTTGTCCATGCGTCTCATGTTCCCAACTAATAATGCAGATTATTTTTTACATTGAGAATTGTTATAAGTATAAAAGTTATAATTTATTATAACAATTTAATGGGATAAAGTATCTGTTGTGCCAAACATTGAAGGACTCGTTACAATTTGATCACTTATGAATATCTAATATTTTTTAGTGCAGTGTCACTCAAATCTAAATATCTCAGCAATTGTTTTTTTATATAGTTTACAGTCATTCTAACTTTTGACATAATACACATTATTTCAATTTCAAATATGCATAATATACCTTATTTACACCACCTTGATTCATGGTTTTTCTTTTTTCCAAATTTTTATTAGCCAAAAACAATGAAAATTTACTAAAACCCCTTGAGGTATAGGCTAATATACACTTGTGTCCTTCCTATTTCAAATGCCTAAACTTACCCCCTTACAAAATTAACATCATGACTCATTGTTACCCAAAAAAAAAAAGAGCAAATGTCAACTTCTGTACTCCTAGTCTCATTCCTTAAAATCTTTATCCCCCAACTTATGCATCAATACACGTCACTATAGAGAACAAGTTAGAAGCTTCAATTAGAAGTTGGAAAAAGGAAAAAAAAAATAGAAGCTTAAATGGTGAAATAATTCTAGGTTGTCTTTCAACCTCATCGATCTCCCCCCCCCCCTTTCATCAACCCCTCACAAAATCTCCAACCTTGATCGATGAATGTGTCGGATCTCACAATTGGCATCGGTTGTGGGAATTGGGAGGTGAAAATCAACGGTCTAGAGGTTGTGAAAATCAACATCTTCTCTGCTTGACTCCAACAACCCTATTATCATCTTACCTGCCCGACGTCTTCTCTGCCTGATGTCGATGGAAATCGACGGTCTGGAGGTTGCAAAAATCATGATGGGTGTCTTGAACATAAGTTGAAGATTCCATTGCTGACGAAGTCATAAAGAGAGGAATGACCTGGCGGTCAAAGCCCAAGAGTTTGTCCCCCAATTCTTCCGGGACCAATGGGATAGATTCAAATGTTTATGCATTTAGGTTTATGTTTGGATCTAATGTTGGATGGTTGTTCCCAATGGTGGTCGGTGGGCTGACCTAGCGCAGGCCCGACCGAGCTTGGGTTGGGATTCCTAAACCTGGTCATAGCCCGCCTCCCAAGCGTGGACTGGGTTGGGGCGGGTCTAAGCTAGACAGAGTTTTCCCAATTTTGTGCAAAAAGTGTTTAAACATGTTTTGAAACATTATTTGAGTATAATTTGATCAAACATATTTTTATTTGAGTAAAAACACCACAGTTGGTGTAAATTTTATTAATGAAAAAGCTAAACAGTACTTACATTATTTGGGATGTGCCTTACACTTAAAAATGGCCTAATGTTCCAGAAATAAATTTAAAAATAAAACATAAAATCTGTACTTGACAACATAATTAGATCAATAACAATCTAAAAATTGCAATGAAAACCTACAATATACTCTTGTGCCTCACCATCGGAGGTGACTTCATTATTCAAGCTCTTCATATCTTGCTTTCTTAGAGCAGCAAGGGCCAATCCCGGTTGCAGATGTAAACCTCAACGGCCTCAGGTGTGAGCCTTACCCGTTTCTCCGAGATGACTTATTTTTCCCATACTAAACGGCAGCCTCAAAGGCGACGGTAGAGACCGGAAACTGCCAAGATCTCTTGCGCCAGTATGGATAAGATCGAAAATCTTCCTCTTTTGTTCTTCCACCACTCGAGGATGTCTTCCTCATTGTTTTCAAATGAAGTGCGGAGGTAATCATCCCATTCTGCCAATCCCGGGTTTGTGGGTCTCGGTCGTTTGAGGATATGTGCCGCTGGGTTGAACCTTGATGATGATGAAGGAGGTGGAATGTCGGGCGGGTGTTGGATCGGATGACCTAACCTTATCAGAATGCTTAATGGAGTAGAGTTTGTATAACTCTCTCAAATTGTGGTCAGCTTCAGCAGAAATAGCAAGTGCAGAAACTTGTGCTTGACCTAAATATGTATGATAGTATGCTTCTAACAATTGCAGACAACCCGTGATTTTGACATTTGGATCTAATGCACATGCAACAAGATAAATTTGTGGGATTTGTTGAAAATAATCAAGTCATTTCTTTTGCATTGCTTCAACAGTTGGTTGCAAAAACTCATCGTCCTTGTATTGGTGGAAAACATAGACGATGTTTACAAAATATAACATTGCTTGGTGCACTGTTGGGTAATAAACCCCAGAGAAAAAGTTTGTTGCCTCATAAAAATATCTAAGCAACTCAACTAACTTAAAACATTTTTCCCAAACCTCGTCCGTTAGCCAGTCGCCTTGCACTTTTGAGTTCACAAAGCGAGTCAAAAGATTTGCCCATGGTTGAGCGTCATTTAACATTTCAAATGTTGAGTTCCATCGAGTGGGGCAATCAATTTTAAACCTTTTCCAAGAAAAATTCACCCCATTTTCAATACAAAACATTTTAAATTCACGAGCCAATTTGTTCCTTGTTTTAACAAAAAGTAAAGCATTCCGAATTGGCTCAATTTGGTTTTGCAATTGTTGTAAACCATTTTGGACACATAAATTCAAAATGTGACACAAGCAACGAACATGAAAATTTTTTCCATCAAGCGGTGGTTTTATTTCTTTTATCAATTCTCTCACCGCCGAATCATTGTTTGAAGCATTGTCAAAAGAAATAGACAAAACTTTATCGGCAACAAAAAATTCACGCAAACTTTCAATAATGCAGTTAAAAATATTCCAACCAGTATGATCAAATTTCATACATTTGAAAGCAATTATCCATTTTTGAATAACCCATTCATCATTTATCCAATTAGCAGTGACACAATAATAATTTTGTCCTATTGGAGATGTCCACATATCAGATGTAAATGACAGCCAATGATCAATGGTAGAAAAATATGCTTGTAAATCACTTATCCTAGCTTCATACAGTTTAAAGCTTTCTCTTCTAGCCGTTTGCCTAGACATTTTTTTATAAGCAGGATTTAGATTTTCTTGGATAAATCTTTCTAAGTGTTCATCCTCAGCTTGTTTAAATGGTTTTTCCATAATCATCATCCAATTAATTAGACCTTGCCTAGCAGTTTTTGGATTATATCAAAAAATACCTGGACCACCAGAGCTCCCAACGCCCATCAATTGTGTTTGTCCACCGGAAATGCCGCCGATGTCTCCATGGACTTTGCTTAAGTGCCTGAGTGAGGGTGCCCATCCCGGAGTTCAACTTGTGTGTGAAATTTGTTGTCGCAATGTTTGCACTTGGCATACCTCATGTCGCCTTCCCAAACTTGCTCAAAATGTGCCCAAACAAATGCCTTCAAATTGCCGGTTTTTCTTTGACTTGCCTTAGGGTTGTGTGCTTTGTGGCATCAGTTGGGACCCCTCGGTGTTGACTTGGGTTAATGGAATTTCCTCGACATCATCATCAGAAAGTTGATCACCTAAGGCCTAACTCGTAGTTCATCATGTCGATGTTAGGATCATTGTTGGCAACCTCTTGTGATATGTGGGCCTCGGCTTTTGCGGAACAAATGTCCTCGGAAAAATGAACCAACCCCGATGTCGGATGAAGGAGCTAGGCAACACCTTTGCCCTTGCCGGAGTTCTTTCCTCATGAAGCCATTAGTGGAAGAAAATAATTGAAGATATGGAGAGATGATTAAGAGGAGATTAAGAAAATATTAGTGAAAGATTAAGAAACTTAAAGAGAGCTAATAGAGAGAATGAGAAAATATTATAGGAAGAGATTGGAGAAAAGAGCTTTGGTGTGAGGAAGTGTGGGAGGGGGACTACATATTTATAAGAGAAAGAAAATTGTTTGCCCAAAAAGCCCTAAAAAACTAGTCGTTAATGGCTGTTGGGTGGGGGCAAAAAAGTCTGGGATAAAAAAAAACTTCTGAGGCCGTTGGGAGGGGGGCATGTTGGTATCTCTCCCCTCCCTTTGTGTTTTTTTTTTTTGAATTTTTTGACCGTTGGAAAATAGTTGACCTGGCCCGGGCCCACCAAGTCTTTTGGTAGGTCATATCATTTTGGGCCTCCTTCCTCCTTTCATCCCATATTCACGTCATGCCTATCCAAGGCCCAATGGCCACCTCTAGTTGTTCCTAGGGTTTAGGGCTTTTGATATTTTGGTTTCTAGATTTAGGTTTGAGTTTTAGTGTTTTTTTTATCTTTAGATCACTTTTTTTATTTAGGAGTTTTGTTTTTCTTAAGTTGGGGGATAAAGTTTCTATGAATGGACGTTAGGAGGGCAAAGTTAGGTATTTCCCTTTTTCTCTGATAATGATGAATAACGAAGTTAACTTTCAAAGGAGCTAAGTGTAAGTATTTGAAACATGGATGACAAGTGTAGATTAGCTTATACCTTAGAGGGGTTTAGGTAATTTTTCAAAAATAAACAAAAGTCTTGTGTTGAAATGTAACAATATTTTGTGGTGGTGGTGGTGGTGGTGGTGGTGGTGCTTGGGGGGGGGGGGGGGGGTAGGGGAGCTAGGGAAGGGGCATAAAATGATAAGTGTAATACTTCCTCCGTCCCAAAACTTTTGTTTAATTTGACTTTTTATTGTATTTTGATTTGGTTTTATTCATATTATTTTTTGTTAGAAAAAAATAAAAAAAATATATTTAGAAACTACATGTCTTGATTTATCATTCATGTACAAATTTTTTTTCATTTATGTATTAATATATTGAAAAATCTTAGATTAATTAAAAAAAAAATAAAGCAAAAGTTTTTGAACGGAAGAAGTATTAAATAAGGGGTGAGTTGTTACTGTCGATCAATATCATTAAAATTATTTGTTTCAAATATATATATATATATATATTTTTTCTAATGTTGTTTAAGCGGTGGGGAGGAGCTTGTGTATGGAAAAATAAATTAGTAAAGGTTGTACTTTGATGGCCGTTTATGCTTCAAGTAGATTTGTAAAGGCAATAATATCGTGATAAATTGACATGATATTCACTATTTTTTTTTAGCCAGTTAGAGTTTAAATTCTAGTTTGTATAAAATTTTCCTTGTAACTCAACCTTGCATTGTACTCCATTCATTCCAAGTTATTCACACTTTTAGGTTTTTTAACTTAAGTTTAACTAGAATCTATTTATATTAATATTTGTTTAAAAAAATTTAAAAAAATTATATTTAAAAACTACAATGCTTGTAATTTTTGAATATAATTTTTTTTAAAAAAATATTAATACAAATAAATTTAAGTAAAAAAAATTGAAATGGTATAAAAATTTTGGGATAGAGGTAGTAATTCTTAGTTAAAAAAAGGCCTAAATGCACTTGTGATCCCTTGAGTTTGGTGACTAGCATGAGTTAGTTCCTAAAGTGTGACTCATTGCGACTTAATCCTCTAAGTTTGACAAATGTTGTGACTTAGTCCCTAATTAGATGACAAGATGGATAGCATTACTTAGCCCACTTGGATAAAGCGGGAGGAATCAGGTTAGAATGCGGGTTACAAAAACCATGAAACTTTAAAATTTTCCTTTGAGGCCAAATGCTCCCAAAGCTCTCTTGGCTCCACCGTTCTCGAAAATCACTAGTGTTTGACTCGGTTTTGTAGTATTCAGGTCTCACAACAATGGCCTCATGGTTTTAGGTCTCAATTTTGCATGGTTTGTTTTAATTATGATTCAAATCAAATCTGATTTTTGAAAGTTCTTTTATGAACCCTAAATATAATTTTTGAAATTGAGTCTTGTGTGTGTGAATTTGATAAATGGGAATGGTTTATTGGTGTTCATCGGTCCTTGTAGAGTAAAAGCCTTTTGTTTCCAATCTCTGATTAATGGAGTATGTAGGCTAGGGCGGTTGCGAGACTTGCGATGGTTGTGATTTTTAGAAAATGATTTACTGGCAGCGGGGTGAAGAAGGCTGTGCATGGAGACAAGTTGCTGGTGGTGGGTCGAGGAAGATTGTGATCCTTGGAAACGAGCTGCTGCAGCGTCGCAAAGACGGAGAGAGAAGGCAAGGTGAACACCTGATGACTAGGGGTGGGGCAGGCGAAGAGGCTGCGTCGAATTCGATAAAGCAAAGGCTTACGACAAAAGGTGAGGTCGGATTTCATGGAGAAGATGTCACCAGCAAGCCATATGGTCAATTTTGACTGCAAGATTGTCGATGGATGGCCGGAGAGAGAAAGAGGCCTAATGGTGTCACGGTCATGTGACAACCCATGCCGTTTAAGGGGCTAAGTTGCACACACTCTCAAACTTTCAAGACTAAGTCGCATATTTATCTAACTTGGAGGACTAAGTCATGATGAGTTAATCTTTAAGGACTAACTCGTGCAAGTCACCAAACTTAAGGGACTGCAGGCGCATTTAGGCCGAAAAAAATGTAAATCTGCAAAGCGTAAACGTGGACGCACACATTACCAATAAGAATAACTAAGTATTGGACTTTGTCCTAGTGGGCTGGCCGAAATTGGACCAAGATTTACAAAAAAAAACACTACCGCTCTCGGTCCAGGATAAGCCCATATAAAAAATGGGGTACATTTTCGCGACTCACTGATCCTTACCGTCCTTCCGTCGCTGCAATTTTTGCTGAATCTGTGTCAGGCTTCTTGTTTGATTGGTTCGCAGCTTATTCTTCTTCTTTGGTTTGATTAGTTTGCAGCTCCTTTGATTTCTCTATATTGTTCTTTGAAGTTTCAAGTCCCATCCGTCGAATACTCGATTCAATTTTGCTCTCCTGTGGAGCGATTGTAAAACCCTAGAGACCTTCCAGTCTTCAGATTATGGTTGGATTCTTGATATTAATTTCATTATCCTTATTACTTCCGTTTCCAAGCGCGGCTGTGATTTGCTAGTACTTACAGTGTTCTAATTCTTTTTTAAAATTTCAGGCAACTCTTGCTGATTCCTTCCTCGCTGACCTCGACGAGTTGTCCGACAATGAAGCTGATGTTCTTGTATGTACATTTGGTTCTCTAATAAGTCCTGTTCTCATTTTTCATACATATGTTTCGTATTTTGGGTTGGCTTTCGTACCTTGTGAAAATTCATGCTTATTTCATCACTCATACGGTTGGCATGTTCGCAGGAGGAAGAAACCGTCGATGTCTCAAACATGGAAGAAGACGATGATGGGAACATTGCGGATTTAGAAACCCTTAATTATGATGATTTAGACAGTGTTTCCAAATTGCAGAGAACACAGAGATACATTGATATCATGGAGGTTAGTTAGTCCTCATTATTGCAGCTTCCCTTTTGTGTTCTATATCCAACAGTGTGCTAGATATCAAGTAGAAGTTTGAAATATTACTTTGACAACGTTCATAAGTTTGTGAATAAAGCTCATTGTTGGATTTTCAGCTGGCCTGGTTTTTTTCCTGCACCACAATGTTTTTGTTTTCTACTCTTCTTAGTGTTCTTAACTTGCGTTCTGCCGTATTGCATTCAGAAATTTTTTTGTATGTATATCTTTTTTGGTTCTTATTGTATGTCAATATCATGCAGAAAGTAGAAGTTGCCCTTCAGAAGGGTTCTGATGCATCTAATCATGGAACAGTGCTCGAAGATGATCCTGAATACCAGCTGATTGTGGAGTGCAATGCATTATCTGTTGACCTTGAGAATGAAATTATCATTATCCACAACTTTATACGTGACAAGTATCGCTTGAAATTTCCTGAGCTTGAATCCCTCGTACATCATCCGATTGATTATGCTCGTGTTGTAAAGAAGATAGGCAATGAAATGGACTTGACACTGGTTGATCTGGAAGGACTTCTGCCTTCAGCTGTTATTATGGTTGTTTCAGTTACAGCATCAACAACAAGTGGGAAGCCACTTCAGGAGAATGTTCTTGAGAAGACAATTGATGCATGTGACCGAGGACTTGCACTTGATGAAGCAAAGAAAAAGGTTCTTGAGTTTGTAGAAAGCAGAATGGGATACATTGCACCCAATCTTTCTGCTATTGTTGGTAGTGCTGTTGCTGCAAAACTTATGGGGACAGCTGGTGGACTTTCTGCATTAGCCAAGATGCCTGCTTGTAATGTACAGCTGCTGGGTGCTAAGAGAAAGAACCTCGCTGGGTTCTCTACAGCAACATCACAATTTCGTATTGGTTATATTGAGCATGCTGAGATATTCCAATCTACACCACCTGCTCTGAAGAGTCGTGCTGCTCGACTTTTAGCTTCCAAGTCAACACTAGCTGCAAGAATAGATTCGACTAGAGGAGATCCATCTGGAGCTGCTGGAAGAACCCTGCGCGAAGAAATCCATAAAAAAATTGAAAAATGGCAAGAGCCACCTCCTGCGAAGCAGCCGAGACCACTCCCTGTCCCTGATTCTGAGCCTAAAAAGAAGAGAGGTGGTCGCCGCCTAAGAAAGATGAAAGAAAGGTTTGCTGCATTTCTTTGGATTCTTTCTGTTTATTCTGCTGGCCTGTCAGATACATTTTTCCAATCTAATTTCGCTTGTTCTTTTTCAGGTATGCTATAACAGACATGAGGAAGTTAGCTAATAGGATGCAATTCGGAATACCTGAAGAAAGCTCCCTGGGTAATCTAAAAGTTTATGTTCATGATACTTGGTTTAGGTATTGGTTATTGGTAACGTTGAGTTTGATGCTCTCCAATCAGTTTGTAGTTTGTAGTAACTAATGTTGACTGTCAGGAAGGTATTGGGGTTTTCTAGGTCTCATTTGTTACTTTGACATACCGTGATAATTGCTCATATTATAGCTATTACTATCCATTGCATTTGTTCTGCAGATGTCCGTCTTATTTCACTTTGATGCTGATCATGTTAATCTTTTCTACCATGTTAAGTGTGGTGCTACTTTCTTATGCTTTGGTTTTTTGGACTATAGGTGATGGGTTAGGTGAAGGTTATGGCATGCTCGGTCAGGCTGGGAGTGGCAAACTGCGTGTATCAGTTGGACAGAGCAAACTTGCGGCAAAAGTTGCTAAGAAGTAAAAGCTTCTCCTTAAAAGCACATATAGTTAGAATCTTGCTTTCTTTCTTCAACGTCATTGTTGGTTCTCTTTTTTATCTTTCTGCTTATCCACCTTGTCAGGTTCAAGGAAAAGCAGTACGGGAGCAGTGGTGCTACTTCAGGACTGACTTCAAGCCTTGCATTTACTCCTGTGCAGGTACTTATACACTTCTATTATTTGTGAATAGATGCCTTCTTGATTTCTAAATCAATTTGGTATCAAATACAATTGCAGCCAAATTGAAGCTCTTTATTTCCTTTGCTGAATTGGATGCTTTATCAAAGGACAAAACCGACCAAATTAATGAAATGATTCAAAACAAATGATGAATTGACAACGAGAACTGTCAACAGAACTACTGAATTTATTTTCAGCTTGAAAACATAGCTGAATAGAGATATAGGATAGGAAAGAATATACCAATCCTAAGGATTCATAAATAGGATCAACTTTTTCATATAGATGGATGTAGGATCGAATGTGGAAATTAACTAGAAGTACACTGATAACCATGTTTGCCAGTGGAGCACCTGTGGAGAAGCAAATGCAAAGCCACTTTACTGCATTTCCTTTATCTGGCAAGTTTATTGTAGAATGAAGATGACAAACGTAGTCAAACTCACGGAGAGGGAGAGGGAGAGAATCTGATTGTCAAGTTTCCTTTTTTATTTTGGGGATGGGTTTCTAAAATGAAAAGGAAAGAAGATTAGTATAGCAACCATCTCCTTGGGGTATCAGGTATGTTCTTGTTCTCTTAATTCCCCTTGTTCTTTAAGGAAGGGGGTTGGTAAAAACTACCACAGTAGAGTTGGCCAGACAAAATCTGAACTTGATGTTACTTGATTTGAACCGTTTGGTGATTGATCGATGCTAATAACGTTTTTTGCTGTCTTCAGGGAATTGAGCTGTCGAACCCACAGGCTCATGCTCACCAGTTGGGCAGTGGAACCCAAAGTACTTACTTCTCCGAGACTGGAACTTTTTCAAAGATCAAGAGGACGTAAACCAAACGCAGTTGTTCCTCTCTTTTTTGTTCAACACCTGGGTCCCCATAGTGCAAGAATAGTCAGAACACAGCGACTCTAGCAGTGTCGCTGGGGAGGAATATTTGTAAATCTTCCAATCTTGCGTTGACGTTGCAGTGGCATCAGGTTAGCAGGCTGGGCGACAATATAAAGGTCATTAACAGTTTACAAGTTTGACAAACCGTTCGTTCAAATCAGGACCGCACAAATTGCCTTCCCGACTATTGAATGTGCCACAGAAGAAGTCATCATGTGCATATTTATTCAGGATGCTCTCGCTTCAGTTCAGACTATAGTTAATGGAGTAGTTGGTAGAGCGTCTGGGTCACAGTAACAATTGTCGGTCGTTCATATCATTTCACGTTTCCTCATCAACTTTAAGGAGACGAAATCTGGTTCCAGTCTCCAGATTTTCTTTTCCCAGCGTAAAATGCGGACGAATTATAAAATTTGAAAAAGAAAAAAAGACATAATCATTTTATGAGTAGGATTTGTAGTGGAAACTTCTTTGTGAACTTACTACGGGAACAGTTTCTGGGGCTCACACTTTGCAGAACCACATCTAGCAGCTCAGCATTTACTTTTATTTATTTATTTCCAAGAATCATGTTACAAGGCTTTAGGAAGATAGTTCAATGCTTCGGAGAAAGTTTGGTAAAGTATGCTTCTACCAGCTCTTAAACCTTTGTTCTTTTGTAAGCTGAAGGGTGAAGGGTGTAATATGTACTAGCAAGCCGCTAAACAAAATAAGTTTTAAGTGAGAACAAATCTATAAAAAAATTATCCAAGTAAAATTTCAGTAAGGAACAAGATATAATATATTCTCTAAAAAATAAACCAAAGTATAATATATTCTGAATTATCATTTAGTTATCTAAATTATTCAGTTAGCTAATTTAATAATGTTAATTAATTCATGAGCTGGTTGTGGTTGAAAGTTTATGGACAGGATCTTTTAGTAAAGGATTGGAAATTAGGGCTGAGTTTGTAGTTTTTCTTGACAGCCAAATAACTAACTCGCATGATTGTAGAAAGTTAGGCGATCAAGTTACACCGAGTAAAAATTGAGAGACTAATTTGTATGAGTTGACAGCGTTAACACACTAATCGAGGACTTAAACCAAAAAAGATTATGCTGTACAATTGAGGTGCTGTGGCAAGTTAACAAGTTCTGGTGTTAATTTCCACCAAGGTTCCATGAAAAGATGTTCCACTTTAATCTTTGTTCTCAGCCTGGTTTATTTTTTTGATACCCTTTATATTATATAGTAATTGTTAAGTAGTATACGAATCTGAATCTTCATTGCTAGGAGGCCAAAAAGCAAGAGATGCCCTGACACAGTCATTTGCGGGCAAAAGCAGGTAAACCTGTTGCTGTGCTGTAATGGAAGGAGACGGCTTTGGAATTGGTCTTTAACGCTCTTACTCTTACACTTTACTCCCTCTTAATTAGAGATTACAGGTGTACTTTTCACTGTATTGATTTTGAAGGCAACCAGCCAGAGCTATAGCTAGCGACATTCTCCCATCCAATGACTTCAAATATTGTTTGTTTCCCAATTCCCACCGTGGGCGTGGGGGCCCTCCAATTGGACATCTTACAATCAAGTCACACAACTCCAAAAAGTTGCGATCAAGTCAGCACTCTGGAGGCATGACTTTGTATCTGGCCGTGTCTTTGCAGTAGGAATAGAACATGAGCTTTCTTCTCGCCCAATCCATCCCCACAGCCTGTTGATCCGATAGCTTCGCAAAATCTGTTCCGTCCACCGGATCCAATCCCGAAATGCTGCTCTTGGAACACGTTGAATTAGAAGCCGCGGGGTTGGCCACCACGCAGCCGGCCATCTCCGGGTTTGCAATCGAAGCCACAAAGGGAGCATACTTGTAGTTCACCGGGTATTTTCCTCCGTGAGTCGCCCAATCCGAACCGTCCCATATCGTCATATAAACAGACATCGGTTTAGATGGGTAGACCGCCTCGTTATATGGGAACTCCCTCACCGGAATGTTGTCCACCATAAACCTACCGTCCACAAAAAATGAAGTCACAAAGTTTGGAGTTATGTATGGGTTGTAGTTGCTTGAAGGCGGTCACAACCATAATCTGATTAGTAAAGTAATTCAGGTGGTGGGTACGTACAGTGTATGGTGGGCGTTCCAGAGGATGGAATAGTAGTGGTAGTCCTGAGTTGGGTCGAACCAGAAGTAGAACTTCTCCTCTCTTCCGGTCCCCACACTTCCATTAGCATACACGTTGGTCTGGAACACCCAATCATCTCTCTGGTCACGTCCAAGCAGTTCGATGTCGATCTCGTCGTGGTTGTGGGGGAACTTATCCGCATTAGATAACTGCACAATATGATTAAGCATAGACTAGCAAGTGTAATCAAGTTGTTCAAATCAATTAAGTTAAAAGCCAGCTTTAATTAGCATTACGTAGAATGCCACTACAACTCCAGAAGCTAGGCCTGCTGGCAACTTAATTGCAACGCTGAAGAATCCGTGGTGATATGCGTTCTTCGAGACCAAACCAGACCCTGCATTTTTTTCAAAAAAACAAAAAACAAAAAGCTCATCAGAAACCATATACAGAAACATAAACTAAAATATTCCAAAGAGAAAAAACAAGATGGAAATTCACTTAGTGTTGAGTCTTGACCTGATGTATTGTCAAGAGCAATAGTAGCCATGGAGCCATTGTTGAGGACCTTAATATTTGGAAAACCGTAAGATCTGGAGAAGCCCTGATCAACAGGGACGTGTGGGAAAGAATCGGTTAAAGCAGGAACAGCCGGGGGAGTGTACGTTTTGTTGTGATACGAGGAGGAAACAGGGGACATGAACAACCCAGAAACCAAACAGGCCAATAGCAGAGCCAGAGGACAGTATTGTTGCTGAACTGCTGCCATTACGGTTTGCTCTGCTCTGCTGATTGGTGAGTGAACAGGGACAACGAGAGAGAGAGAGAGAGAGGCGTTAATTAAAATATATACATAAGATCAAAGTTGCAAAATGCTGCTTAGTTGTTTGTAGCTGGCAGTGGCATGGGGATCTTTTTTAAAAAAAAAAAAAAATTTATTTTCTCTAATTTCATTATATTGTCAGCATCAGTCATTAGTGTAATCTTTAACAGCAACAGTTTGTATCACAAAATTCATATGATCATCATGTGGATCTGATTCTGACATGCTTAGCCGAGCTGGGCATTTCATGTCTTATTTTCGTTCTCATCATGTCGTGTATTTTCGTTCATTTTTTCAGTGCAAAGCTGCAAGCTGTAAAATGGAAAACAACGTCTCTTAAGGAAGCGAGCTAGAGAACACGTCATAGAAAATGAGATTGATGATGGAGCTTACTGAATTAAGATATTTGTAATAGTATGATATTTTTTAAATCATCCTAATTATCTTCAACATGATAAATGTAATAGTGCGCTTTGAACTGTTCAAGTTTAAACATCACCGAGGATATTAGGTTTTCTAAATTCCGTTGTTATATTTATCATTTGGCAATTACAATTTTCCTTTTAAAAAATATGAGCACTATGCTAAAAAGGATCAAACATTTTCAATAAATAATAGTGCAAAAGATGATTAATTTTTTTTTTATAAAAGGGATTTCATTCCAATTAAAAGTATGTTAAACTGTATCTTAGAAACCAACTTCATAAGACTCTAAAAAACAACAGAGACACAATATTGGATACCAAAATGGCTACCCGTCCATGTATTACCAAGTGAGAGGAAGAGAATTTGATCAAATCAAACATTCCATGTGAGCCATAATAATTAGTAACTCACAAATAACTATGAAAAAGTCCAACTAGATACTGAGCTACATTAGATTAGACTACTATACCAACACTTGATTAAACTAACAAATTATCTAAGTACAAAACATTGACAACGGCTTACGCAGATGAAAAAATAACAAACACACTATCACTCGATTCATTATAAAAAAAGCCTGACGCACCTATATCTTGTGCCTATCACCATAGAATATCAAATGAACCAGACGATGTTCCTACTAATATTAATAAAAGAGTTTTGTGGAAGAGGAGGGAGAAAAAAAACTGAAAAAAAAAAGAGATGAATATGATTAATTAGGTGGAATAATGACAATAAATCAATTGATAGATTTGAATTGATATCCAAACTTAGCCGGAAGCATAGAAAAAAAGATGAGAATGTGATGTAGAGAAGAAATGAGGGAAATGGCAGCTAGGTTAAACGACCATATTAATATTCAATACATAACTACTATATAATTTATCCTATACCAATCTATACTTTAGTGCTATACATACACTAATTAAAAAAAATAACCAAGCTTACTTAGTTTAGCACTTTAGGTTTTGTTGCACGATGCAAAGTGAGTGAAGACCATGATTTGGAAGTTTGATGCTTTATGTTTTTGGCAATATTCTCTATCAAGTAGCGAAAACAACTTTATTCATTAGGTTTAGGCTCCCTGCTTGTTCATGCAATTCCATGTAGCTTTTCATATTACTAAATGGCTTGAGAAATTTACAGAAATACACACAAATGAAAAATGGAACATGTGAAAAAAACTAATGATAGTGTCTTCTCAATTTGCCCGCCCCCCCTAAACGGGAATAAAGAGATAAAAAGATTAGATACCAACTAGTATGTTACAGTATAGGAAGCTTAATTTTTTGGAAGGAAAGACCATTGACAGTTGCGATAAGTTGCCAATAGCTTGCTGTTAATCATCTTTGATTTTCATTAATCACATGCAATACATATAAAAGGGTTGTGCAATCCTAATTCTGATCATTGAAGAGAATAATGATTAAGCTTCTTGTCTCTTCCCCACTCCTAGATTTCTTGAAATTCTCCATTCTCTTGATTCTATTCTTGTTACTTGTGATCCAAGAAAGTAGCTCGTAACATCTTATTACATTTGACTTATTCAATCCATTAAACAATTGAAAAAATCTACAAGATTCTATGTTTTTAAAATGACCAAACCACAAAGTGATCTTTTGATCTCCCACTAAAATTCAAATACATACAAGTCATTTCACTACTATGGATATAGCGGGACTTTCACCATAAATTGAGAGTAACTAATCATTATTATTATACTATTTTTCCTGTGGTTTATAGTTATATAAGCTTTGTTGACCAATCATTTTTTAAGGATAAGACTTGCATGCATCGTATGTATGAGAACACTTGGACACGGAAGCCTACTTAAAGTTGTTTGTCGGATTGCAAATATAGTTTTGAGATTGTTAAAATGCTTAGGAAGTTGCAGAAAAATAGTAAAGGGTGGAGGTTTGACACTCCACACACATTCTTTTCATGTTTTTTTGTTTTCTCCTTTTGTGTTTCTTTATTATTATTATTATTATTATTTGCCTTATTTGTTTTTCTACTGTATTTCCTTCATTTTTTCCTTTTAATTCCGCTGCACCCCCAATTGGGTCTTCTATGAATCAATTGTTGTTTGTTCTTTTTTTTTTTCTTTCTTTTTTTGTTCTATTTCCTTTTTTATTTATTTTTCATCTTTTATAAAAAATAATAATTTTGTTAGATTGGAAAAGAACAAATTTATAAAAGAATAAATAGTAATGCATAAAAGAACAAATAAAAATTGAATAATAGCATAAACAAAATAACATATAAAAATGAAAAAAATGGATTTATAAAATAAAAATAACAATGCATAAAAGAACATATAGAAACTGAAAAAAAAAAATTATAAAGGAACAAACAATAATGTATAAAAGAACATATATGAATTGAAAAAGAAAAAATTACAAGAGACCAAATAACAATGAATTAAAAAATATATAGAAACTAAAAAATATAAAAATAAACAAAAGAGCATGATAACCCATAATGTAAGAATAAATAGAACATTGGATAACCCATATATATATATATATATATATATATATTTAAACGTGCATCTGTTCATTTTACAGATGAAGTTATGTTAGACAAATAGCAAGTAATAATTAACCTACAATAAAAGAACAAGTAAACCTTAGGGTTTACATTAGTGATGCATTATTGCTTTTGGTTGGATTCTTCTTTCTGATGCTTAATGGAGCTATTGGTTTATATATTCCAAATCATTCATCCTCCCTTAGAGCTTGGATTTTGATAATTTGAGGTTGAGCACGAAGTAACAAAACCAAAAGTAGAAGGTTATAGAAGTAGCTATTGACTCCAATGGCAACCTCAAGATTTTTTTTCATTATCTCTTACAAGGGATTTTAGTTTTTATGGAAAAAATCTGTAAAACATTGGAATTAGATAGTTGAGATTATTTTCACACATAATTGTAATTATATGTTCTAGGTTGGGGTTTCTACTTAGATGTTGTTGCTTACCTTAGTGGCCATTTTAGTTATGGCTTCATTTTAACTAGTTTGGTATGATCTTTGGGCTGTCTATTGTTGTCATATTTCATTTTTTCTATGATCTGTAATTATGGTTTGTTTGGTCAGAAAGCTCAAGCATAGTATACCTCTATTTTCTGGTGATTATGTGTTGGCCTAATAGCCAACACTTTTTCTTTACTCTCTCAATCTTTCCCTCCTTCCATTCCTTAGTCGCATTTTTGAATCATATGGAATTATTGTCTGTTCGTTACTTAAATTGGATTCCTATGGTTTTGGCACTAGCTTCAGAGGATGCTATGACATTGTGAGTTATGATTTTTTTTCATTTTATTTCATACCATGACTTCATTAGTGGTGCTGAATAATAAGCACACTTTAACACGCTTTTGATAACATGTGTGTGTTCTTTCATCCATGTTCATCTAAAGATCGCTTGCTAGTCTGAGTAATGTTATCAGAAGTGTGTTAAAGTGTGCTTAGAGTGCAAAGCACAAAGCAATAAAGCATATGGGCTTTTCACTATTAAACCAACTAAATGCCCCTTAACAAAAGCACACGTTAAGTGCATGAAGCACATGCTTCAGCCAAAGCACAAACTATCATTTTAGTTTAGTGACCGTTTGACTTCAATAGTGTTTTATAATTTTATTTAAGAATTGAACTTAATGGTATCATAAATAAAGAAAATTGTCAAATATGAATTAAAAATAAAAACTCTTAATGTTCCAAAAGAGTGTCATGATAAGTCAAAAGATATAACAAAAAAAAAAGACAAGGAAAAAGAAAGTAGGAAAGTAAAGTGGAAGAGGCAGCTGAAACAGGAAAGAAAAAAAAAGAAAATAAAAGAAAATAAAAAGCAGAGAAGTAGACAATAATTGACCAAGCAAGAGCAATTCCAATAGCAGCATGCTAGTTTGCATATACTAGAACATTTTTTTTATAAAGTTATGTCTTACTTTATTAAACTCAGCAGTTTCGCTTTATGCCTTATAACACATAGCCCTTTAGTGAGCTATGCACTTTTTTCAAAACCTTTGTTTAAGGCGTATAAATTTAGAAGTTTTACGCTAGAGGTTGTTTGATGCAAAAGGCCAAGTTAGATTTGGTTTCTTTTTTTGACGTTTGGTGATTGAGCAAAAGCAGTTTGATTGTTCTCCAAATTCTATACTTTGATTTTCTTTACCTGTAAAGCCTAAAAACTAGGAGTTTTACTTGAAAATTTTATGCAGATTTTGTCAGTTCATGTTACGTTTTAACTTTATTGAGCTGAATCACTTGACAATAGATTACTACCCGTACTCATTTGGTTTATTTAATGAGTTGGCAAAAACATCCATTTGCCACACTTCTACACATTGCCTTACCTTTTTTTCTCATGTTCTTTTAATTTCTTAATGCCACCAAGTGATAGTTATATATGGAAAATTAAGGGTGGTTAGTAATGATGTAGGGTTTCTCGAGGGAGAAAGAGAATTTTTATCCATGGCCAATTTAGTCAATTTTTTGCCAGATGATAGTTATATATGGAGAATTAAAGGTGATTAGTATGTCTAACGAGACATATATTTATAATATAATAACTAGTTACCATTCCCGTCGAGTTCGAATTCTTGAAAAATTTGGTTGTAGTATGTTTAGGGAGGAAACCTTAATGGTACCATGTAGAGGTGAGAATAAGCCGAGCAAGCCAGAACACCCCAAGATTAAAATTATGCTTTAATAATTGTTTCTACTTTAGCTCAAGCTTGAGTTTGACAAGCTCAGTAAATAAGTTCGAAGCTTGGCTAAAAAAGGTTCGAGTTTGGCTCTATAATTTGATCGGCTTGAAGCTCGGCTTAGATGGTAGAGCTCAGTTCAAGCTTAATTGAGATTTGTTAAGCTTGATTAGAATTTTAGGAATTAAGGTACAAAAAATAATTGAATATTATATTAGGCTTATCATAGTTGATAAGAGTTTAAGTCAAACAACGTTATGCTCAAGCTCAATTTGTTAATAATTCAAACCTAACATGTGATTCAAGTTCAGGCTTAAAGTCAATTAAACTTTTTTTAATAGTAAAAGAGTCGAGTTTAAACTTGGAATGTTCGATGGGGAGTCAATTTGTTTCAACCCTAGTAACATCTAAAACATGGGTCAAGAAGAAAAGTTTGATAACCACTTTGGGCATTTAGCCATTGTTTGGTTCCCCTCTCAAGGGCGTTCTTCTTCCCCGGCATTAGTTTCCTCAAACCCAAATTCCCCTGTATAATGTTTTCATAGATGTTTCTTTTGGTAATTCTGTCAACTTGCTTTATAATTTTCAATTGATGGCTATATGCTTTATGTCTAACCATTTTATCCCTTGACCATTTGCCTTCCAAATAACCACTCTGTTTCCACTGATTTGGAGTTCAATTGAACCGCGCGGCCATCGGCCAGAACTCCTTATTTCAGCTGAATCGAAGATCGTGGTTTATCATTCTTTAGTCGATCGAGACCCCAACCTCTCTCTCTATTTCTTTTTTTTTTTTTCTTGTTTTGAGAAGTCAAAGTACCAAAGCCGAGAAAAGCAAACCTACGGGGTCTTTGACCGCCATTACAAAAGATTGCATGATGTTTGAAGGGAAAAGTAAGAAGAGGAAAATAAACCTCAACTAGAGCAAACTATTGAGTTACAAAGATGAAGAGTCGCAAAGTAATGAAGCATATGGGCTTTTCACTATTAAACCAACTAAATGCCCCTTAACAAAAGCATACTTTGCATGAAGCATATATTTTAGCCAAAGTACAAAGTATCATTTTAGTTTAATGACCGTTTGACTTCAACAGTGTTTTATAATTTTTTTTAAGAATTGAACTTAAGGGTCCCATAAAAGAGAGAAATTTGTCAAATATGAATTCAAAATAAAAATTTTTAAAGTTCCAAAAAAATGTCATGATAAGTCAAAAAATCTAACAACAAAAAAAAGACAAGGAAAAAAAAAGTAGGGAAGTAAAGTGGAAGAGGCAAGATAAATAGGAAAGAAACAAAAAAAAAGAAGAATGTGTAGAAATAAAGTGGAAGGAAGAAATGTTAGTGTTGTTCTTAAAAGCCAGTCATGAGATAATTGTATTTTGCACATTAAATCATGATATTTTATTGAGGCACAAATCCAATAATTGTGTTTATTGTTTTGTTTCTATATGACATAATTAAACGTAATTATAACCCTAAAATAATAGTATTCTTAAACGTTTCTGGTCTACTATTATTGTTGAGTGGGTTGGAATAATACATAATGACTAGTATATGTGAAGATTAATATGAGATATGTAGTTTACATATATGTACAAGTTGGAGAACTTGTATACTGGGCCGACCCACCATGAGAACGTTACATGGATCGTTATATGAGTGTCATACCCGATTATCATAGTGATCATGGTATATGTAGTTTTTTGACATAAGGTCATCAAAGTTCCCTAGATGTGATTTACATATTTTGATACTTCTCTTTGTTACTCATAACTGAGTGAATATGAAAGTGGTCATTGGATATATCACATATCATATGGAAGGTTTTGTACAATCAAGATGAAATTTATCCCTTCTATATAACAGAAGTGATATTTTTTTGGCTATTTGATTGAGTGAGACAGAAAAAATGCATGACAATATTCGGATGAGTTGGTATGAGATATCAATGTCATTAGTTTTAGTCAGTTTAATTAGTAATTGAGAAACTTTAGATTCGGTTGTACGAGAGTGATACATTACATGTCTTTTGCTCGGCCTTATATCTTAGATAAAGAGACAATGACATATATGAATAATGATCATAGAGGTTTAGTCGAATCACTGAATATCTTGTCATTTAGATAGCAATGATGTATTTTTAGACACTGCTAATTGTTTATGATCATAAATGTGATTTATGATAATTGTCAATATGATAGAAGCCTATTAGGTCGCACACATAGAGCCAATTGGATTATTTGAGTGCATGAGTCAAATTGTTTGGGTTTTGATTTCATGATAATTTTGGATTAATAATTGACCCAAAGGTTGAGCCACTATGAACCTAAAATTAGGCATAATTCGATTAGGGTTATGAAACCTATTAGGCTTGGGAGTTCAGCCTCATTATATATACATCATATAGTGGGAATTGTCGTAGCTCTAGCCCTAGCCACTCAAGGGACGATATCATAAGGGTTCTAAAAAGTTCCAACTGCATTCTCTTCTTGCCTTTCCTTGGAGGACGCAAGCTAGTGTAGCAGGTGTAAGATGAACACAATTGCCAAAATGTGATGAAGGCGTGGTGATCTAAGTGATTCATGTGGATACTGTAGAAAGTTTGAACACATCAACTGTTCAAATTTGTGATTCAACTCAACAATTGGGTGAAAGATTTCAGCGGACTAGGTATAAAAATTTCGCAGACCCGATTTACTCCATTTTTACTTAGATCCTGGAAGATTTTGGTTAGTTTCTACTGTGTTTGTTTGGTTCCTGAAACCATTAAAAGAAGAATGTAGAGAAGTAGACAATAGCGAACGAGGCAAGGGCAATTCCAATAGCAGCATGCTAGTTTGCATATACTATAACATTTTTATAAAGTTACATCTTACTTTATTAAACCTTGTAGTTTCACTTTGCACTTTTGAACCCATAGTGCTTTAGTGAGTCGAGCGTTTTTTTTAAAATTTCAGTTTGAGGCACATAAATTTAGAAGCTTTACGCCAGATGGTGTTTGAAGCAAATGGCCAAGTTAGATCTAGTTTTTTTTTCTTTTTTTTTATATTTGGTGAGTGAGCAAAAACAATTTGATTATTCTCCAAATTCCACACTTGGATTTTCTTTGCTTGTAAAGTCTAAAAACTATGAGTTTTACTTGAAAATTTTATGCAGATTTTGTTAGTTCATGTTACATTTTAACTTGATTGAGCTGAATCACTTGACAATAGATTGGTGCCCATACTTATTTGGTTTATTTAATGAGTTGGCAAAAATGTCCATTTGCCACACTTCTACACATTGCCTTACCTTTTCCCTATTGTTCTTTTAATTTCTAAATGCCACAAGGTAATAGTTATATATGGAGAATTAAGGGTGGTTAATAATGAGGTAGGGTTTTTGGAGGGAGAAAGAGAATTTTTATCCATGGCCAATTTAGTCAATTTTTTTGCCAGATAATAGTTATATATGGAGAATTAAGGGTAATTAGTATGTCTAACTAGACATATATTTATAATATAATAACTAGTTACGATTCCCATTGAGTCCAAATTCATGAAAAATTTGGTTGTAGTATGTTTAGGGAGAAAACCTCAATGGTACCATGTAGTGGTGAGAACAAGCCAAGCAAGCCCAAACACCCTAGGATCAAAGTTTTGTTTTAAGGATTGTCTTTGTTCGAGCTTGAGTTTAAGTTTGACAAGTTTAGTAAATGAGCTTGAAGCTTGTCTAGGAAAGGCTTGAACTTGGATAGATAGTTCGATTGGCTTGAAGCTCGGCTTAGATGGTGGAGCTCAGTGCAAGCTCAATTAAAGTTTGTTAAGCTTGGTTAGAATTTTAGGAATTAAGGTACAAAAATTAATTATATACTTCCTCCATCTCATAAATTTTGATACATTTGATTTTTTGTTGTATTTTAACTTAATTTTATTCATATTCTTGTTTATTAAAAAAAATTAAAAAAAATATATTTAGAAACTACATATCTTGAATTATCATTCATATACAAAGATTTTGTATTTATATATTAAAATGTTGAAAATAAAAAATCATAGATTAATTGCCAAAAACAAATGGAGCAAAACTTTTGGGACGGAGGGAGTATTATATTTGGCTTGTCACACTTGACAAGAGTTTAAGTCGAACAACATTTTGCTCGAACTCAATTTGTTAAGAATTCAAACCTAACATGTGATTTAAGTTTGGGCTCAAAGTCCATTATGCTTTTTTTAATAATAAAAGAGCCGAGCTTAAACTTAAAATGTTCGATGAGAACTCTTAACTCAATTAGTTTCAACCCTAGTAACATCTAACATGGGTCAAGAAGAAAAGTTTGATAGCCACTTCGGGCATTTAGCCATTGTTTGGCTCCTCTCTCGAGGGCGTTCTTCTTCCCCGGCATCCGTTTCCTCAATCCCAAAATCCCCTGTATAGTGTTTTCATATGTGTTTCTTTTGGTAATTCTGTCAACTTCCTTTGCAATTTCGAGTCAATTGATGGCTATATGCTTTATGTCTAACCATTTCATCCCCTGACCATTTGCCTTCCAAATCGCCACTCCGCTTCCACTGATTCGGAGTTCGATTGAGCCGTGCGGTCGTCGGCCGGGACTCCTTGTTTCGGCTGAATCGAAGATCTTGGTTCATCACTCTTCAGTCGATCGAGACCCCAACCTCTTTCTCTCTTTTTCTTTCTTTTTCTTTTTTTTTCGTTCCGGGAAGTCCAAGTACCGAAGCGGAGAAGGGCAAACCTACGGGGTCTTTGACCGCTATTACAAAAGATTGCATGACGGTTGAAGGGCAAAGTAAGAAGAGGAAAATAGACCTCGACTGGAGCAAACTACTGAGTCGCAAAGATGAGGAGCCGCCGCAGATTGAGATTGACGGCGAGTCTCGGGCTGGACGAAATAAGCCAACACCTTCGGCGCTGCCGACAATGCACTGCAACGGTCGAAGCGAAATGACCGAGCCACTTCAATGTTCCGATGCTCAGCTGGATGAGTGGATTACGCGGCAGAGGAATTTGCTCGAAACAATGGCGGCTAAATTGCCTGATAAGGGCGATAAGATTCGGGAGACTATCAAGTTGTACGAGGATGAGAAGGAGCGGAGAAGACTGATAGAGCGTGAAAGGGTAATGGTTAATTGCCATAGCTATATCTTTCTCTCTGCTTTCCTTTTTATCTTTGGATGATTTTACAACGTAGAGAATGCGAGCTTATTAAACAATATATGATCATAGTTACTTTTGGATCAACTGGGGGTTTCACAAATCGACTGTGGTCAGAACTGTTATTATCAATTATACAACATCAGCTTGTGCATGATCAGCTAGATTATCTGACTATACACACACATTTAATATTGGTTTGCATTCTTTAAAATACCAAGATTGTGAATTCTGTATATATTGCCTTCTGATTATTCACTTGCCTGCTGCGGGGTGGTTGCTTGCACCTTTTAGAGAACATTGACCACACGGCAATCATCAAAAGGGTCCTTTCTTTGGTGATGCGAAATTAATATATCGTTGATGGAATGAAACGAGTTCACTATATATGCAGCATAATTTTTTAATAGGGTCATCATCATGGCTTTGGACAGGATGTTGACATGTTCGAGAAGCCCAGAAAATCAAAAAGATTTTGTACCGCAGGTAAGACTCCAAAAAGTTCCAAGAACTCTCAACATCAAATTAGGGATAATGTTTGGTTTGTGAAGATATTGTACATAAGAAAGAGGAAGCAAAACACCAAAGCCGTTAGTTCTATTTATTATTATCTATTGTAAGAATTAAAACAGATAATTTATATCAAGTGTCTCTCAGAAAATACACAGACAAGACATGCACGTGGGTTAAATTGCCATTGTGCATTTGAAACACTTATCTGCTATGATCGATAATATTGGGGTCAAGATCTCTTTTCTTATTTAAAAGAAAAATATTATTGGGGCCAAAATTTAAAAAATGTATAATCTACGGTTGGATGAAAATGAACCTGTGAAAAACACTTGACACCTTTTAGTATTTAGGGAATTAATTATGATGATACTGATGGTTGTGGATACTGATAACAATGCTCTGACCCTCTTCAGCTCATAATAAGAGATCCCCACTGTGACAGTTATTCAAGAAATCTGTATGTCTTCTGCAGGTTCTTCTGATGGCTCTGGAGTTGATAGAAAATCATCTCAATCTGTCTCGCAATCAGCCTTTGGTGCTAGTTTTTGTAGAAAGATGGAAGAAGAAAATGTAAAGTGCTTTAAGCAACTAATTTACATAGTTCTATTTGTCTATTTTTCTTGAATGCAAAAATTTTCACTAGGTGACTTGTTGATTATAATGTATATTGTACATCCATTTTCGCTATAGAACATGACTGCACTAATATTTTTAACTTCCTTAACAGACAGGTTGTGATATAGTCAACATCAATGCATTTGATGAAGAATTACAGACGCTGAATCGTTGTGGAAGATTGGAAGGTCAATCATCATCCGGTCAATCAAATTTGAAACATCCTAAGAAGATTTCTCTTAATGGGGGTCAATGCGGTTACCCAAATGGTGTCCATTGCTCTTCATTTTATTCTGCTAGAGAAGTATCTGATGACTCGTTAAACCAGTCCCCTGGAATGTGAGCAATCTTTTTCTTTAAGTAAATCTCTCTTCCTTTTCTGTTGCTTCCTGATGAACAGTTGCTGCTTTTTTTTTTATCTAAGCATCTATGGCTTATGAAGCCCTCCCATTGCTCAACCGAAGTTTCTGAGTCTCTGATGATTAATTTTATAGTTATTGTATTCTGGTTGGGCATTTAGTAACGCATACTAATATTGATGATGCCTTTTCTTAGTCCTGTGAGGACCCAAACCATTCCTCATCTTCCCTTGCACTCACTCCAAGAAGATTTCAGCAACATATCTCATTTCATTTAGCAATTTATGCAGTATTATTTTTCCACCACTAATTAATTGTTTCATCCATTTTTTTCAGTAGGAAAAATGCTTCCAAATCGAATGGCTCAAGGAGTAGGAAGGTATGTCTGCTACTGTCAGTTATATCTATTTCTCATTGTTTTAGCAATTCAAAATTCCAATGTGATAATGCAGAAGATAAGTTAAACATAGATGGTCAGCAAGCGATTTTGTGGTTTTTTCCCCTCCTAATATAGCACGGCTTTCTTAAGGGGGCATAGATTTTCTGTAGTCATTCTTTTGTACATGGGTTGGCACCCCATTGCTGCCTTAATCAATATTCTTTTGTTATCAAAACATAGAGCTTCGTTTTTTATGTCTTGTAAAGGAAGTATTTATTTGGACTGTAATTTTAATTCGGATGTGGGACTGAGAGTCATGGGCCATACTGTGGCTGGTAGGAGGTGTCTCTTGCTTGCGGATGATCTAGACTTTTGTGGAGTGCACATGCTCTGTATCTTATCTGCCCTAGAGAAAAGGGGATGAAAAATGAGAGGAACAAAATGAGTTGCTATAAATAAGGGTCAAATTCTTCGAAAACCCAGGAGGAAGAGATGTTTTCCCCAAACCCCAGGCCGTCACACTCTTTACTGTTGTAAGATTGCACATTCTCCAAGAAAGCTAGTTTTTCACCACCTATTGTGTGAATATGATTCCTTGGTCAAATTTTATGCTTATGCACTGCACTCTCTAGGCTGGCCGGTCCCACATTGAGTTCCTCATTTAGGATGCATTATAGACATGATTGGGGAATGAATCAATTCAACAATGCTGGGAATATTTATAAAATTACATCCATTGAAAACTTGGTTTTCACTGTTTCTCCATCTTGAGGTTTTGAACGTTGTGCAATGCTTTGGCACATTCAACAATAAAACAGGAGCAGACTGTCGTTCTTGTTGATGATGAGGAGCAGCAGGTTCTCAATGCAGTCAAGCAAGAACCCAAACTTCCTGAGTGGTAAATTATGTTTCCAGTTCTTTCTCCTTTTCTTTTCTTAGCCTTTTCATGCTCTGTGATTTCAGCAATAATTCTTTTCCCTCCTTAACTTTGGTCCATCCAGTGACAAAGATGCCAGACTCTACTATCCATCAAGGTACAGAATAGTTTATCTTCTGCTTGATGCCAATGATTTCTATGATAGTTTAAATAGGATATAAATTTGTGTCTTATTAACAGTTTTCTCTATTAATCCAGAGATCACCCAGAGTCTGTTGAAATTCGTTTTGCGGATTTAGACTGCCTTGCTCCTGGTGCCTATCTGACATCACCAGTTATGAACTTTTACATCCAGTGAGTGTCTTTCAGCTGCGTTGTTGACATGATTGAGGAATGAATCAATTCACAATGCGAAGAAGCTCTATAAAGTAGTGTCCATTGAAAAGTGTGCAATCTATTGAGCTCTTTTTGGGGCACTTACTTTTAATAGTAGTATGAATGCTCTTAAAAGTTACTGCGAAATCTGGCCCCATTTAATTATTGTGATGTACTTGAGTTGCAGTTTGAAATTTAGTTCCTCTGAGTGAGTACTATATTTTGGATTTCTGATGCTATTGTTGTGTTTATTTTGACAAAAAAAGATTGGTTTTTTGGAGCAGTAAACATTGTATGGTGAGGGGAGAAAGAAAGGTGGGGAAAATTTTCAGCCTTGGTCACTCATTTTTCTCCTTGGTTAGGGCAGTCTCCTGATGCTATTATTTGATAGCTATTTTCATTAGCCATCTCTTTGTGCTGTTATTTTACCAAGTGAGTGGATTGATTGCCATCATCGTCAGATTTCGGCTACAATGTTACTTTCAAGATCGTTTAATTCAAAATAGCTTCTTTTATCTAACTATTTGTTGCTCATTTCGTAGGTATTTACGGCAACAAGCATCTCCTACAAACAGAGCAATATGTGACTGCCATTTCTTTAATACATATTTCTACAAGAAGCTGAAAGAAGATGTATCGTTCAAGGTAGCCCTCCTTTTTTTCATCTAATAAGCTGTCCTCCTCCGCCACCTCTTTATCTCCTTTTAATTTTTTCTTTTTGGGTTTTCGAGCACTTTATTTCCTCATGAGGGGAACTGGACATGATTTTGCATTTACCAAGGCCAGTTGGATGACTTGAAAAATGAAAATGAGATCACTTCTTGTTCTTCATATGGTGTGCAACAAAATGATTTTGACGCTAGCTATGCCATATTGGGGTTTTGTGCTATGGACGTTAGAAAATTAGATAGCTGAGATGTATGTATAACAGTGGGTAATATGATGGATTTTTGGCAGTAAGGTAAAGCGATAAGTTTATGAGAAGGGTTTTATTAGACAAGGTAAATGCAGTCCCAGTTTTATAGGATAAAATAAGCGAAGGGCAAGTTTCATGGTCTTGCATTGTACGATCTGTACCAAGGACCATAGTTCATGAGGATGATATGCCAGATATAAGAGGTTAAGAAATCAGTAAAACTGGAGAAAAAGCCAAGTGTAAACATAAAATTGCATGGGTGCCAGTTGTAAAAAGGAGCCTCACTTTTTTAGAGGATTCAAAAGGAGATACCTTTTGTCTGTCCAGGACAGGATATAGCCGGCTCCCAACTAGTTTGAATTATTGTTTAGTTGGTTGATTGATCGTTTTGATTTTTCTCATCATTGGTTTGTTTCTAGTATCAGTTTGTTTTCCCTCTGTTTCCTTCATCTATCTTGATTTCGCACCCTTACAGTGGTGCATTTTTGTATTTAAATGCATACCATTAGAAAAATGGAAGGTGGCGGTGGATGTGAAAGAGTAGATAGAAAAATATCAGTTGTTTTAAGTAGCTGGAAAATTTGAAGACTTTCAGAAAATAATGAATGACTGTAAAGTATTGATCATGTACTTAATTATTTACTTAGTTATCAGTGCATATCAGTACACATTAAGTTATATATGTGTGTGTGTGTGTTGGTAAAAGTAATGTTGATTTAATATGGTTTGCTGCTTCCGCATATATGCAGGGGAATGGCAAAAGTTACTTTTCCAAGTTCAGAAGGTGGTGGAAAGGCATAAATATATTTCAGAAGGCATATATACTTATTCCAGTCCATGAGGAGTAAGTTTCTTCATCATCAGAGGAACCTTATGGGATCTCCTTAATGAATTTTGCATATGTTGGCCCATGTTATTAATATGCAAATAAACTATACTTATATGGTATTTGTGGTCAAGTGGCTGAATATTCGGTGGACATATTTTTGGGTCAGACATTGGAAATGAGAACTGTCACAGAAGAGTTAGCTGTTGTGGGGACTATGATGCAGTGTAATTTATCTTGTCTCTTCAAGTGGAAAGGAAAGACGGATGTCTAAATAAGTAATTGTGAAAAATAAAAAATAAATATTACTGGAGTTTTAACCCTTGTGCAATTTCTTGTGTTTTGCTGCTTTGTTACGACTAGTCCTCCTAGCCTTGTATCGTATTGAGGGATATACTTTTTTCCAGCATGCATGTGTGATCCCCTCCGGGTTTTAAGTTCTGCTTATAAGCAAGTGCTGCTCAATAAATCATGCTTTAACCAATTTCATTTGATCTATTGTTGAAGAAATTCAGGAATGGCTTATCTTTCTTTTCTTCTTTTTCCCTTTGACAGGGACTTTTTCATATGTTCTGGCTGACTTTGACTTCTATCTGGATTTGCTCAAGTTAGATTAGATTTAACTACTATATGAATTGCTAATGAGAGCTAAGATGAGTTGCACTCTGTTAGGCTGAACTGTTGCTCAAATTATATATGAAAAGTGTAGGTAATTTGCTCATGGATTCGGTAAGGTTATCTGTTAAAATGACAGGATAGGGAGATCTCTTTTCTGTGAATGAATGAATTTATCATCCTTGTGCCACTTGGCCTTCATTCCTCCACTGAGTGCCCCAGTCTCTGCGGCCCCACCTCTTTAGCAAATTCTCTCATATTTCCCGCTATAATTTATATAGTAACTATGCTTTTTTCCATTTTCTGTATCCAGTCTTCACTGGAGCTTGGTCATTATATGCATCCCTGACAAAGAAGATGAATCAGGACCAATTATGCTTCATTTTGATTCATTGGAACTTCACTGTCCCGGATCAGTTTTTCAAAACATTAAAAGGTGATGTGTAAAAGTTATTCTGAATGCATGTATTATAATATTTCTTTGTATACGCTGTTAAGCTTGTGTCAGCAAATCCTTATAATGTAGTAAAATGAAACAGAAGGAAACCCCTGTATGGTCAGAATTGTAACAATTGCAATTCTTCCAGTTTAACACCTGGGAACAGCTACATTTATTGGCTTTGCATCTCTCATAAGTGGGTTCCCAATTGTTTCTCTATTATCTTTCCTCAGTTAGTTGTAAACTTTGAACGTTGCTGAAAAAATGTTGAGCTGCTGAAATTTGAACTCATCACCTTTTCCTCAAGAGTAGTTAGTGGTCACAACTAAAATATGGCCCACTTGCTGTTATATTATGATTATAGAACATAGGGCAGAGGTTCTTGTTTATTTATCCATCTGGGTGCACTTACTTTGGTTTAGGAGCTAATGGACGATGTAAATTCTTCTTTTGTAGTTTTCTGAGTGAAGAATGGAATTATTTGTCTGCAGAGGAGACTCCTTCGGACCTAACAATACCAGAAAAGATATGGAAAAATCTGCCTCGCAGAATAGAGAGGAGAAAAATTTCAGTAAGTTCTTTCTGATTTCTTGCTTCTAATTGTGCCTATGGCATGTGCTGACTCAGAACACTTTTCTGAGCCTAAATTTGCCAAATGCATTTTTTCTTCATAGATGTAGTTGCTATTATATGTGTGGAATGCATACTTTTCTATTGTCTCATTTTTTTCTTCATGGCTAGGAAGACTTCCCGTGTTGTGGATTGAAAATTGGAAAAATATTTTTCCAGCTACCAGCTTGTTTGGACAGCAGATCTTTTTGCATAAGTAATGATGAGAGCTGCATTGTCATATAGATGGACTTTTGTGAATTTTCTGTTCTTGTAACAGTTGTATATGGTTGTGAACCTGGCTGGGCAATTCTTTTGAGGTCAACTAAAAAATGAGATGCAAAGCAGATTACCATTCAGTGGCTTGGAAGTATACAGAATAGCATAATTTGTAACAGTTTTAGGAGGTTGATGTTACATGCAATTTGATGCTCTTTTCCCCCTTGTGTTTCCTTCCAGAGCTATCATTGTGCCTTTAATGGGAAGGAGCATCAGGCCTGTCCCGTTTAATTAATACAGCTCTTTTCTGGTGCAAAATGATTTTGACTTTTATGCCTGGTTTGGCCAGGCTCTGCCTCTGCCCCTGCCCTGATTCCTTAGATGCAAAGAGTAATTTCCCTGAAAGTAGTAGAGCCTAGTGCTTGGAGGTAGTGCACTACTCACAGGGCTAGGGATCAGTTGCTATCTGTCTTTTTTCCCTAAACTGTGGATGGAAATATATCAGGCTTCTTTGTTGTTTGAAGATAATCTCGTTTTTGTTTGCTGATATGATTCTACGGAGGATGGTTCTTTTGCTACTTGATTGAGCCCAGCCTCTCAGGTCATTTGCCACTCTCACAAGTAGCAGTCTCAGAAGACCGTTAAACTTTAGGGAGGAATTAGTCAGGGTACTTTAGAAAATGTGGATGCAAAGCTAGGCTATCCTAGATGAACTTTTGTTGTGAGTATGCAACTCAGGACTGTTCTCTGTATGGTGTGTTCAGAGAATCAGAACTGAGGAAATCTATGGAGTTCATGGGATAAGGTTCACTTGGTCATTTTTCTTTGATGTTATCTCTTCTCAACCCCAGCACTTGAAGGCTTTTAGTTTCCCATGCATTTTCAGCAGTGACGTTGAAGTGTTCGCATGGAACTTAATGTTAGCTATATTTCTCCTGCAGGTTCCACAACAAAAGAATGATTACGATTGTGGTCTTTTTGTACTTTTCTTTATGGAGCGATTCATCGAGGAGGCGCCTGAAAGGCTGAAAAAGAAAGACTTGGCCATGGTTTTGTGAATTTTCATTTATTAAGCCTGATATTGCAGATTTATGTTTTCATGAGGCGTTTGTTAACATGTAGGTCTGTTTTTACAGTTTGGCAAAAAATGGTTCAGACCTGAAGAAGCCTCCAGTTTGAGAGTGAAAATTCTGAACATACTTGGAGAACTATTTCAAAACGTAAGCTAGCTTTTCTTTTGCTGATCTAAACCCAAATTGGTGTATCCAGCATGAATCTGGTGCAAGATGTGAATGGGTAGCTCACCAGTGGAGTGGTATGGATGACACGCTGTACAGCCGGCATTATCTCTACTTGACATACTATCAATGGCAAATAGGTACGTAAAATCTAACAAAATTGTTTTTGTACATCGAGGGAGATTTAACAGTTGGTACATAGAGACGTTTTTGTGGTTGCAATTCCAAGTGCAAGGAAAAAAAAAGGACTGATGATTCTCTTGGTTTTACCGGCCCGAATGCCACCAGCTTCATGCAAAGTACATGAAAGTTCCATCTGCGTTGGGCAATGATTCATGGCACATTTCTAGCTCGCTCTCTTCTCTTGAATAAATTTGCATTTCCATGGAAATCCATGCCCTAAGTTCTAACCCGGGTATCTCGAAAGATTGATAACAATAAGCAGCTTTACATAGAATACGCATGAGCTGAACGAATAAAATGGGGTCGGAGAAAGTCACAAGTTGGAACCCTTTTCTTGTTCTAATCTGTAAGGGAATATTCATGAACAAATTTCATGAGTAGCCTATAATTTACCGAGGGAGGGCCAATGGGCCATTGAACTCTATAGCCGTGGCCTTAGAACTTCCAAATGACGGAACGTTTCAGTACTGCAATTTGCAAACAAATGACGCGTGACCTTGAGGCGCAAGGTCTTCTGGTAGAACATCAGTACCACGTTACTTTTAACATATATGCAAGTTAAACTTGAGTTTACTGCGAGATCCTCTCTCGAATATTCTGTTTCTGTACATATTATTTGACTAATGATTTTCAACCAGCATGTAGTGGTTGTGATATAAAGAGCATTTAGGTATATTAAGTGTGAAAGTTGCACGGACTATGGCAGAACTTGGCGGAACTGACTAGTAGCAAGTGGAAGCACATCTGAAATGCTAATGAAAGCCAATTTCATGTTAGAACAAAAGTTTAAAGCGTTTAAATTCACAGCTAACACGGCTAGTAAAAACTAGAGTTTTATACCAGGATTAGGGGGCTGAATACCAATTTCATCAAGGAGAGTAGGGAAGTTGAAAGAGCTACTTTCCATTATATGGCACAACTAAATCCAGCATGTTCATTCAGGGACATGTCTCAAGCAATAGGTGAATTTGTATTAATTGTTTGGTCACTTGACGTACATTATTTCCATCGCAACAATTTAGGGACAATATGATGTTTGGTAGGTTTGGTTACGAGCCCTGTCGATTCGATTCACTATTTTCAATGGCCTTTCGCTGGTAATGACGCTCCCACCCAACCCAACCTGCAACTGCAAGATCGCCCTTATCACCAGCATCAAAAGCTAATGGCGCTTCCATATACTGGCAACTCCGTACCCTGCTGCTGGCTCAACATGATTTTCCCTGACGAGGTCTACAGTCTCACCGCTCAGTCACATGTTTCGTCTCCTTCAAGAGATCCTGGATTAGAATGCTCAATGTTGTTGCCGCCATGCCTTCTACCTCTTGGAAGCCTTCATTTCCCACTCTAAGAATTGAGTGATCCGTTCCCCTGTGGATCATGGCCTTACCATTTGGTCCCTGATGGCCACAGGGAACTGTGTTTCGGACAGAGCACATGGACGTCAGTTTTGGCCTGAGCAACCTTGGCAGTGGCCGTTTGGTGTAGTCAATTTCTTATTTCCAATCTCAAGCTTACGTTCGCTATATCAAAAAGCTTGTGCCTATTGAGAGTTTCTCGTTTTGAGTAACTAGTGTTTTGCAGACAGCAGCTGCTTCTCCTGTCTTAGGCGTACAGTTGAAGACTGGATCAATAGAACCACTCATTAGCTTAGGCTTGTAAAACGGAAATGCGTTAAAACTTCAACAGGCTCATACAGTTATAGTCCCACCCCATCCATTAAGGGAAAAGCATGGAAAAGTCGGCTCATCCATTATAAATCACTACAAATCAGAGGAAGCAAATGAACTGCATACAGGCTACAGGGAATAGATTTTGTACAAGTTTCTCATACATCTGGCTTTGTTTCTCCAAAAATTTGTATGTTAAAAAGGCAACAATCGTGCAGCTTAGTTCACCATTATGAGACCCAGGCTTGTGTCTGGAAAAAGCTAGTCCCTGCACACAGATTGAAATAATCAGGAATAAAGTTCTAGACAGGGAATCACACAAGTTACTATGGTCTCTATCAGATGCAAACTCACCAGTATTTAATAAGACCATCCCAGCCACAAGTAGCGACTTTACTTTGTTCCAGAGGATGCCACTCGCATCCAATGCACACTCCCTCATGACACTTGAGAGTTCTGAAGACCTTGCAGCTCTTCCAGTCCCAAAACCAGCACTTGCCTTCACCATCTCCAGAAAGTACAAAGCGTCCATCAGGTGAAAAATTGACTTGACAAGCATAACCTGCTACAATGTGCCCAGCAAACCTTTTCTTCTTATTAAGCTGAAATCTTTCCCTTGTGCTATAGATGAGAATCTGATTATCTAAGCTCTGTGCTGCAAGCCAATTCATGTTAGGATGAAGCGAGATGGAAGGCATAGAGTGCATATGAGGTTCACTGATATACTTTATAACAACAGGAATTCCAAACTCCCACACTCGAAGTGATTTGTCATCACTTGAAGTGACAAACCTCCGGTTGTTGTCAACAAATGTGATGGTATTGACTGCACCTAAATGCTGATCATACTCTTGAGTTATCTGTCCTGTGTTAATATCCCACTGCACAATCTTCTTATCACTCATTCCTGCTAACAGAATATTCTGCTTGTCCTCATCTGGATTCAGCTTAACCACGTAAGGGATCTTTCCAGTTGAAAAAGTTGAAATAACCTGCCCAGTTTCTGTATCCCAATACTTAATATTCTTATCATAACTGGCAGTCAAAAACTTAGTACCATCATTACAAAATGAGATATCACGCACAGCCTTTGAGTGCCCCATGTATGTTCTCATGCACTTTCCTGAATTGAAAACATCCCAAATCTTCACCTTCGTATCCATCCCAGCAGAAAGAATCAAATGGCCAAACTTGGGGAAGAATCGAATAGCAGAAACACCCTTTGTATGCCCACTCCAGGTGTGCACCAATCTCTTTGGAATATAACAATGATCATTAGTTGCTTTTGCATCTTTTGGTGGCGCAATCCAAGACCTGCCTTGATAATCCCTCTCCTCTTTTCCGTGGAAAGTAGTCTTATCCACCACATGCTCTCCTTTCTCTGCAACAGGATGCCCCTTCTCCTCCTTCTTCTTCGCATACTCCTCCGCATACTTTTTCTGTTCTTCAGTCAATTCAGTTTGCAATCCCTCCTTCTTACCGGCCCAAGGGCTCTTTTTATTTTTCATCAACCACACGTCAGTAGCAGGATTATCAAGTTCTCCAGGATCCATCTCAGTATCCGCATCCTCATCCTCCTCAAGTTCTTTCTTTTTCTCAATCTTCCTCTTCTTCTGCTCATGCTGAGGGATGTTGTAGACTGAGACAGCGTCGTTCTTCTGCAGAGCATCCAAATCGCCGACATAATCATTCCCGGAGGGATCGGCCGCGTAGCCATACTTGTGGAAAGTGTTGTACTGCTCATCGAAAACAAAAGAGTCAATAGAAGCATCCTCAACGCAGCCCAGCTTGTGATTCCGCAGGCCCTGAGACATGCCGTCCTTGGCATAGGGGTGGGCGGGGCCATAGATTGGAGCCCAGAGCTGCTCGTAGGTAGGGTTGAAGGGGACGACGTGCTGAGTCGGGTCGATGGGCCTAGATTGATCCAGGTGTTGCTTGGCTGCAGCCAGGGCCAATGTCGTCTCGTCCACCTTGGGGGCGGAGGATTTTGCTGCGAGGAGACGCGGCGGTGAGGAATCCGGCGAGGAATTAGGGTTCGGAGCCCTCGAATCTTCATCGCTCTGATCACCGTATGTCTGTATAAGATCCATGGGTAGTTTCCGAAGCAAAACAACGAACGGGATTTAAACAAAAACCCTAATACAGCATAAAAAAAATTCGTCCTTCGATTTCTGGAATAGGGGAGAAAAATAATTCCAAGCTAGTATTCTAACTGGAAAGAAACTCATACAGAAGCTTACCTGCCTTCCTTCACCGAACAAGCTATGAAGATGGGGGAAGATGTCGACGAAGAAGACTAACGTTGAAGGAAGAACGGCGGCAGGGTAAAGCACAACAGGTCGAGTAAATTATACGATCCATCACCAAAATTTTACAAACATTGCAATATTCCCCAAAACGTATTTGCTAGCTTTCCGAAGGACACTAATTGAGTAATTGTAAGTAATGCCCTGAGGTGTTTCACACCGCGGTTACTAGTCATATACGCAAAAAACTAAATTTTATCCCTCTGTAAACTGGTTAGTTTCCAGCATACCTCTTAGATGAAATAATTTTTTTTCCCCATTTTTCAGCTGCCTGCAACTTGTTGAGAGAGACGAACTTGTCGTCACCCTTGTCAAACACCTTCATTAAACTCGACTTCACCTCTACGGTGGCTGAGCGCTCGTCATCATCCATCCCAGAGAAAGCCTCATTAAAGGACTTATGGACGGTGTTGAGGCCGTCAGTGTTCTTGTCAAAGAAGTTGAGGGTAAAATCCATATGTAGTCCCCTGACTTTAAGGGTCATCCTAATGTGGTCTCTTAAATCAAAAAATGACTTTTAAAGTCCCGTAACTCAACTTAAATGTCATATTTTTATCCATACCATTAGTTCTACCGTTATTTTGGATGGAAATTGCCTATGTGGCACGTATATTGCCACATGGCAGTCTCTTTTATGATAAGAAGTGATTAGATTAGAAGAACAATAAAGTTCAAGCTAAAATTGGCACAAAAAGTTATTTTAGGGACCTAAAACGATAGTTAACCTAATCTTCCCTGTCGCCGCACCACTCCGATCGATTGCCGCCGCCCCCCTTCTCCCTCTTTCAGCCGACGCTCCATTTTCCTTCTTCCCGACTGACGCTCTACCTTCCCCATTCATCCACAGCCTCGCCAGTCACATCTCCACCGACCAATTGTCGAATTGAACGAGGAGAGAATCAGATGGATGGGCGGCTTCGGTGGACGGGCGGCTTCAACGGTGGAGATGATAGGGTCAGCCTTCAGGTGGACGGGCGGCTTCGGCGGTGGAGGAGGAGATGATAGGATGCAGGCGGCGAACCGCGATCGGGCCTCTCCCTGGGCGGTGGCTGTAGAGCAAGACGAGACGGCGAGAGGCTGGAGGTGGAGCTGTGACTGGCGAGGCTATGGATGAAGGAGGGAAGGTGGAGCGTCAGTCGGGAAGAAGGAAGATGGAGTGTCGGCAGAGAGAGGGAGAGGGGTGGCGGCGACGATCGATCGGAGTGGGGTGGCAATGGGGAAGATTGGGTTAACTATTGTTTTAGGTTCCTAAAATTACTTTTTATGCCAATTTTAGATTGAACTTTATTGTTCTTCCAATCTAATCACTTTTTATCATAAAAGAGACTGCCATGTAGGCAATTTCCATCCAAAATAATATTAGAACTAACAGTAGGGACCAAAATAGGACACTTAAGTTGAATTAGGGGACTTTAAGAGCCACTTTTTGAGTTAAGGGACCACATTAGAATGATCTTTAAAGTTAAGGGACTACATATGAATTTTATCCAAGAAGTTGAAAATGCAGTAAAAGCAAACGATGTTGAGGTTGGGATTAATGCAAATGTGGGAGGAAGGGCAGTGGTGGTCGTTTGGTCACCCTAGGCGGTAGACTCTAGAAATATGAATTAAGGAATGAGAATAAATAAAAAATGACAGTGAGACAGCGAGAAACAAGAAAGGAGCAGAGGACAAGAGAAGATCAGAAATTAGGAAAAAAATTTTATGTTCATATTCATTCAAACACTTTTACATAATTGTTTTGACATTTTTACATATTCATTCAAATATATTTATTTATTGTCTCAGACACTCTGCATTTTGCTCCATACACTTTTACATACTATGTTGAACACTTTTATATATTGATTCAGGCATTTTCATTTTTGAATGGAACAAATAAATTATCCACATATTATTTCATATGCTTCTATATATTGCTTTAGACACTTTACAAATTTTTTCAGACACTTCTAAACTTTTGCATATCATTTCTAACGAGAATAAATTGTTTACATATCGTCTAAGTAAAACAAATTATTTGTATATTATTTTAAAAACTTTTACGTACCTATTTAGACATTTTTACCAATTTTTTAAGGCATTCTTGCATCTTGTATTAGACTTTTCCGTAGATTGTATTTGTGCATAGTTTAATGGCGGAGACAAGGGTGGAATGGCCTAGTATGGCCTAGAGCGGTGGCAAATGGGAGACGAACACCCACACTATCTTGAGGTGATAACTGATGTGACTTGAAGCCAATAATCAAAAAATTTGAAGGCATGAGACAACCATGCGATTCAGTGGCAAGCAACAATCCCACCTAATTCAGAAGCGAGCATCGACAATTAGATCTTGAAAGGTGAATGACAATTGATGTGATTTTGAAGTGAGTGGAGTAATTCGAAAACAAGTGACAACAATGAGATCCTAAAGCTAGTGACTTTCGAGATCCGAAGATGATGATCGATTAAAGAAAGCACAATCTAAAGGCAATGATTGACTTAAAAAATGGCGATGCAGAGGTGATGCTGGTCTAGCGGAGGCGGTGACAGCAACAAAGGCGATATCAAGGTAAGATTTATGGAGGAATATAGAGTCTTGGTTTAAGAACAATTTGGTCAAATTTTGAGATTGGTGCTGAGTTATATGTGGAGAATTAGGGGTAGATTAATATGCCTAATTAGACATATATGTATAATAAAATACTTCTTTTGTGCTACATTCTTTGCATCATTTTAGTTTTTTGACTTAAATTTATTTATATTATTATTTGCTAATTTTTTTTTTTAAAAAATTTATATTTAAAAACTACAAAATTGTTGTTTCTAAATATCTTTTTTTTTGAAAAAAATTTCTTTATAAAATATTAATATAAATAAATTTAAATCAAACATAAGTAACAAAAAACTAAAATGGTACAAAGAACATGGAACGGAGGTAGTAATCAAGATTTTTAATATACTAATTATCCGATTTAACCAAAGTTATCCTTTCTTCAAATAAACAAGATTGACTTCTTTACAAGTAGATAACTTTGATACAACTCTTACTACTATGGGTGATTAGTCAATTCCTTTGGTTTTAACCAAGCCAAATAGCCAAACTTTTCAGTTTTCAGTTTTAAATAAAAATAACTAAATAGACCAATTTGGGTGGAGAAACCAAAATAATTGAAAACTGGAAAAATTCAGTTTCTCAATTATTAGTTCGGATAACCGAATTTTTACCTGCCATTTAGTTATCTTCAAATCAAGTGTTTAGGATTAGGTTTAAGGCCCACTATATATTTAAAAATTGTGCTTATTTGGTGACCAAATTTTTATTGAAGAAAATTGATAATTGAACCGATCTTGTATATCAATTTTCAATTATAGCTGAAAATCAATATATAACCTATAAACAATATATAACCGAAACATAAAGCCTAGAATGTGTTTGAATATAGACTTCAAGAAGGCTTATGATATGCTTAATTGAGACCTTTGGCAAACTTCATGCCTAGTCTTGAGTTTCCAGTGAGATGGGTGAAGTGGATTATGTGTTATGTCAGGTCATTTTATTTTCCTATTATGTTAAATGGAAACTTGTGTGGTTATTTTTGTTGGAATTCTTGGCGCACCAAGATCCTTTTAAGATAGGATTTAAGCTCATTGAGCTAACTTTAGCTTGAACAGCTATCTAAGGCAGCTAAAAGTAGCTCCTTTTAGCTCAAGTCAGCTCACTTCAGCTATAAGTAGCTCAAAGTAGCTGGACTTCAGCTCAAGTTAGCTCAAGTCAGCTCAAGTCAGCTCACTTTAGCTTCTGGTAGTTGAATGTAGCTGAACTTCAGCTCAAGTCAGCTCACTTCAGCTATAAGTAGCTCAAAGTAGCAGGACTTCAGCTCAAGTTAGCTCAAGTCAGCTCACTTCAGCTTTTGGTAGCTGAATGTAGCTGGGCTTTAGTTCACTTCAGCTGAGAGTAGGTAACTCCAGCTCAAGGTCAATTCAGGGAACTAGACCTTAGTTCATGGAGCTTGATTGGAGCTCAGAGGAGCTCAATGGTGCATAAGTAGCATAGTGAGCTAGCTTTGTGCCAGCTCACCTTGCTTTTAGCTCAAAACCACCAAGAGACACATCTTTTATGTAAAGGTATGTCTCTTCATCAAAAGAGATGACTATTGGCTAAAAGAACATGTCCTTTCATCCAAAGGAAGTGTTCCTTGAGTGAATAGACATGTATATTCGCCCATGAGGTGGTTGGGGTGGTTATTGCACCAAGAATGATGTCTTTTGACCTCAAGAGACATGTATATTCGCCCATAAGGTAGTTATGGGGTGGTTATAGGCCAAAGGAAGTGTTCCTTGGCTAAAAGACATGTATTTTCGCCCATAAGGTAGTTATGGGGTGGTTATAGGCCAAAGGAAGTGTTCCTTGGCTAAAAGACATGTATTTTCGCCACCATACATGACCCTTAGCCAAAGGAAGTGTTCTTTGGCTTAAAAGACACCTTTCTTGGTGTAAAGGTGTGCCTTTTGGTCATCTATAAATAGCCTTTAGTGGCTGGCCATTTTAAGCACGAATTTGGCACTCCATTTGCTCCATTTTCTTGAGAGAAAATTATTCTCCTCCTATTTCCTTTAGAGGCCGAAATATTAAACACTTTTTGAGAGCATTGTGGGTGGATTTACATTGAGATTGTTCATCTCAATTCAAGCCTCAAGGTGCTCCTCCAAGATCAAGTTCTTCCTCTTTTCTTCACACATAACCAAGAAGGAAGGTACACATTCTTTCTTGATTTAGTAGTATGCTAGGATTCATTCATTATTTACATGAATGTTCTTAGTAGCATGCTAGGATTTGTTTACCACAATATGTATGTAAAACTAACATGCTATATCAAATGCACAAAATATGTTAAACAAATTAGAATGATGCATGCTTATACTCATGTTGAACTCAAATGATCAAAATGCATGTGGCATGTACAAGAGTAGATAACATAAAGATATGTTATCATGAGATCCTGAAATCTTTAATTTTAAGGATAGAATAGGGGTTAAATAAGGGGATCCTCTTTCTCCCATTCTCTTTGTTTTGACTATGGATTATGTTTCTAGAGCTTTGGGGAAAATTTATGACAAAAAGTATGCAGCTTATCATCCTAAGTGTAAAAAGATTCATTTAACTCATCTTATGTTTACGGATGATGTTGAGTCTGCTCTTGCTATTAAGTTATGTCTGGATATGTTCTTTAAGACTTTTGGTTTGATTATTAACTATGAAAAAAATCAGGCTATTTTGGGTGGTGTTGATACTAATTCTGAGCTTGAGATTTTTAAAAAATTTGATTATGTCTAAGGGCGGTTTGCCCATCAAGTATCTGGGGGTCCTTCTTGTTCATAAAAGGCTCCAAATTAGTCACTATTAGCTTCTTAAGGAAAAGATTCTACATAATTTGAATAGTTGGCCTAATAAGTTGTTATCTTATGCTGGTAGAGTCCAATTGATTAGATTTTTTATTTTAGTATGCAAGCTTATTGGTCTGCTTTATTTTTTTTATTCCTAAAGCTATTTTAGGTCACATAGACGGGTGCTGCAGATCCTTTCTCTAGACTAGTTATATCCAAGGGAGTAACTATCCTGTTGCCTAGAAGTATGTGTGTGTTCTCAAGGATCAAGGTGGCCTTGGTATTTTTAATTTTTTTTGGTCAAAATGATGCTGCAAATGAGAAAAAAAATTTGTTATTTGATTGTAAATAAGGAGAGTTTGTGAATTAAATGGGTCTATCCTTACTATATTAAAAGGTACGCATTTGGTTGGTAAAACCTTATATTGATTCATCTGTTAATTGGAAAGCATATTTTGAAATCTCGGTTGTTGTTTGCTGAATATGTGCATGATCAAGTGTGGGACTGTGCGAATAAAGGTAAATTCATCATGAAGTTGGCTTATCTTCAAGTTATTAATAACTTTGATACTATTTTTTTTGTCTTCATTGGTTTGGAGTTCTGTGTCTAAGTTCTCTTTGATGTGTTGGTTTGCTATGCTAAATAAGTTACCAAATCTTGATCAAATCTGCTCCTATATGGATATTGTTTTTTTATTGTGTATTTTTTGTTTGGTTTAGAATGAGTTAAAAGATCATTTATTTTTTTGAATGTTCTTATTTTGTGTTGATCTGACGAGAGGTGATGTGTTTGTTAAAGTTGAAAGAAGCCCTTAGACAATGGTCTTAGTGTTAATAATGGCTCAAAAGAATTATGAAAGACAATAGCCTTAAATCTAAGTTAAGGAGAACTTGTTTTTTGGGCTTGGTTTATTTTATTTGGAAAGAATGGAATAGAAGGCTTCATCACTAGGGATCTTAGTAGTATGGTAGTATGGTTAGTTTTCTTGTTGAAGTTGTCCAAGTTAGGTTTGGTTGCATGATTAATGAAGTTTTTTGTTTAGTTTGTATTAGCCTGGTTATGCTGTGCAGTTCAAGCTTTAGGGTTTGTTTCTTTATTTCCTTTTAATTAGGCTTTGTTAGTTTTTGATATTGTAAGCCCCTAATTTGGATGTACGTGTTGCTAACCTTTTATGCAATAAAATCTATACCCACCATGTTGGTTTGAGTAAAACCCATACTCTATCGACTTGACATGAAACACCAAAAAATGGGCCGAATAATCCAAAGGTCGGACGGATTTAGTGGCGACAGTTATGGACCACTTTAGAACTTAGTGACAAATTCCTAAAACTTCAATCTGATCATAAATTTTGGGCCGTTAATGGACTAAATGTTTAGCGTAAAATGAAATGATCTTTTGCAATGATTATGAAAAAACAGTTGTAATTTTTTTTTTATGTGTGTAAAATTTTATGCCAACCACATCAATATATATCTTAGTGCCTCCTCGTAGTAGAAGTGTTCATTAGGCTGACCGCCCCTGGGCTTGGGTCTGGAGGGCCCGGGTACAACTTGGCTAAAGGCATGCCGGGTCTGTGCCAGGCCTTACTCAGGCCTGGGCTGAGCTTAGGCCTGCCATTTTTATTTTATTTTTATTTTTTTTTAATTTTTTATATTTTTAAAATTTGATTTTAACACAAATTTTTTGAAAGCTATTTGTTTTAAAAGTGAAACACCACCACCAATATGAGTTTTATTAATTTTAAAGCCAAACGACACTTATATAATATAAAACGGAACTTACATAGGTCAATGGAAAAACATTTCATAAAAGTAAAATTAAAATAAAACTTAGGATATGTGCTGAACAGCAAAATCAGATCAAATATAAAGTAGGAAGATAATGAGCAAATCGTAGATTTAAGTATCTATCTCATCAAGGTCTCATCATCAGAACTTTTGTGTTCTTACAATCTTAATGTTGCAAGACCCAAATTATGGTTGCATATATAGACCTCAACTGCATCCGGTGACAAGCTTGCTCGTTTTCATGATATTACACGTTTTCTAGAACTGAAAGTTGATTCAGATGTAACAGTTAGGACAAGAATAGCTAAAACTTCTTTGGCAATGATGGAGAATATTGAAAATTTGTTGCCTTTTGCTTTGCACCATTCTAGAATATCAGTCTTATTATTCTCCTAAACCAAGTTGAGGTGTGCGTCCACTTCAATAAGATCTGAGGTTGCAGCCCAGGTGTTTGAGGAGTTGTTCCGTCAGATTGAATGCTAATGAGCCCGACGATGATGAACACTCGATGGTAAAGGAAGTAGTGTTCCCTACCTTATCTTTATGCTAGTCGGCATAAATCTTAAATAACTCCCGCAAGTGTTTCTCAACAATGGCAGTTATAACATGAATAGAAATATGTGACATTTTTAAGAAACTATAATAACCTCAAAATAGCTGTTGTGTTCTCGTGATTCTTACAGTCGTGTTTTAGTGTAGATGCAAGTAAATAGATTGAGGGTATATCATTGAATTATAAAATCCATTTGTCTTTCATGCCCTTCACCATGTCTTTTAAGAACTCGTCATCCTTGTATTGGTTAAAAACCCATGCAATATTGATCAAATGCATTAAAAGCTTGTGAGATGTGGGATAGTATACATCGGAGCAAAAAATAGTGGCCTCATAAAAATATCGTAGCACAGTAGCCACTTTTGATAGTTTATCTCACATATCTTGTTTCAAAATCATTTTCTTTTCTTTCACATTTATAAAACATGTGATGTATGCAGTAAATGGTATTGCATCTATCAACATCTCATAAATCGAGTTTCATCTGGTAGGGCAATCAAGTTTAAAATATTTCTAACTAAATTCGAGCTCATTTTCAAGACAATATGCCTTAAACTCTTTGAAAATTTTGTTCTTTGACTTCAAATAATAAATTGTTCACCAAATAGGAGTAATTTCAGTATTCAAAACTTGAAGACTTTTTTGGACAACTAAGTTTAAAATGTGACATATGTATCTAATATGAAAAAATGCAGCATCCTAAACAGGTTCTAATGATTCCTTCAAAGTCTCAGCTGCGACATCGTTGTTAGATAAATTATCAAATGTTATGCTAAAAATCTTGTTATGACCAAAAAATTCTTTAAAAGTTTTTGAAATAACTTAGAATATGTTCTAACCAGTATGATTGACCTCTATCCACTTAAATGCAATAATACATTTTTGAACGACCCAATTATTATCAATCCAATATGCAGTGATACAATAATAATCTTATCCTAGTAGTGAAGTCCACATGTCATTAGTAAATGAAACAGAATAATCACAAGTAGAGAAGCATGCTTGTAGGTTTGATTTACCAGGTTCATAAATTTTAAATAACTTCATCCTAGCAGTACTCCTAGATGTTCTTTTAAAAGCAGAGTTTAATTGTGATTTAATCCAATTTTCTATGTGCTTATCTTCAACTTGTCTAAATAGTTTTTTAGTCGACATCATCCATTCTACCATGTATTCTCTACAATTTTGTTGATTAAATTTAAAAATACCTGATCTACTAGTAGTACTCCCAAGCTGTGTTTGACTGTTGGTACTAGCAACTGCCTTCGAATAGAGATTCGGATGCTTATGTTCCATGTGCCGTTTGAGTATTCCCATGTTAGAGTTCTTCTTGTGCGCGAGCTTTGTCTTGCAATGTTTGCAATTTGTGAACCTCGCATAATTGTCATGGCCATCCTTCTCGAAAACTTGGTCAAAATGCTCCCAAACTCATGCTGTGAGCCTCAACATCTTACCGTGTGTTTGAACTTCGAGTTGATGGCTTGTCGGGGTCGATTGAAAATCATTTCATCCACCAAAATTCTCCGCTGGCGTTGGCTCCACCTCTTCAATGTCATCATTAGAAAGTTGATCGTCGAGCCCCAAGTTGTATTGAGCTATATTGAATTGCTCATCATTATCGGTTTGTTGAATTTAAGCCCCAAGGGTCGCTAGTCAGGAAACAGCAAGAAAAAAAAGCCTCAAACTGGTGCGGGACGAAGAGTTTGAGGTCTTTCCCTTTCCCTTTAATGTCATTTGTGTGAGAATAAATTGAGAAGATGAAGAACTTTGGAAGTAATTAAGGAATGATTAAGAAAAAATGAAGGAAATAAGATTGAGAGCTTGAAGAGAATGAGAAAATGTATTTGAAAAGGGAGAGATTGTTAAGATTGATGTGAAGAAATGATAGAAATAGCCTCCTTATTTATAGGGGAAAGTTTTTTTTTTGGACTAAAAAACCATTAGAGTATAGTTGTTATGGGGCAAAAAAGGAATTCTGGGGTCCAAAAAAATACTACAAGCCATTATAGGGACATGCAGTGTAATTATGCTTTTTTTTTTTTAATTAGGAGCCGTTGGAACGTTGATTGACCGTTGGGACCAAACCAAGCCGGGCCGGTCCAGTGCCGGGTCTTATGCGTGCCGGGCCCAATTCCAAACTGGGCTACACCGAGCCCACTTTAAACCTCATTCTCCCTTAGGCCCATAATCGCCCCTCCCTTTTCTGTGCTTTACCTGGGCCCGTGCCGAACCAGGTTTGACCAGGTCTTGGGCTAGGTTTGACCCGTGCGGATCCCAAGCTAGGCTGGTCCCGACCCACCCCTTTGAACACCTTTACTTCGTAGTCAATATTGCAATCAATTGGAATTTGAAAATACCAGTTATAAAAAAGTACTAGGTCACTTTACTTCAATTGACTTATCATTCTTTGCTAACTATTCTAGTTATAGAAAAAACAATACAATATACTCAAAAAAACATGTTATACTCTCTCTGTCTCATATTCTTTGAAACACTCACTTTTTAGCAATTAATCTATGATTTTTTATTTTCAATTTTTAGTATATAAATAAAAAAAATTTCTATATAAATGATAAATAAAGACCTCTAGTTTTTAAACATATTTTTTTAAATTTTTTTCTAACAACCAATAATATAAAAAAATTCAAGTTAAACTAGAACCAAAAGTCAACTGTTTCAAAGAATTTGGGACGGAGGTAGTATTTTTTTTATGGAAATGGCCGTGTCACACATTGACGTCTAACAGGCAGCTCTCAGCAACGTTGCAACATGTTTGGTTGTCAAAAACTTACATTGAGGTCCATTAATGTTGCAGTATTGTTTCTTGTTTAGATATTTTTCTCATTTTTTGGATTTTTTTTAACAATTACCTCCCATGAACTTTAGGTAGTACAATACTTATCCCCTAACAAATGCCAAAGAAAGGATAAGTGCCAGGATGAGATAAAAGTCATCCCAACATCCAAATGAGCCCTGTAACTATGGCCTCACTTGCGTGAGCATTACAACAGAGGTTTTATTATTTTTCATTTTTAATGATAGAGGGGATGCTTTAATTCTGTGGACTATATATATATATATATATATACTGATGTCAGTACCGTAATAATGTTAACTTTGAATCTGCTCTTTTTAATTAATTATTTGCAGTAATTTCCTCGGATAATCACTTAAACCATGCGCTATTATATAGTATATTGGTAAGATGCTGGCTAGTCGATCTTTTTATTAGTGTTTTTGTCGTGTTTATGATGATCAATGGTTATGTCGTCTACGTGTAGTACTTGGATAATAATATAATACAGTAATGATATTGAACAACATTATCCAATTAGTTCGTTTCTTGTAAATCAGCAAATCATCATCAGCGCTAAAGTATTCGCCGGCTATATATATTCTACTAGATATTGCTTCACTTTGTTTTTCGAGGGCAATATTGGCATACACACACATATATATGTATGTATGTATATGCCGTGAATATTAGCTTTCATATATGAAAACGATTAATTAATATTTGCTCCCTTAACTCGCATTAATCGATATCCCTACGCGTAATGTGGTAATTCTTGTACTGAATTATCAGTACTTTGAGATATACGTCGGCATGATGATGGAGCTTCAAGATCTCAGTTTATAATCAAGAATCTGGCAAACGCATCTACAACTCTTTTTATCGTTAACAATCTTAACTTCTAGAAGACGGTTTTTTAATTTTTTCTTACGGTCAAAAGTGGGCCTAAGTTGAATAAGGTGAGATGCAAGATAAATGCTATGATAAAACAGCTTCCCTTATAAACGCCATGTGAAAATATATAATTTTGAGTACAAAAAGTGAATAAAAAAATCATTACCATGCATTAATCAATAATGTTGAGTTTGTTGGCTTAAATTTAAGAAGTTTAAAAATTTTAGTTTGTTTGGGATTGAGTTTATGTTTTTGTTTTGGATTTAATTTTAGTTTTCCTATTTGTTTGAGATTTGGTTTTCCTATTTTGATTTGGTTTGGATTTGTGTGTGCCCTATAAAATTGCTTGTTGTATTAGAGTTTTGAGTATTTGAGAAAAGACTAATGTGGTGAAGAGATAAGATGTGAGAGTTTTAAGAGATAGGAGAGGTTTGGAGGCTAGAAAGGGCTAGGACGAGAAGTCTTTTTTTATTCTCATATCTTGTAATTGTATAAGGGAAAAATATTGAAGTTATCAGTGGTATGTGGGGGATTCATAAGCCAGCATAAACATTAAAGATATACATATACTATAATCTTTGTATTTTGTTCAAGTAAGTTTCATTCATCCGTGGATGTATGCTAGTTAAGAGCCAAACCACGTTAAATTCATTTGTGCTTGTTTGATCATGTTTGTTATTCTGCTGTGTGTGATAAGTGATTGCGGAATTTTTCTCAATAAGTGGTATTATAGCTTATGGTTTGGTCTTGGCATGGTGGAGCTTATGATGCATTCTTAGTATGATGGAGCTTGTGGAGTGTTCATAGCATGATAGAGCGTATAGTTCGATGCTTGGTATGGTAGAGTACTTGGATTGTTTGGTGGAGCACTAAGAAATTGTCCTAGTAATATTTGACAGTGGTTGTGGCGTGGTACCAACGACTCGATACAAGTTTGAAGATTGAAGATTTTGTTCGTATGTGTTGATATTTGTGATGTTGATGTTTATGATATTTGTGGTTGTGTCTGATCATTGTTCTGTTCGTGTCATGGTGGTGTTTGTTCTTCGTAGTCATGGTCATTTGTTTTTTGTTTTCATTAGTTGTGCTTGTATTTGGGAGGATTTGAGCCGATGTAGAGATTTTTGGGTTTGTTAGCTTAAATCCAAAAAACTTTAAAATTTTAGTTTGTTTAGGATTGAGTTTATATTTTTGTTTTGGGTTTGGTTTAATTTCCTTTTTATTTGTGATTTGGTTTTCCTATTCTGATGTGATTTAGATTTATGTGTGGCCCCATAAAAGAGTTTGTTGTGTTAGAGTTTTGAGTATGAGAGAAAAAATTAATGTGGTGAACAAGCAAAATGTGAAGGTTTCAAAAGGGAAGAAAAGTCTGGAGGCAAAAAAAAGGCTAGGATGAGAAGTGTTTTACAATTCTTTTGTCTTATAATTATGTGAGGACAAGATATTGAGACTATCAATGCTGTGTAGAGGATTCATAGGCCAATAGGACAACATATTTCTATTGTAATCCCTATATTTTGTTCAAGTGAAATTTCTCTTATCCATGGATATAGACTAATAAAGAACTGAACCACATTAAATTCGTTTGTACTTGTTCGATCATATTTGTTATTCCACTATACATGATGGGTGTTTGAGGAATTTTTCTCAACAAATCATTACTCACATATAGAATGAGTACTCTTATATCTATTCAATCACTTGAGATCATGCAATTCTTGATAACTATTTAATACTTCCCTCGTTGCAATACAAACATCCTCTTTGACTTCAAAAGGGTATTAAGAGTATTTATATTTTTAGTACTATTTCAGAAAGGACAAAGCTGAATAATGATTATATGTTTTCCTACTTTTCAAATAAAATAGATCAAGTAATTTAGAACTTCAAAAAAGAAATAAGGACCGAGAGCATGGTAAAATGAGGGGTGACTAGTTACTTCCTAAAGGCAACTAGTTAAGATCTTATTTTAGTAACTAAGATCGCAAAACTCATTTTGTCTAGAACCTAAATATGATGTTGGAGCTACTGTATCCTGCATTTTTTGTATAAATGAAATTGATTGCCCCATTATTGTACTATAAGACGCCTAATAAGAATATCTCATTCATGAGTCTTTTTCCATGCACAAGGTGTTTTATGCTTTAAATCATCCATATAAACTTATATTGATAAATTCTTAGAATGTTATAAGAAAAATTCATAAAAATGATTGACTATATCCAGTTGCAATTAATCGCAATGAGCAAATGAATCAGTTAGTCAATAATTTTCTAGTCGCTAGTTTAAAGCAACTGATGAGCTATTAACTTGGCCGACTGAATATGTTAGTTGCTCCTACTAACAATTGAAAGTCAGTTGCTTCTCTATTTCATTTTTTATTTTGTTTTAAATTTGTAGGTATAAAGCAACTGATGAGCTATTAACTTGGCCGACTGAATATGTTAGTTGCTCCTACTAACAATTGAAAGTCAGTTGCTTCTCTATTTCATTTTTTCTTTTGTTTTAAATTTGTAGGTATTAAAATTAACATGAAATTTATTTATTTATTTATTTATTATTATTATTATAAATGAACTTATAAATTAATGGAAAAATTTTAATTAATTAATTGTATTCATCCCCAAGGAAAAAAAAATTCTTAGAACTTTATCCTCCATTGACAAGGCAGGACCTTTACCATCATCCTTCATAGGTGAAACCGAAAGGAAAATGGAGTTAGAGCTTTAGAACTGGCTAAATTTTTAATGTCATACTCCAAAGAAAAAATTAATAAAAAAATTAGACACTAGATCCACCAAAAAAGACTCACCGATAGCTTTGCAAAAGTGATTTGAGGACCTTGTAAGGTGAACTCTTAAAATGGAGAAACATTATCCCTATGAAGGAAGAAGGCATATTACCTTCATTAGAAAAGGGAAGCAAAGCACGAAGCATATGCTCAGTGATGGAGGGGAAGCGTATCCTTCTTGTTAGAGAGGGGAAGTAAAGCACGGAAAGGGGCTAAAAAGGATGATGACGAACTAGAGAATGACAAATGATGAGAGGAAGAAGCATAAAATGAGGAAGAAGAAGGGGGCATGATTTTTTATTGTAGGAGTGATTGAAAAGAAAACTTTAAATTAAGGAACCACTGAGTAACGATTAATGAGGAAAATTATTCTAAATTGAGTGATTGAAGAACAACTGAATATGTGGTAACTGATACATTTCAGTTGCTCAACATGTGAGCTTCACAAATAACATGTCTTAGTGACTGAAAGTCAGTCATCCCTTGAGTCGCTTTTGCGTCATTTCTCTTATAGTGGAACATTTCTATCTTCTCATTTGTATCAACATTTGATAGAACTTTGTCTGTTTTGGGTTATTAGCTTTACACGAAGATGCGCCATTAACCAAACTTCATAGGTATATTCATACTCTATTAAAGGTGACATGATGATGAACAAAATGAAAACTCCGAGAGCTAACTAAATTGTCCTTGACCTACCAACTAGTTGTGACTAGGAGGACTCAAGGACTGGAGTTTTTTTTTTTCTGTGACCTACCAATCTGTTAACACGTCGACAAAGCTCAAGGGCAACTGGACAAGGTCAGGCTGTTAGGCCACTGTGCCTAATGCCCTTTGCCAACCAACAATGTGAAGGCTTTCCAGCCCAATTCATGGCCAGTCCATGCCTTGATATCCTCCGGCCTTCCCCAACTTCCTTCTAAATTTTCATCTCAATTGAGGTGCGCGTAACACGAATTCATTTATAACACCATTTTAATTTATGCCGTAATGGGCTCATTCTAAACTTCCAAAGACATAGAATAGGCTCATATTTAGTGTCGGTCCTAAGTAAGACAAATTTTTGTTTACCTCAAGCTTAACCAATTGTCCACCTTCTTAATACTACAAGTCATTAACTAGCCGCCATACAGAAAACGAAACAATAACGAACTATAATGTGGCCCGCACTGCACATAAATTATCATAAACAATTCTCTACTTATAAATTTGACAATAAATATTGGACTGCTACATAATTATCCATATTATGTCCCACTTCTTTAATTAAAATAATAACATGTAGTAAAAAGAACCGAAACGAAAACACCGACAGTTCCAGATTCATCACTAATTCACTAGCTAGCCCAGATTAACCATTTCTTCAATCATCAGCAACGGTCCACGTCATATCATTCTCGAAGACCCAGTGGCAAACCTCGATCCGACCCGGACTCGAACCCAGCGCCAGGAATGCACCATGCCCGGGGCTCCAAGAGGACGTATCCAAGTGACAGATGGCAACCCCGTGGTTTATTTTCCCCTTTGTTTTCGGATCCAAGATATCCGCTTCGTATACCCGGACCATGGGCACCGAGTGGCAATAGTAAAGCAAATAAGGGTACAAGCTCTGGTGGCATGACACCGATTTCGTCACTTTTCCGCCGTTAATTCCTTTCACGGATCCTATCTGGATGTCCTTCTTCGACCCGTTCACGTTCTCCGTCGTCCGCACCTCCACACTGCGGCCGAGCACGGAGGTGGCGAAGTCGATCATGTCTTCTGCGGACCCGACACACCGCTTCGTCTCTCCTGGACTAGGCGCTCGCTCACACTCCTTCAGAGCGTTCATTATGAGGCTCTCGAGGGTGGAGTTGTCGTCGGCGTGGAAGAGTTGCTTCACCTGGGAGAGCATGGAGGACGAGAAGGGTAATTTTGATACAATGGAACGGGGCAAAAACGACCTTTTCGGCATTTTATCTGCAATGTCCGGCATAGGCATCACGGACCCTTCCTTCAGGAGAGACTCGCGGAAGAATTTGCCCGGCTCTACCCATCTATTCACAGAATTGGCACTGGCGTCTACTTTTGCAACTCCTGGCGCGCTTTGGTTGTACTTGGAGAAGGTAATCCCCTTCTTGGCGTAGTCCTTGAAACTGGTGTTTGAATTTTCCCCGTAAATCTGAAAACCGATCGAGTGCCCATTGGCTCCATCGCCGTACCCAGTGAATGCGTCGCTGCCTTTATTGATAGACTGGCCGTAATTGATGAAATTGACCCTGGCAGAGTTGGAGTTCTTGGCGTACGATTTGAACGAATCATCGCCCACGTTGGCTTTGTCCCTGTAGCTGGAGAAGCTGTCTACGGCGGCATTGCCTCCGTCGCCGTAGCTCGAGAAATTGTTCTGTGGAACATTCGTATCAAACGCGTAAGAAGTGAAAGTATCATTAATTCCATTGGCGGTCTCACCGTAATGGTTGAAATTCGACCCGAGGACATTGGATCCTGTACCGTAGCTAGTGAATTCATTCGGGCCGCCGTTTCCGTCCCTCCCGTAGCTGGTGAAAGTCTCCCCGCTTCCGGCGTTGGCGCCGTCCGTGTAGCTGGTAAAAGATTGAACCCGGCCGTTGGCGTCGTCGGAATAAGTGTTGAAATGAAGATTTGGATTGTTCACATCCTTGTTATAGTTAGTGAAACCACCGGTCCCACCGGTTGCGGCGGTTCCGTAGGCGTTGAATTTCTGGTCAACGACGTTGCTCCGGGTGGCGTAGCTGGCGAAATCCTCCTGGTGGCCAGCCGAGTCGCGGCTGTACCGGCGGAACGAGTCACTGATGACGTTTTCGCGCTCGGAGTAGTTTTTGAACGAGTCTGCCCCACCGAGCCTGTCGGTTCCATAATTGGCGAACTCCTTGATGAAGTAAACGGCGAAGCTGGAGTCGTTGTCATGTTTCTTGAGACTGGGCGCCAAATCTGGGAAGCAAAAGAGATTGGCGGAGCTGCAAAAGGATGAGAGACGAGAACCGAGAGAATTCTGGGCGGCAAGTTTGGAGAAGGTTGCTGAATCAACTGGGTTCAACGGCGATGCTTTGGATAGCAGAAAGTTGGATTTAGGCAATTGAGTTCTGATCTCTTTGTTCCAGTATCGAATCAAGTAAGCTTTGGGGGTAAACGGGTTTTCAGAGACCGAGGAATCGGCGGGAACTGCTCCGGTGCCTGCGAAAATCACCTGCATTGCCAAGAAAACAATGGAAACAGTTTGTAGGTCATGTAATTTTTGGGGGACATGGAGGGAGGAGGAATTTTGAATAGCTTACATTAAAAGATGAGAAGCAGAGAAAGTAGAGGAGGACGACGGAGCTCCATGAATCAAGCATTTTTAATCAGTCCTCTCGCAGCTTGCAATTGTAGACTGTAGAGTGCAGTGTACTTATGCCCGTTACGCTACGCTTGCTAACGGTTTACCGTTGCTAAAAGTCGTTAATTTCCACCAAACCGGACCTGCCTTTGAATAATCGTCAGCAGTGCTCAACGTTCAGTTTGACGACCGGGCTCCTGGGAGATCGATCATCGTTAATCTGTCAAACTTTTGACAAAGAAATGTATCATAATTAATACGAATTTACGACTCTAAGAACCTTATTGCCTAATTTTTATAGTAACGAGATGAGAATAACGTTCTAAATAGTATTGAGGATGGAAGCAAACGAAACAATGCACAAAAAAGAATTACATTCGTATAGAATATTCACAACCAAAATTTATTTTACTCACTCAAACTTTACCAACTCGCTCCCAAGACACCATGAATTTTAGTGCAATGCAACTCAATCCCTCAAATATTGACCATTGATCGCTTTGCTCCTTTGACCTTATATCTGTTAGTTGGTCAACTAGTAAAACTATGCATTTAGTCACCAGCTTCTCAGTTTGCCTCTTTTATAAACTATACTTTACTTTCTAACAATCTAAGTCTTGTCTCTCAAATATTTTACCACCTTTTAGGTAGAGGTGGGGCCTGGGCAGGGTCAACTTAGCCCAAACTAGGACCGACACGACAGTCAAACCTATCTTGCCCCATCCCAACAAAAAACCTGGTAAATTTAGGCTGAATACGGGCATGAGAGAAGAGGATGGCACAAAATAAGCCGCCCCGTCCCATTTGTGGAACCAACCCGCCTCGTGAACCGCCCCGACCTGCCCCACTGACCACCCCGGCTAGAGCTCGTCCCTAAGACCGACCTGTCCTGCCCAGGCCTAGGGCTCAACAGCTATAAAACAACAACTTGCAAAAAACTTTTAAAAAATGGGTTAATTACAACATAGATTCTCCAACGATTTTCTGCTCCATTTAATTTTTACCCCTCTCAATGACTAAATTTTAAGGACTTTTTGGTCCAAATAATTTTTTGCCCTCCCCTATAAATACTAATGTCATTTTCACTTTATCCTCACACCACCACTCAATCTCTCTTCTTCTTCTACTATATTCTCTCAAGCATTTGAGTTTTTTTTCTTAATCTCTTCCAAATTCTTACTAATCTCCCCCTAATATCTTCATAATCTCCTTTTAATTTTACATTAATCACTACTATTAGTTCGTGACATATGACTTCAAGAGGAAAAGGCAAGGCAACAAAGAGTTCATCTTCCCACATCATCGGCTTCCAAGGCTTTGTTCCATCGCCATTATCAGCCCGTCGATAAAGGCATCTCAATTGAAGAATTGCACGTTGATGATGTCGAAATCGATATGATGAATTACGATTTGGGACTCGACGATCAATTATCGAATGATGATATTAAAGAGTTGGATGCGATGGCGGTTAAGAATCCGTTAACACAACCGATGCCGATAAGTCATGGACCCACCGTGGAGGAAACCAAAGGACAAGGTAAATCATTGAGACTAACTACTTAGGTTTAGAAGCATTATGAGCTCATATACGAAGGGGAGTCGAGGTGTGGGAAATAGGAAATGGGAAATACAAATATTGCAGGAAAAAAATTGGTGCATAAAAAGAATTTTAACACTGGAACGCTGAAGCGACATATTAAAAATCAACATTTTAACGTTCTCCCAGTGTCGGGACTAGTTATAGAGGACAAACATAACTTGGGTCTACAACCGGCACCGGCAAGTCAAGTATATTTTATTTTAACCAACAATCTTATAGAGAATGCAGGTAAATTGGATGATGCTTACCGAAAAATCTTTTTCACAAGTTGAAGATGTGCACCTAGAATCTTCGATAAAATTACAATTAAATCCTGCATTTAAAAAAGTGTCTAGGAAACTACTAGGAAAGAGAGCTTTAGATTATTTGAAGTCAGAAAATTAGATTTGCAAGCTTATTTTTCTGCTCTTAAACATTGTGTGACATTCACTTTTGATATGTGGATATCACCTATAGGTCAATCATGTTATTGTGTTACTTATCATTAGATTGATTCTAATTGGATTATGCAAAAAATAATTTTATCATTTAGGGTCATTGAAACAGATCATACTGGTTGTCACATATTCAATTGCATCTTAGAAACTTTGCACGATTATTTTTGTGTTGGTAAAGTCTTGTGTATTTTATTTGATAATGCTTTAAACAATGATGTTGCTGTTCGCTTTTTGAGTCAAACATTGAAACCACATTTTAATGGTGCATTTTTTCATGTTAGATGCATATGTCATATTTTGAACTTTGGTATGCAAAAGGGTTTAGAAGTTCTCCAAAATGAAATTTTACCCATTCGGAACTCATTGACGTATTTGAAATCAAGACCTGCTGTGTTTCATGGATTTAAAAGCTTTTGTTTTGAAAATCAAAAAGAGTTTTCTTGGAAACAGTTTAAATTGGACTGCCTAACTCACTAGAACTTCACAAATTTGATGTTGCAAGATATATTCCCGTATTCAAATTTGTTGACATATTTCATGAACTTAAAAATGGGTTGTGAATTTCTTACGACTGAACTTTGGGAAAAATGTTCCAAAACCGGTGAATTGCTTAAGTTTTTTTATGAGGCTACTAAATTTTTCTTTGGTGTTTACTACCCAACTATTCATCAAGTTTTGCTTCATTTAATGAACATTACATATGCTTTACATCAGTTTAAAGATGATGAGTTGTTAAAATTGATTATTAAAGCCATGCGGGTTAAGTGGCTTCAGTATTTCAAAAACATTCTACCTATCTTTTTAGTTGCTTCTTTACTTGACCCATATGTCAAATTAACAGGTACAACAATATTGCTTGAAGGAATTTTCCATACTTGTTTAGAAATGTCTCATATAAATATTTTGGCTATGTCTGTTATTACTTTCAAGTACTTGCATTCTTTATATAAGTTATATTGTGAGCGACATTTGGATAAGGTAAGATTCGAAACTCCTCAAACTGAGTCTCCAAGGAGATCAATCTCATCAAGATTTAACCCAGCCCTTTAAATGCTCAAACAACCCTGACCGATGACATCAGGATTAGCTGAAATCGATGACTATCTTAACACATCGTTCGAGGCAAGTGACGTGGACATATTGGAGTGGTGGAAACAAAAGATTTCAAGGTTTCCGATCTTGTCAATAATTTGAGGCAGCGTTTAGTGTAGGAAAACGAGTGATATCGGAGAAATGATGAAAATTGACACCCGAGGCGGTAGAAGTATATGTGTGCAACCGAGATTAGGGCTTCGCAGCACTCCAGCAGTAAAACCAAAAGAGTTCAGATGATGAGGTAATATCCGATACCGAGACTAGAAATTTTTTTTTCAATCATACATGTAGTTTGTATTTGATCTGACTATGCTGTTAAGCATAGATCATATGTTTCTATTTTTCATTATTTTTGAAACGTTTTTGTCATTTCAAAATGTAATGCCCGTTTCGATTATTTGTAAGTATCGTTTGGTTTTTTTTTTCTTAATAAAACTTGTACTAGGGGTGGTGTTTTTTCTTAAAAATGCTTATTACATATACAATTAATTATGTTTTTAATTTTTTTAAAGAAAATAAAAAAACCTTCAAATCCGCCCCTCCCTAGAATCGGCTTTGGACCCCGCCTGGAACCAAGCCGATCCTGGTTCTCCTTGACCCAAGCCTAGGGCCGGGCCGGTCCCAGATTGGGTTGACCCGTCACCCGCCTCTACCTTTAGGCTGTTCCTAAAAAAGTATAAACAATATTTGAAACAAAATTACTAAAAAAATAAATTTATATAATGCTACAAGTAATATAATCAAGGCCTAAATTAAATAATGCTATATTTTTTTTAGTAATATAATCAATTCCAAAAAAATAGAATCAATTTTAATTTTTTTAGAATCAATATTATTTAAAAATCATTATTCTATTTAATTAGTAATCAGTATTTCAATCATTTCTTTTTCACAGAATAACTAATTTGTATGAAATTTTTCAACAAAAAAATTAATCCACTAACTAATTAATTTTTGTTGAGGAATAGATTTTACAATTAGCATTAGATATTGAATAATTGCACACTAAAAAAAATCTAGAACCCTCACTGCAAACCTTTGCTTCTTCACTGACAGATCCAAGACTAAAACTGTTTCACTGTCTGGAAGAGGTGTAACAAGTAGAGTAGGTCGTAAGAAATAGCAGCGTGGGGGGGTGGCGGTGATGACAACATATTCCTCCAATGATGAGCTCAAGCAGAAATGGTTAACCTGGAAGCCAATTCATTAGTGGTGTAGGAGAATAACACTAGTAGGACATCGACAATGACCTTAATTCTAGCTTGGAGACTAATTTTCGAACCCAAACCAGACTGTCTTGCCTGGTCTTGGTTTTTGGACTTGATTTTCAAACCCAACACTAGTGAGACTGATTTTCAAACCCAGCACTTGGCTTTAATCATCAATTGGATGCTGAAGTTTAGGATGATGACTAAAAACTCAAGGACGACACCTTCAACAAGAGTATGGATGAACCCAAGATGGTGATGAAGGGGCTCAATTTGATGTCGGACGATGGTAGCTGGCTTAAAGCAATAGTAGCAATAGGATCAACGATTGGGGCAGCGGTAGTGCTCAGAGGTAAGGGGTGGTTAGGTTAGATTAAGTTTGTGTTTAATTATCATCAAGTACTTCAAGTTATGCTTTTTTATGATTTAGAGATTAAGACTTTAAATTGTTGCAATCAATCCTCTGAATTGTTACAAATCTAATGAAGTTAATGTCAAATTCTGGGTTCTTTTTTCTTTGCACGTTCTTATTTCTGAGATGGTTTTGCTTTATATGGTCAGCCTTCAAATTAAGGTCATCAGATAGTATCTCAACAAGCCTATCCTTAACAAGGTTCAAACATTAAGTACAAATAAACTATGACCATGAAATGCAAGGAGCAAGGAGGGTTGATTTTTTCACAGAAATATGGAAGGATGGAACGAGATTGGATAGAAGTTGGGGGAGCAAAGTTTTTATGGAAGAAGGCTACAATGACAAAATAAGCATTTTTTTTTTTTTGTGATGATGAATGACGGAGTCAACTTTGGATGAGGGTAAGTGTGCATGTGTTAATTTTTTAGAAGAGTAAGTGTAGGTATTTGAAATTGGGATGACACAAGTGTATATTCGATTAAACCTCATGAGGGTTTTGGTAATTTTTCGCTTTGTTTGAGGCTGATTTTTACTTTCTGTAAAAATTGAAAATTACACCATTGGGATTTAGTTTGTTTGCAACTTTGAAAGTAGGCATTTTACTATTTTGTTCTAAACTTTTTATTTTTTATGTTTTAGGTCCTTAAACTTTTACAAGTAGCACTTAAGACCCAACTTGTCCTGAAATCTCAAATTCATTACATTGGTCTTATGCCTTGTGTTTTTTATTTACCAAATTTGTTACCATTACCGCTTAAGAGCACATCTAGGTCACCATCATCAGCACCGTGTCCCTAAAGTTCTAGAACTACGTCTCCTCCATGCCATTACTAAGCTCTCTGCCATCTTCGATGCCCGAATGCTTCATCCTAAATCTTGATGCATGGACTAACAGATATAGTACCTTCAAAAGCTCAACTGGTGGTGTTTACTGTGAAAGCATTTGATAGGGGATCATGCCACCTTGGTGGTGTTCTGACTATCTGATGGGGTAAGGTGTCCATCGGTGGGAACTAAAGGATTCGTGATAGAAGCATTGCTGAGCAGGATTTTGTAGTGGTGGACGATGAAATGGTGTAGAGGATTGAATTCGCTACTAAGAAAAAAAGAGAAGTGATCAATGACATGATTAAGCAATTAGGGAGAAATTGTAAAAATGTTTAATGTTTTGTGCTTAAATTTGTAAATGCTAGAGTGTAGGGAATAAAATAGAGAAAATAGGAAGATGACTGACTGGGCAAGTTTTTTTCTGGGCTAGTCAAGTAATGCCTTTTGGTTAAAGGGAAAAAGTGCTCTAAGCTTCAAAGTTAGGGGATTAGATTGCATCTCGCCAAACTATAGGGACGATTTTGAGCAAGTCAACATAGTCAAGAGAGTGAGTATCTCATTTTGCCGATCCATATGATCCAACATCTGCAAGGTGAGAACGTATAAAGCATCCAACGTGATGCCCCCGGCACCCTACCCTACACCTTTACCTTCATCATCTTGGCCCGCATTAACGGCCATGTTGTTCCTAGTGCAAACCATAACTAGACACGTAAACAACAAGTCACAAACATAAACAATGCAACACATAATTAATACTTATGATCGTTAGTCCAACTCCGACTTTATACGCAAGACTCCTATAGTCGTAGCAACTTAGACTGTTACCCTTAGTATAACCTAGGCTCTAATACCAACTGTGAAGACCCATCTCAATAAATGTCTATTTAGTTCTTTAACTATGGTAGATCATTCTGTTACCTAATCCAAACTCTTAATTACGCCAGAATCGCTTATCATTTTCCAGGATATTTTGTTGAGATTTACTATGTAAATCCTAGACATTTGGTTAACATTTAGTATTTATTTGAGATTTAAGAAAAACATTTGCTTAGTTCCTATAAAACACTTAAGTTTATTAAACTAAAAATAGTGGTTTGGGGGGATTTAAAGAAAACATGAACAAAATATGTGTGGTCGCGTAAAAAAATATTTTAATGCTCATGCATGCACAAGTAATATATCATGCCAAACCATGGATGAAAACTACACTCATAGCAAGTAAATACTACAGCAACACAATATCTAAGTGTTTTCTTATCAACCTAATGTTATGGGTTGATAAGCTTAACGCGAATTAATAATAATACATGTTACGGCTTCACTAAGCCAAAGTCAATACTAGTAGACATCTTACTAGCGATTATTACCGTGCTATAAAATATTCATGACCCAAATAGTCGGTAAGCCCATATTTGCCCGAGAGAAAAAAACCTAAGCAATGAGCGACCCAATAAGTCCTTACCCGAATACCTTGCTGTACAAGGTAAATAATTTTGAAGTTAAAACTTTGACCTTAAAGTGCATACAATATATGAAAAATGAACATATAGTGTCTGCAAAATGTAATAATGAGAAACTAACAAACTAGTATCAAATAATTACTGTGGATTATTTGGCTCCTACTTATTGTTATCTGCATATTAACAATAATGGTAAGTATATAAAATACTTAGTAAGACATTCTAAAACAAACAAAACATATCAGCATCACACATAATGGCCCATATGCACATATTGCCATATATGTATAAACCTTGCCCGGAATCTATATGAGCATGCTATGAGCTTTTATGTCATGGAATATTATAATAATCATCATAAAATGCCTTCTTAAGTACATGACTCCCCATACTTCTTACACAAGTAAACAAACAAACAAACAAAAAACACCTATTGATCCATTTTTGCCATTGAACATGCATCCTTGCATTTGCCATCGAGCTTGCCCGCTTTTGCTAATTTAAAAAAAAACTCCCTTATTGTATGCAACAGGGTTTGACCTTATTTTTTGTGGGTCATAGTGCCCATGGATGTGTCTTGCTATTCTAGGGCCCTTTGGCCCGATAAGCTCATGTGTATGCTTACTTTATGACCCAAGTCATTTATTGGGCCCAAGTGCCATTTGAGCCTTGGGCTTCCTCTTGTAAGCTATGCCCAAGGCGCTACCATGGCTTACAAGAAACCAAGGTCCCCAGGATAATGCCTATGTGGTTCCCTAGGTGTGTACAATCACGAGCTTACAGGCGTATGCACATACGCACCCTTGGGCATACACGGCTGCATACCCACTCAAGCACATCTGTGTGCACCTTAGGCACTGAACTCACCATGCTCTTAGGCACCCTAAAATACTCATGCACCTAGGAGCCCATGCCACACACGCTCTCACACATACCAAGCCCTTGAGCTCGGTCAAAACACATATACACCCAAATCGAGCCACACATTTCTTGTGCTTGCCAAATCTTAAAGGTTCAGCTACACCTATCTACCAAGCATCCAAGGTTTGGTCCAAACATTATTTTATAGCCCATGCACCAAGAACATCACCTATTGCCCAAATTATGATCTAGGTCCAGCTTTAGTGCCACTTGAGCCCTCTCTGGCTCTATTGGTCACCCAGTGCCCTTTTTGCCCTACCATTTGCCCTAACTTTCACCAAGCTAAAACATACCTAGAGCTTCTAAAAAAAGAAGGGCTAGAACACTTTACCCTTATATAGATTTCACATTTGTAAGCTTAAAGCTCCACCTTCTACAAGTCCGGTCCTAGTCCCTTGGAGTTCCTTATTTAACCATAGTAAATCAACCATATTATTAACATATTTTTTTATCCTAGGGGTAATATTATTATTCAAGAACCAGAGAAAAAAATGATAAACTTCTTGCCTTAAGAAAACAAAACACTTAGAATCATAGCTCCCTTCTTAGATGCTTATCGATTTTCCTAGTTTTCCTTAGCTTAACCTTACACAAAATCATGGGTTTTTGAAGAGCACAAAGGCTGGTTTAAACAAGGATGAACTAAGATGAAACCAAAATATATTCTCACCTCAAAAACATGACAAAACCGTAGCCATCTATAGGAGAAAACAAAAATCATAAATCTTCCTTTGCAACATGTACACTCTCCCATTGATTTTTCACTTACAAGCTCTTCTTCTCTAATTTTCTTTCATTTCTTTAGTGATTTTGTATGTGTTTTAGGATTTAGGATGTGATGAATGAGCATAGGAAGAGAAGAAATTGAGTTTTTAGGTGAGGGGATGAATAATGATGGAAAATGGGTGAAGGGGTTAAAGTGGTAAAAGGTTAAGGCTTTTGTATGGTTAGTAAAGGTTTAGGCAACTTAACCAAGGGGAAAATGGAGCTCACCCACAATTTTGAAGATGATTTTCTACCTCATTAATAGGTTGTTTCCTTCCCACAATTGCACAAAGGTTGAATGGGTGAAAAAAATGCTTAAATCCTTGGATAAAATGATACCAGTTCCATAAAATTCTCAAATATGTCTCCATTTGAATTTTAAATCTTAGATTTTATCTCATCCACTTACAACCATATATTTTCCTACCATTGACCAAGGTTGAAACTGGTTTACCAGGTTTGACTAACAAAAAAAATACCAAAATGTCCTTTTTAGTTTCTCTTGCAAGAAAAGTCTCAATCTTAGTCAATTTAACTCTGAACCTCACCAAATTTCACCAGATGGTTTCAAACACCATTTCTCACCTTCAAAAACCCATTTTGACCAAATTTGATTTGAAAATTATCATTTTGCCCTTCATTGCTTCCTTTGCAAGAAAAAACTAATTTTTGGTCAAATTGAGTTTAAATTTCATCGAAATGCTCATTTCACATTTAGAAACTCAATTCTATCTCTCTTGGTCACATTTTGACTTTTGAATTTCTAAATTATCAATTTATCCCTAGTTGCCCTTATGATCAATTTACTTAGATTTTTAGTTCTATGAACTCTCAGGACTATTTGACTCATTGATTTGACTTAAACCTAGCTTACAAGTGTAATCTAATCAAGGATCTTATAAATAAAATAAATTAATTACTTGATAAAATAAGGGTTCTTACATAGGCAATGATGTTTTTCTTGAGTTCAAGGAATTTTTCTTTCCTACTGCTTCAAAGTAGAGCGAGCCCATCCTGACCTGGACCTTTCGTTTCTGTTAGCTTAGAAGAAATTAGGTCCAAAATATAAAACGTGGTCTAATAAGGACAAAGCCATAATTCCTATCTTCAACGAGGACATGTCAGTGATGGACACTGGTAATGCTTCTTTTTAAGATGAATTTTAAAAGACCTCTTCGTTCATCTTCTTTCTGCATTTCTTTGAAGTTTTTTAGTATGGGGGTCCTGCCATTTTTTTTTATTTTTTGCTATCTTGTACTCATTTTCCAAGTTAATAAAGCATTGATTTCACTTAGTGTCTTTTGATGGTTAGTTTTTTTGTTGCTTCAATTTCCCGCGCATAGAAGTAGATTTTTATAGAGATTATTCAATCGCAATGCTTCGATTGTCAACCCATCATAGATGAACTTTTAGGTATTTGAGAAGGCTTTCATAAATCATTTGGAATGGTGCTTTTTATTTTATTTTATTTTATACTAGAAAATGTAGTAAGGTATAGCATGGTGAATCCATTAAAGTAAAATGACTTCGTTGTGTAAAGTAAGGTAATAGGTCATCCAAATGATAATTTATGGGCAGCTTTAATTTTGTTTGTGACCAAGTAGGGTTTGTCCTAGTTGGATCTCAATGCTCCATGCCTTGGGTTTCTTTCGATCAACTCTGCCCTAACAAAGGCGATGCCTCCCACTTGTAAGTACTTCTTCCTTACTTTTCCATCATGAGTTAGGGTGGCTTGCTGTTTAAAAGCTCTCACACGGATCATCACATCTTCTCTTAGCTCTTTTAGAAAATCCAGGTTTCCTTCAAGTGCCTTGTCATTTTTACTTGGATGGTAGGCTTGAATCTGCAAAGTTGGATAGGAAAATTTTACTAGGATGAAGGCATCATGCCATAGATAATCAACAAAAGGGATTCTCCAGTAGGTTTACGATGCATCATTCTATAGTCCCATAGTACATTTGGCAATTCTTCTGCTCAATTACCTTTGGCCTCTTCTAGCCTATTCTTCAGGTCGTCTTTGATAATTTGATTGGTCATTTCTACTTGTCCATTTGGTTATGGATGTGATACAGGCGTAAAGTAAAGGCACATGCCTTTTACCTTTACAAATTGATGAACCTGGTGATTATCAAATTGCTTGCCGTTATTAGTGTTGATAGCTCAAGGGCACCTAAATTGAAATATAATGTTTTTCATTAGAACTTAATGATTTGAGAGGCCATGATGAAGGTTAGGGGTTTCATTTCCACCAAGTTGATGAAACAATCAACTGCCACAATGCAATATTTAATATGTCCTAAAGCCATGAAGGCTGCGCCGATCAAGTCTAAACCCCACAAAGCGAAAGGACAAGGATCAATGGCAAAAAAGGCATAAGAGAAAAGTAGCCTCTGTATTTGCGAGCTGAGCTGACAGGGTGATATTGCTAGCCAAACTTTCTTGCGTCTCATCGAATTGTAGGCCAGAATTATCCTTGTCATAGACTCTTGTGGGCCAAGGATTTGGTACCAATTTGTGCTCCATAATCTCCCTAGTTGGTTTCTTGGAAAACACACTACCCTTCCTAAAGAGTTAGGCATCATTGTAAGGGAGAAACAAACCATCATCTGCACAGTTCATTTTCAATGATGACATATCTTCCAACTTGAATTCTGACTTTTCTATTTTTCTCGAGCATCCCATTTAGGACCACCATTTTGACTTAAAGTTTGATCGACTTCCCTCAATCATCCTCAAGGGCCATATATCTTATCTAGTGAATTAAGGGTTTTACAAATTCTTTTGTCAGGGTCTCCTTTTAACCTTTCAATAAGGCATTTGCCCTTGTGTTTTGAGCCTTTGGGAACTTTTGAACTTACATGAGGTCAAAGATCTTTATCAAATCCTTTGTCATATTTAGGTATTCATAAAGAGAATGCTTTTTTGCCCCTACTTTTCCGTAATTTGGTTTACTATTAACCATGATTAATTGTATATCTGCTGGCATCATAACCCTACCCAACTAGCCATCCGTAGCTTAACTAGGAGGGCATCGTATTCAGTGATGTTGTTTGTCATAGGAAATTTAAACTTTATTCTGAGAGTTGCTTCCATTCTCATTGATGTCCTTTGTTTAACCACTTCCTTCCACTTGCTTTTGGCGGTGACATTTCGATGACAAAGTTTGCCAGGGCTTGCACTTTTATAGCTCTTTGAGGCTTGTAACTGATATCGTACTCCCCAAAATCGATGCACCATTTAGCAAGTCTTCTGGATTTTTCTAGCTTTTGGCGAATATCCCTTAAGAGCAACTCTGTGCAAACAATAATGTGGTGCATCTAAAAGCATGTGCATAGTTTTCGAGAAACTATGACTAGGGCTAGGACTATTTTTTAGTGCATGAGGTATCTACACTCTGCCCCTTGAAGGGACCGATTGACATAGTATAGTAGCCACTATTTTTCCTTACGTTTTCTCATAAAGATAGCACTGATGGGGCCTTCTGTTTTGGCTATGTGGTTACAAGAGGTTTATCAGGCTTCAGCTGTTTTAATGTGGGGGGTATCATAGGTAATCTTTGTTTTGCATGAAAGCTTCGCGGCATTCATCAGTGCTTTCGAATATTGCTTCCTTTTTAAGTACTTGAAAGAAGGGCTTATAATGATCTCTAAAGCATGACACGAATTGTCCAAGTACTGTTAACCTTCTTACTAGTTTTTGGATGTCCTTTTTATTTTAGGAATTAGGCATCATAAGAATAGCCTCGATCTTGTCTAGGTTGACATCAATTTCTCTTTCAGAGATCATGTAGCCGAGGAATTTTCCAGCCATTACCCCAAAGGTGCATTTTTTGTGGTTGAACCTCATATTGAATTGCATTCTCTAAAAGGTTTTGTGAAGGTCATTGAAATGATGTTCTATTACTTTGGTCTTGATGATCATGTCATTAACATAGATCTTTATATTCCTCCCTAATTATTCAAAAAAGATTTGGTTTATAAGCCTTTGATAGGTTGCTCCGGTGTTTTTCAGTGTATATGGCATTAATTAGTAACAATGCATCACTTCTCTGATTGTGAAGGCTGTCTTTTCTTCATTATCGAGGTTTATATGGATTTGGTGGTAGCTGCTGAAAACAGCCATAAAGGGCAATATTTTGAATTTTACTATGGCTTCAATTAATTGGCCTATAGAGGATAGCAAGTACAAGTCATTGAGGCAGACATTGTCAAGGTTTGTGTAATCAATGCACATGTGATATACATCATTTTTCTTTTTTACCAAGACAACATTGCTAAGTCATTTAAGGTATCATACTTTTCAGATGATGTCTGCTTTCAATAGTTTCTCAATTTCTTCTCTGGTGAAATCTCTTCTCTCATGTGCCATATTGCATTTTTGCTACTGTACTAGTCGGGTGGAGAAGTGTACTTGTAATTTATGAGTGATAATTTTTTGGTTTATTCCAGGCATCTCGCTAGGGGGCCATTCAAACACATATGTATTTATTTTTAGGAATTGAATGAATAACTACCTTACCCCAGATGGAAGATCTTTATTGATTTTTAATATCTTTTTGGGGGCTACTTCTACTAACTCAGTGTCTTTAGATAGTATTTCGTCAGCTTCGCTCTCTTAGGGTTGTTCTTTTCTCTTATTTGTCTCCATTAGTCTTAGCCTATAATCTATTGGCCTTTGCAGAATGTACACATAGCTCTATTGAATTAAGGCCTAGTCAATAAAGATGGTGGCATCCCCAACAGGGGTCACAAAAAGCATCATTAGTCACCTAACATCAAATTTGATGTGAAATTGTACTTATGCTAGTCTCCTGAGTATAGCATGAGAGTCATAAGCAACTCCTTTATTTCGTACCGACTAGAATAAGGGTAAATTGATGGCTCCAATTATGGGGACCTTATTTTTTCCTACCCATAATATATGTCCCGACATGAGGGATAGGGTGGACTTTTAAATTTTGATTTTTTAACATGTCAGCAAAGATAACATAAACATTGGCTCTGGTGTTTAGGTAGACCATTTCCATATTGAAGTTGTTAACCTGAGCCGAAATACAATGGGTTTATATGAGGGATGATCACCTAGGACTTATCAAGTCTCGTTAGGACCTTACTATCATCAATCACCTCTAGCTGAGCAATTTGCCGAACATGCCTCTTTCGAGCCACGGAGGATTCTTCTTTGGTAATCATATGGATAACTTCTGCCTGTGGTCTAGGATTCCAATGGTCCCTCAAGGGTGATCGTTTTCTTTCTAGCCTTTATCCCTGTCCTGGTGCTCATTGTCATCCCTCCTGTATGGCCTTTTATCCTACCTCTAAAAAAAGGAAGGTTATTCGAACAAATATTTCTTTAACTTTCCTGCCTTTATCAGTTTTTTCAAGGAGTTTTTTTTCTACTACCAACATTTTTTAGTGTCATGTCTCTTGTCCTTGTGGTATCTGTAGTATTTCTTTGTATTCATTTTTTTGAGGGCTGCATTGGCAGGGGCCACCTAAGACCTTGATTTGTCCTTTCCAGGGCATATAGAATGTTTGACCTAATCTTTTTCATGGGCAACAGGACTGGTTTTGTTCGTAAGCACACTTCTGTCTTGCCCTTCTTTTTAGAGTCTCTTTTTGAAGTCTTTGGTTGCTCCCTTAGTACCATTGGTCAGTTGAGTTCTTCAGCGTGCATATATTGGGTGGCCCAATCAATAAACTCCTCTATGTCTTTTATAGGATTCTCGTAAAAGTCTCAAACTAGCCTTAAGTCTCACACTAATCCCTGAGTGATGGCAACCAAATGTAACTCAGAAGATAATCCTTGTACTTGCATGACCTCATCATTAAATCTTTGCACAGAGTCTCTTAAAGACTTGTCACAGCCTAGTTGAATCTTTAGAAGGTGAGCCACCATCTTGTGGTCAGTTTACTTTCCAAGAAGTGAAATAAGAATGCTTAAGAAAGGCTCTTAAATGAGGAAAAGTAAAGCCCTCTGTTAGTCCTAAACTAGGAAACGACAGCTCTTGTCATTGTTGAGCTAAAGGCTATACACATAATTGTATCCGTGGCCCATTTTAATCTTATAGAGGTGACATATCTTTGTCGATGGTTAACTGGATCAGTGAGGCCATTGTATCGGTCGATCTTGGGCATATGGAATCCTAAAAGGCTAGGAGCTTTAATCATCCCATCTATAAAAGGTTGGAACCACATGTATTCTACAACCAAGGACTTCCTTCAGGGGGCTCAAGGGTGCATATGTGTCATTCCATCTAATCGAGTCTTTGCAAAATAGCACTGATTTTGTTATTCCTAGGGCTATCAAATCGATCCTAGGACATCAGTGGTTCAAGGGCTTAGGCCCTTGGGGGCGGGTTTTGTGAATGAGCTCAGCGAGGCACTCAAGTGTTAAATGGCTTTCGGCATCTTCTTTTGGACCTCTCGGTAGTGCTTTTAGAATCTTCTATTGTAGTGTTGGCTTCAGCTACTCAAACAATGCATTTTGTAAGGCTTGAAATTGGTCATCGTCTAATGGTGCAAGGCCTTTTCCTTTATAAGGGTCCCTTTAAGGTGCCGCAGGCTCCTCAGGGTCAGCTCTTTGGTGGGTCTCTTCAGCTAGGGTCCCTATGGACCCGGTATGGTGAAGACTCTCCTGCGAGTTCCCTGGTTGATCTTGATTCCCCATGCAAGACCTCTGAGTATTCACCATTTTCCCATAGACGATGTTAGGCGCATAATTCAACAGTGAAAGTTGTTGACCTTTTGGCAATTTTGACCCCAAATTACTTGTATTTATTCCATTCTTTCTTAGTATTTTCTTGTTTTGCTTGGCTTTCTATAGGTTAAATGGCACTGTAGATGTAGCAGTTTAGAGCGGGATTGAGCGATACGAACCTTGGGCATGCAAAGTTGATCCAGATGAAATAAAGCGTTGGCGACGCGTCACCAACCTCTCATCTGTTTTGCCCAAGCCTTGCGATTTTGATAGTCCCCCACGCCTTCCCACCTGATGACCTGTCCTTGGAAGAGGGATTTCTATCCTTTTAGGGTTTGGAAGCCAAAAGAATATGTAAAAAGGCCTTGGGTATAAATAGGGGGAAGAAATGAAGAGCTCATCATCCACCTTGGCACACTTTTCTTCTCATATCATCTTGGACTACCACCATTTGAGAAGGTGGGAAGCTTGAAGAATGAAACTTGGGCAACTAGAATCCATCTTGTGTTTTTTCTTTTCCTTTTCTTATTTAGTGGATTTTCTTGGATTATTTGTTTATGGGTTTGATATTGAAAGATATGATGGATTGTGAGTAGATTACTACATCTCTCTAGGATGATTCCTCTATTTCTTTCTATTCAGTGGATCTTTGTTGAGTTTTTTTTATGGATATGGATAACTTTGTGTTGCCGTTTCTTATGTCAAATGTTTATGTGTTGAATGGTCACCTCACACAAATCACAATCCCACTTTGTCCTTAAAAGAGAAAGAAAGGGGATGGAGAAGAAGAATAGTGCATAATGTGTTTATTAGATTAGAGGTAATCTATGAATTCATTAGGTATTTGAAAGAGGGTTAAAGCTTAATTCATCTTAGGTTAAAACATGAGCTTGAGAAATGCCTTGTTCAATATTGGGTGAGCAAAAACTTATCTTGAGAAAGGGGTTTTTGAACTTTGAACCTCTACACCACACAAGAGGTGAATATCCTATGGCTTCATTTAACTTGGATAGCAAGGAAAAAGAGTGGAATCCTAGAGAGATGATTTTTTTATTTATAGCATCTTAGTTCAGTCCCCTTTAGTAACCCTTGCATTCATTTAGCTCAACATCTTACATTGCATTAGTTAGTTAGTAACTTCATTCACTCTACCTCAATACTTTTTGTTACCCACATCCACATAATCAATCCTAAATCTTGTTTATTTCAATTGTTTTCTTTTCCATAGCAATTTAAGTAGCCTGAGTAGCTAAAATTTGAATCTTGGTAAAATCACACTATTTCTTGGGACGATATCCATATTTGCCCTTTTGCACATGACGACAACGTATACTTATGGGTGAATAGGGTTACAAATTTAAAACTCTTGGTTTCACAACAGACAACACCAAATCGATAGTTAATGGGGTCGTGTGGACTTGACCCAGAGGTTTGGTGAATTGTAGACTGAGATCCCTTGTACAAAGATAGTGGCAGAACCTTGGGATGTTTTTCCAAATTAAACCTTTTGGCAATCAAGTTAAACTTCCAGTGAGAAGAAGAGAGGGAAAAATGTAGAAGATAAAAATGTTATATATCAGGATTGGTGATTGGACTGGCTTATATAGCTGAAGGAGATATGAGAGAATTGCTCTTAGATAAGAATCACTTAGCTTTTTCCATGATTCTAGGATATTTGTTCCATCTGGAATGAGACTTACCCTCATTGGTCTATTGGGTTTTTCATTTTTAGTCCACCAAATGCATATTTTGTTGTTATGGGCCTTGTGTTGGACATATTTCCTACCAAGATGAATTGTTGTAATACACATTTTGTGTTTCAAAACTATAAAGATATGTGTTTTTATCAATGACTTGATTCTTATCGACACTAGAAATAGTTTATATTTATATTTCTAATGGAATATTAAAATATTTCATTTACGTGGCAAAAAAGAACTACTTCCTCCATCCCAAAATGTTGCTCCATTTGATTTTTTTTTTAATAGTTTGAATTAAATTTATTTATATTATTGTTTATTTATATAAAGATTTTTTATTTATATACTAAAATGATAAAAATAAAAAAAATTATAGATTAATTGCTTAAAAATAAATAATGCAAAGAATTTGGGACAAAGTGAGTAATTTATTTCACTTTGCTGGTGTTGTCTTCCCCAAATTTATTATCAATCAAAAGCCCCAAAGGCCTTAGCTACCTTAGAATGAATAAGATGAAAATATTAAAATTGTAAAATCGATAGATGTTAGATAAGATACGATTAAGTATCAAACATGATATATAGAATATAGGTATACCACTATCTTACCCACATCATATCCATTTTTTTTCCCAAAGTGGAATATGAATCCCAAAGTGAAATATGAACTATGAAGTACATTGACCCGCCCTGTTGATCAAGCTCAAGCGCAAACGTGTAAAGCCCAAAGAGCATGTCAGCCCAAAAGAAAAAGGCTTTATAGGCCTATTAAAGGTCACCCGGCCCCACGCTCTTTTACTCCCAAAATTCTCATCTCGCTGGTCGCTTCACTTGTAAAAAGCAATCCCGGCCGCCTGCCTGTCCATATTAAGCTCCACCATCGCCAAATATTGAATGACTTGCCCGCAAGACTGTAAAGCAACCCTCCTGCTGTATTTGGTGGTTACCAAGACAACCACTTTGAACAGCAAGAAAATAAAGTGAGAAAACAAATTACGTCCAGAAAAAATTGAGCTTTATAAAGTGTGCTCATCAACCTTTGCTAGTCATTTGACATTAATGGTTCAGTTTCTAAGGTGCTCTGAAATTTAGTGTCGGTCATAAGTAGGACAAATTTCTATACACCACAAGTTTACGCATGTTACGGGTCAATTAACTAGCCAACATACGGGCAATGAATAAATAATTTATCTGCATTGCTCACTAATTATTATAAATGAACAATACGACCTAGTATAAAATTAACAATATGTAAGCATTGAAAAAATTATCCATATTTCTGTCCCACTTCTCGAATTAAACTAAAGAAAAAGTAGTAAAGACAAAAAATAAAAACAAGATCAACAGTTCTTAAACCACCACTGGCCCAGATTATGTTGGCCGGTGGCTGGTCCTGGTCATGGCTTTAATCCAAACTCTTCATGTCATCAGCAATGGTCCAGGTCATATCATTCTCGAAGATCCAGTGGCAGACCTCGATCCGACCCGGACCCGAACCCAGCGCCAGGAATGCACCATGCCCGGGGCTCCAAGAGGACGTATCCAAGTGACAGATGGCAACCCCGTGGTTTATTTTCCCCTTTGTTTTCGGATCCAAGATATCCGCTTCGTATACCCGGACCATGGGCACCGAGTGGCAATAGTAGAGCAAATACGGGTACAAGCTCTGGTGGCATGACACCGATTTCGTCACTTTTCCGCCGTTAATTCCTTTAACCAATCCTATCTGGATATCCTTCTTCGACCCGTTCACATTCTCCGTCGTCCGCACCGCCACACTGCGGCCGAGCACGGAGGTGGCGAAGTCAATCATGTCTTCTGCAGAACCCACGCACCGCTTCGATTCACCGGGGCTAGGCGCTCGCTCACACTCCTTCAAAGCATCCGCCATTATCCTCTCAAGGGTGGAGTTGTCCTCGGCGTGGAAGAGTTGCTTCACCTGGGAGAGTTTGGAGGACGAGAAGGGTAATTTTGATACAATGGTACGGGGCAAAAATGACCTTTTCGGCATTTTATCTCTAATGTCCGGCATAGGTATCACGGACCCTTCCTTCAGGAGAGACTCGCGGAAGAATTTGCCCGGCTCAACCCATCTATTCACAGAACTGCCATCGGCGGCCATTTTTGCAGCAGCTCCTGGCGCGCTTTGATTGTACTTGGCGAACGTAATGCCCCTTTTCGCGTAGTCCTTGAAAGTGGTGTTAGCATTTCTACCATAAACCTTGAACCCAATCGAGTACCCATTCGCTTCTTTGCCATACCCAGTGAATTTATCGCTTCCTTCATTGAAAGACTGGCCGTAGTTGTTGAAATTGACCTTTGCGGAGTTGGATTTCTTGGCGTACGATTTGAAGGAATCGTCACCGACATTGGATTGGTCCCTGTAGCTGGAGAAGCTGTCGACGGCCGCATTGCCTCCGCCGCCGTAGTTCTTGAAATTGTTCTGCGGAACATTGGAATCAAACCCATAAGAAGTGAAAGTATCATTAATCGCATTGGCATCCTCGCCGTAATTGCTGAAACCCGACCCGACGACGTTGGATCCTTTACCATAACTGCTGAACTCATTCGGAGCTCCATTTCCGTTCTTCCCATAGCTTGCGAAACTCTGGCCGCTCCCGGCGTTGGCGTTCTCCGTGTAGCCACTGAAAGACTGGGCCCGACCGTTCGTGTCGTCGGAATAGGACTTGAATCGGAGATTCGGGTTGTTCACCTCCTTGTTATAGTTGGTGAAAGTACCGGCGCCACCGGTTGCGGCGGTACCGTAAGTGTTAAAACTCTGGTCAACGACGTTGCTCTCGGAGGCGTAATTGGCAAAGCCATCCTTGTGGCCAACCGAGTCGCGGCTGTACCGGCGGAAGGAGTCAACGATGACGTTGTCGCCCTCGGAGTAGTTCTTGAACGAGTCGGCCCCACCGAGCTGGTCGGTTCCGTAATTGGTAAAGTTCTGGTTGGCGTAGACGGCGAAGCTGGAGTCCTTGTCGTGTTTCTCGGGACTGGGAGCCAAATCCGGGAAGCAAAAGAGATTGGCGGAGGCGCAGAAGGAGGGGAGGCGGGAACCGAGTGAATTCTGGGCAGCGAGTTTGGAGAAAGTGGCTGAATCGACGGGGTTCAATGGGGATGCTTTGGACAGCAGGAAGTGGGAGTCGGGCAATTGAGTTCGGATCTCTTTGTTCCAGTATCGAATCAAGTAAGCTTTGGGTGTAAAGGGGTTTTCGGAGATGGAGGAATCGCCCGAAACAGCTCCGGCGCCGGTTAACACCACCTACATTATTGGCCAAAGAAAGAAAAACAATGAGAAAGTGTGTCGGTGGTTTCAATTCATAGCGATAAATCAAATTGTAAAGGGAGGAGGGATTGGAAATAGCTTACAGCAATAGATGAGAAGCAGAGGAGGACGCTGGAGCTCCATAGATTATGCATTTCTTCCCGATTGAATATATGTGTGTGTTAGAGGAAGAGTGAGGATGTTGGTGGGTTTGTTTGTTGTGTTGTAGAGCAATTTATAGGGAAGGGAGAGGAAAACAAGAGAATAGCAAAGGAAAGACTTCACTTCACTTCACAGAAGCGATTTTGGTTAGGCACCCTGGCCCCTGGGTCACTGATTAATTACCGCTTTTTATTACTTTTCAACACAAAATCTACACCAAATCCTGATATTTAAAAAAACGAAGATTCAAGACGAATTTATGAAACTCCATTTTCCTTAACCCTTGTATTAAAAAGCAGCAAAAATATCTCCCTCTTAAAAGCATAAAAAATATAGGAGTCGAAGATCAAGGCCTCTAAACAAAAAATCCGGAGGGGAGGGCAGAATATTTAGAATTAGAAACATAACAAGCTGTGTAGAATAATTTTAATTTCCTCAACTAAGCTTCTCAATTATAGAGGTTTAAGATTAATTAAGGGATAATAATGAATGATCATAGGAAGATACATAGAGGAGTTGGAGTACGTCGCTGATGATTGCTCCAGCTGAACTTTCTAAACTTTTCTGTTCAATAATCTATAGGCTAGGCATGTGATCTTAGACTTCTAATGTCGAAAGCGCTACGCTTTTTCGGTAACTATCTAATTATGCTCAGTTCCATTTTTTTTTTCCGGTCTTACTTATTTTCTTTTGGTTTACTTATAATTTAATTTATCCCTTAAAATTTAGATAAAATTACACTTTAACCTTTTATATTTCATAAATATAAATTTTAACTTCTACTTTTTAATATAGTCTTACAGTAATTTTTAAAATCCTAATTTAAATATTACAATAGTAATTTTTCAATAATTTTAATATGTATAATATTTTTTTATAGTTAATTTTAAATTTTTATTTTTTAAAAAAAAATATTTTTTAAATATTAATTAATTATAAAAAATATCATATAAATTATTATCAGATTGTCAGATTGTATTAAAAAAACAGAAATAAAGTATTCTTTTCTTCTTCTTTTTTTTTTCTAGGCAGGAGAGGAGAAGAGACTCATCTCCCTTCGTCAATAATTTTATTGAAATAATAATATCGTCGACTTAATCTTGTAATAATATTACCGGGGCTAGCTGAGTGGCTGTCAGAACAAATCATTTATTATAGCTTGTTCTCTTACACCAAACTTTGAGAGCTTCGAAGTTCGAAACATTTACAGAACCAACATACATTAATTGGATTGCCCAAAAATGATCTGGCTTGGCCTTGGCTCCCCTCCTCTTAATTCAACCAAACTAAAGCTGATCAAGGAAAAGGATGAAGAAAAGGTCAAATATTTGACTTATTTTTGTGCTGGGTAGCCAATCAGTGGAAACCAAAATGCTGCATCCCTTTTTCTCTTTCCCTCATTTTCCAGTGGCTGCTCAGTGGATGACAGAACAGATTACAAACGCCAGAAATGAGTGTTTTCCGCTCTAAAATAGTTGGAATTTTAGATTTTATTTACACGTCATGTTGAATTGAATTGAATTGTTACTCTTTTATGATTCAAGCACAATAAATTTCATGTTAGAATTTTGGAATCGTATTATTGTAGATATATACTTGTTTGGGGGCTTAAGTTCTTTGAATGGGAAGAGAGCAAGAGATACTAAAAAACAATTTATTTTAACTTAAGTTAACTAATTTGTCTTTATTTTTACATCTTTTTTATATGAAACCAATTTCATTTGAAAACTAATATTATGTAGATACAATAATTCATTCGGAAGTAAATTTTCATGATGTTGTTAAATTTTTATAAATTTTTCTTTTTTAATGTCTTAAACTATAAAAATTTAGTATAATTACAAAAATTATATTTTCAATGGAATATTGTAACTACATAATATTAGCTTTTAATTAAAATTAGTTAAGAGTAAAAAGATATAAAAATAAAAATAAATTATTTTGAAGTTAATTGATTTAAGTTAAAATAAATTGGGTGTAGATATTCACTGTTTAACTTTAGACCGTTATCGCTGCTAATTGCTACTAAATGAACCTCAAAACACAAATATAAAATATTCCAACATATGGAACTTTTTGCGGAAACGTATTTTGATCTACAACAAGGCAAGCAAAGAGATGGTTCACATCAGTGGTGGAACCACGTTAGGGCAAGAGGTGTTGCTACCTCTCGAGAATTTTGAAATTTTGTAAATATGAGGTACTAAATTGTCCATTTTGTGAAAAATTAAGGATCGGATGTGTATTTTTCCCCCCAAACTGGCTGAAGAATATAAAAAAAAGTAACTAGTGCTAACAGTGCTAAATTTTTATTTTTCATTACAATATTACCCCTAACCCATGAAACATTTCATATCTATCCTAAACCATTTTTTCTCAACATCTCTGTGTCTGTCTCTCCTTCAGTTTGCTTCAGTAATCATCGCTTGTCTCACCTCTACTTAGCCCCCCGAGCCTAAAAACCTGAGTCTACCACTGGTTCACATTGTGAAAATTTATGTCCAAAGTTTAATGCCACAATTATTTTTGGGGGGTTTTGATACAAGTAGAAATATATAACATAGGCATGAAAATATTGTTCTAAAATCTGTAGAAAACTCTTTGATGGCAGTTATTCATTTTATTCAAAGAATTCTATTAATATTCAGAAAATTTCGTGTAACTGAATATGTTATCTGATCATGCTTTTGTTGAATAATTTTAAAAACAGATTTTATCATTTTTTTATATGTATGCTCCTGATTCTAATTTGTAATTACTCTAGTATTTTGGTAGACATTAATTGCACATCCATTGAGGTTTTTTTCTTAAAAAACTTTTTTTAAAAAAGGGGAAAAACCGATTCCTCAACTAAAAGCCATTTTGTATGTCCAGATCTAAATGAGTGTAAAGTATATAAGCATATGGATATTTATAATCAATCTTAAGCTTCATTTGAGAAAAATGTAGACGTTTAGCATTAGAGATTGAAAAATTTATGAATAATGGTTTTTAGCAACATGGATTTGAAAAAATCATTACATTCATTAATAATTTATTTTAATTTTTAATACTAATCTCAGATATTATCCCGGCCCCAAATAAAGTCTTAGCCAAGGCGCGAAAGGCGTTCAATATGTAAAAAAGCTCCGATTACTTAGATGTATCGATTTAAAATATCAACCTAATGAATTTAAGAGCTGGCCCAGATTTCACAAGTATGCACTGGTCTGGCTGCGTAAGATCCTACCCCTTGATTCAATTGATCGTTAACTAGAAGATAAATAGCGAAATCGTAAAAGTTACATGTGGCCTGGTTTTTCTTCAAAGAAACACAAAAAAAGAGAAAAAAAAAAAAACAAAAGTCATTAAAGGGTGAACATATGCTTAACATAACTACCAACCACTCGAGGTAAAGTAGAAGCTCCTCCTTCAAGTAAAGTTTCAGATTCTGGAGAATAAGGTTCAAATAGAATTTTTCCCCTAAACATACTTAATGCGGTTTTGAATTAGTTGAAATTTAATGTGGTTACCAATAGAAAAGGTCTTATTACTGGAAAAAAAAATGTACTTAACGTGACTGGTTGGATTCCATGAAAGCCAACCAAGCAGAAGTGAACTCTGCTCTCCTTGGTCTCTAGCAAGGAGGTGGGACTTACTCTGAAGCCGCGTGTACTCTGACGTGGCAGGCTGTCATTGGCCCGCACGTCACTCTCAGTGTGGATTTCGACGCGTTTGGCAGCTAATTAATCCTTCCCTTCTAAATTCGTTAACTTGTTTTTCCGTGTCTCTAATTTGGTTAACTACTTGGCGTTTTTTGAAAGGAGATTATTGTATTCGTGACACTTTTTTTTTTCCCCCCAAGAATGAATTATTGGGACGATTAACGTCACCCGCATATATATATTTCCACAGAGGAAATGACAAAGGCTCGTGAAAATGGCTGGAACCGTGATTTTCAGCTGCAGGGGAGGGTAATATGGGGATCAAAATATGTTAATCACCTATCCGGAGAAAACGTTAAGATTTATGAGCAAACAAGCAGGTAAGTTGGTTTTCTTATGAGAAGGGCAAAATTGCCCACCTATCTTTATGCTACATCGTAGATCTCTCATTATAGTTTTCCTTTTTTAATTTAATCAACCATCAAAAATTTTTTGTTGCCAGATATTTACAACTAAAGATTTTGATGTAGTACAAATTAATCTTCAATGGAAGCAACGACATGAATATACCATTATTACATGAAATATTTTATAAAATATAATAATGATATGAGTAAATTGGTGTAAGATTTTCAACTAAAATATAATGTGTTATCTCTGCGATGAATCACTAACATGCCAAGATAACTTATCATCACTTGTCCATACTAGTAAGAAATGTAGGGACTTTTCCCATTTTGATTTGTAGACTAAAGAATGAGATAAAATATTAGTCAGTCTTAAAACTTTTCATATTTTACCATTATAGTCCTAAAACTCATTGACTTGCTAAAATAGTCTTAAAACTATGAAATTGTTAGTTTTGTTAATCATAATTTAGATATTTCATTACATGGCAAACTGAGATGACATATAACAACCGTTAAATGTTGACTTATAACTATTTTTTCTATTTTGAGGGTGAGTTTATAATTACACATATAGTTCAAGAGCCTAACCCATAATTATGAAACCTTAAGCTCCTAGCAAAGAAAAAGGAAAACTACATCTCTGGTCCCTGATTCCTTGCTCCTGCTCCTCAATACCCTAACCTTCTCACTCTGCCATCGCTACACTTGAAACAATGCCGAGCTTCCCCGCCGTCACTCCACCACCACCAGCCACTCCAGCCCGTCGTCGACATCTCACCTGGCCAGAGGCCACCATTCCCAAGTGTTGCCAGCCACTGGAATCAAAGGTGAGGAGCTTTGATTCACTATCTCCGCCGCGTTTGAGCCATCGGCCTTCATTTATTCTAGACCAATCGGCGTGCCCACCGATCCCCACCATCCACAGCGTGCCCATCGATCCCTACTGGCGCATTTTGATTGGCTCTCAATCTCTAATTCCCTCATACCTTTTACGCTCTCAATCCCTAATTCCCAAAGGTTACATCTTTTCACCAGCTGACAGGGAGCTCGAGCTCGATGATGGTGAAGACATGGGGGTGGAGATTGTGGCAAGGCTGAAAGGGCCCGATCAATAAGTGGGCGGCAGCGAGCGCCGAGTGGAACCGATCGTGGAGGAGAAAGGGCCCAAAGAGAAAAATAAAATTTTTAAAATAATACATTTTAAATACGAAAATAATATATTGAGTTAGGAGTAAATTGTGTAAATTGAACTATATATATGCGTCCATGCATGTATGTATTTCAACATTTTTAATTTTTGTTAGTTAATTATTAGAGAAAAACAGAGATGTGCAAATTGTAAATTAGGAAATTTTAAATTGCATAAATTTTTAAAATGATGCATTTTCTAAATCTGTAAATTGTCGGTTGGGTCCTTGAACTATATGTCTTACTACAAAATTACCCTTAGAATAGAAAAAGTGATCAAAAGTTAATATTTAATGTCCGTTATATGCCACCCCAGCTTTTCCATTTGCCATGTAACGAGGCATCCAAATTAGGACTAACAAAGCTAATGATTTCATAGTTTTATAACTACTTTGGCAAATCGATGAGTTTTTAGACTACGTTGGCAAAACCTAAATAGTTTTAGGACTAACTAATATTTTACCCCATTCAAGAATTGTATTTGAATAATGTGATAGGTAAGCTTTCCAGTTGAAGCAATTATAGTTACTACGTTTCTTGGTCTCTATAGTGATGCCCCTCCAGCTATAAGCAGCCAACTAGACCTCGAAATCCGTATTATTCAAAAATCATCATTCCTCATAGGCTAGTATATGTAGAATGTAGCTAAGTTGTCAAATATAATAACTTATTGAGTGTTTACAATACTGGACAAAAGTTTAGAGGCTAAGTTAGGTGTTATTATTATTATTTTTCTATACACAAGCTTGCCATATAGACATGCCATTTTTGTCACCACATCATTAAAATGCTTCACATCATCATATAGCTGAAAAATTTAATAATTATGATAGATTTTCCCTCAAATGGAAAATGTTAGCGGTTATTTTATATGTGAAAACTATAGTGGTCGATCCGCCTATAGCAAATACTATAGCTAATTTGCCTATTTTGCCTTTTTCTCATATATGGATCATCTTAGCTTTTCTTTTGGGGTGAATATCATTATTAGTCCCAAACATTTGATTTTCTTAGAAAATTGCTTGTCAACCTCAAATTCATTGCAAATTTACTTCAAACTTTTATAATTCATTTCATATTAGTCTCTAACCATTGACATGATTGAATTAGCCCATAAACATAATTTACATATAGGAGAAATTAATGATTTAAATGGTCAATTAACTGTTTGAGAATTATGACATGATTAGAATTTATGTAAAGATAATTCAGAACAATTTAAATTTAAATTTAAACAGTTGATGTCAGATAGTTACGTAAAAGTTAATGAATTCAAACTATTCAGTAATTGTTTTCTAATCAATTGTGTTATAATTCTTTTTATAGTTGATAGACCATTTAAATTATTAATTTTTTCTCTCTATAATTAAATTTTTGTGTCAACTCAGTCTTACCTTAGTCTAGAAAGCAATATGCAATAAGTTATAAAGGTCTACAATCAACTTACAATGGATAAATGTTAACGATCAATTTACAATGACAACTAAAAGTTAGTGGTTATGGTTTGTACTCTTTTTCTTTCATTTGTTTATTTTTTTTATGGTGTAGCAATGTGCTTTTAGGAATCACCACCAATTTATTTACACCTAAGTCAATTGGATATTTTAAAATGGTTTACAAGAGTTTGAGGGGTTTGGGAGTTTGATTACGCTAGAATAACTTTATCATAGTGCCAAAAATTTGGTACCTTAATTTGGTTTAAATTTTATTTTTCTTGCTTTTAAATATTTTAATTAATTTTCTAAACCATGGATTCTAATAAAACCACCTAGATATGGACTCTTAAACCTTACTCCTTAATTTTTACTTATTTTATATAATTTTAATATTTTCAAACCATAGATCCTATTAAACCACTTAGATATGGATATCTAAACTTAATCTATTTTTATTTATTTTATCTTATGAAGATTTTAATTAATTATTAATCTAAACCATAAATTTTATTAGATCATCCTGATATGGATAGTTTAACTTAACCTATTTTTATTTATTTTATCTTATGAGGATTTTAATTAATTATTAATCTAGACTATAAATCCTATCGGATCAACTGTATATGGATCTTAAAATTTACTTTTAATTATTATTATAAATTCATCCTTAGGATTTACCAAACCCACATGGAATTGAAATTTTCTAAGTGTAGTATTTTGAGATATGTGATGTAGATTAGAAGTTATGACGTAGTGAAAAATAAAAAATTGACCAAGCAACATGCTCAATCAATAAAAAAAATGAGAATTCACTCATAAAGAAAGTCAAAGGCTCTGAAATACTTCAATATTATTAATAGGTTGTTTCATAATAACAAAAGAAGGACAATTTATAGTCTTAAAAAGAAACGCTAAACCAAAATAATTAAGGAAACAAAAAATAACTAGGAAACAAAATCAACATAAACTTTAGAATCCTAGATACCCCTCAAAATGATGGATTTTTTAATCAAAAAATGGGTCACAAAAAGCAAACTCTTATAACACATGTAGGGCATGAAATTTCCTTCGAAATGACAAATTATAATAATCATTCTGATAATTGTAGCAAAAGTTATAGTCTCTAAAAGTTAGGGTTCGCGCGGGGCCTATTTTCGGGATTTCTTCTTTGGTTTCGCCTGATCAACCTACTCCATGAACTTATTCACTAGACGCTTCACGTTAGTCCCCTCTACTTGAGAAAAACTCGACCTCAAGTTGTCCGAAATGTCTGGTTACAAAGGTTTATCAGAATAACAATAAAGGAAAAATGAAAATTGACCAAGCAATATGCTCAATTAATAAGAAAAAAATAGAATCCACTCATAGAGAAAGCAAGAAGCTCTACAATACTTTAATATTATTGATAGGCTACATCATAATAATGAAAGAAGACCTATTTATAAGCTTCCAAAGAAACCTTAAACCAAAATAATTAAAGAAACCGAAAATAACTAGGAAATAAAATTGACAAAAATTTTAGAGGCCCGGATGCCCCTCAAAATGATGAATTTTTTAATCAAAATATGTGGTCACAAAGAACAATGCTCTTGTGACACCTATAGAGTGTGAAATTTCTTTCAAAAGTACATATTATAATAGTCATTTTGATAATTGTAGCAAAAATTATGGTCTTTGGAAGTTAGAATATGCCCGAGGCCTATTTTTGAATTTTTTTTTTTGGTTTTGCCCGATCAACCCGCTCCATGAACTCATTCACTAGATACTTCACATCAAGTTAAAACTAAAATAAAATAGTATGGAATAAAGAAAAAAAACTATATGCCCTATGCCTAAATTTCTAGGAAATATGAGGAGTTTTATTTGATGCATGTTCACATAAAACAAATAAATAAAGAACAAAATAAAATAAGTGTTTGTCAGTGACTAAATTATAAAATAGAGAATACGTGGGACTAAAACTACAGAATGAAAGAAGATCAGTGGCAGAACAGGGGTTCTGCCAAACAAAGAAGAAGATTGAATGGGTCGGATGTATGAAATCGGGTCTGGTTTGCGGGTTTGTCGGCGGATCCTCTTCTATTCTCCCTTCACCGTCGACGGTGAAACGAGCGACGGCAACCTCATGGGGCAGGAGGAAGGTGGCCAACGGTGGCGAATTGATGGGAACTGAGTTGCGTCGCGCTCTTTCTCTTCGATTAGGTATCGACATCGACAGGTGACAGTTGGGACAAGTGATGCACCGTTCAGCAAAGCGAGGCCGCAGTTTTCCGGTGGTGTCTAGCGGCAGCATCTAGCAGCGGTTGGGAATCAGGCAGCAGAGACGATGTTCAAGGAGCGGCGGCGGCTAGATGCAAAGTTTAGGGCTTTTAGGGAGATTGGTAGCAAGGAGGGGGGCTAGAAGTGAAATTTGGCCTTTTAGAAAGAGCTTGATTTTTCTTAGCTTTTTCTTATTTTTCTCCCTAGTAATGGCCCGTATTAATACTAACGGAGTCTTAGGCGAAATTAACCAAGTTTTTAAAAATTAAAACTCATCCAAATCAAATTTGATAGGGTTTAAACTTCTTAGGACGTTATCTAATCAAAATATTTGTCCAAGTAAAAAAAAAAACTATTGAGTTACTGGTTCTACCCGTTTTGCCAATTGAGCCCAAAACTTTATAAAATTTTTTCAGATTTTCCTAAACCTTTATAAACTTACCAAATTTGCCTCAAACTTCTTGAGCTTGACAAATTTGACCCAAAATTTACGTTTTGGCCTAGAACCTTCTGAAAAACCTCCAATTCATTCCTAAACTCCTTCTTTTCCTAAACTAACCACAAAAACCTCTAGGACCCCTAATTAGTAACTAAACTAAATTAATTCCTATTTTGACTCTAACTGACCACACTAAATTCCTAAAGATTTATAACATGAACAACAATGTAACCTAAATGTGACTAAACAAAATAACCCTAAAATGACAAAAATGACCCGAATGTCCTAGCAATTGATCAAATTGCCCCTAAAATTGAAAATTACACCTAAACTAATTTTCCTAACCAAGAACAAAAAAAATTAGTGTTCGGATAAAATTGGGTGTCAACAGATGACCTATGAGTTGCACATTAAATACTACTTTACAAGTTCTTTACAACTTTTTAGTTTATGGGTAAATGGCACATGTTGTCCTTGAATTAAGACCCATGTTGCGGATTCGTCCTAAAACTACAAAATGTTACACCGTTTATCTTCTAACTATAAAAATTGTTGTAATAACGTCCTACTGTTAGGTTAAACCGTTAAAAAAGTAACAAAATGAGGGGGGAATGTGCAATCAATCCTAATACTTAATAAATTTTGAGTCATAAAATTTTGGCATTTTCTAGTTCAATTCTAAAACACGTACAAATTGTTTTATGGGACATTAGACATATAGCTCAGGTTGACCCATCACCACAGAAGCCTTAAATCATCAATCTGATACAACCAATTGAAAATTCAAGCGACAAAGAAGAACTGGAAGGGATCGGCCTTCTATCGCCGCCTAACCAATCTCTGCCACCTACTGCCTTTGTTGCCTCAATTTGTTCTTTTTTCCTCATCGTTCACCACAATGGCACTAAATGATGTCACCATTGACACTTGATCTCCTCACAGACACCCAACCTCCTTGACTGCCAACACCTAATCTTTTTGCCGACCCCCGACATACTCTGATCTCATTTCATCGCACTCCAATCTCATCCTCTATCGTCAACCCATGTCATCCGGTTGTTTCCAAAACCAAAATATGACCAACTTTTTTCTTATTCCCTTTTTTTTCTTATGCTTTATGGGATGGTTTTCATTTCCTTTCCAACCCCAAAAATAATGACTTTGAGCTCTTTTTCCCCTGCTCTCCTTTTCTTCTAGGAGTCTAATTTTTTTCCCCTGTTACAATTCAACATTTGAATTGGATATCCTTGCCTTGGTTCTTGTCAATTTTTTGAATCTCATTGTTTTCCTTTGTTTCCTTTTTGTTAATCTTTACAATGAAAAATGCTAAATAAATTTGTGACATAGAATTCCACAATAGAATGACAAATTTCCTGAGAGATCTACTATGTAGATTCATTTTAAGCAGCAGTTTTGCCCACAAGTTTCAGTGACAAAATGAAGAGGATAGAGAAAAGCTAGAACTAAGCTTGGGGCTTTTGATGAACGGTTATTTTGGGGTCGACTCATAAGCCAAGCTCACAAGATTGTCTTCAAATCCCAAATTTCTCAACATTAATGCTACGAGAACCAGTAACAAAGATGGTTCTTCGACATTGCCACTTGTGAGTACTTGATTGTTACCTATAGAGATAAAGGACAAGTGGAGGAGGAGGAAAGAGTTACAGGCACTAAGGAGGATGGAGGCAAAGAGGAAGAGGTCAGAGAAAATCTGAAGGCTGTGAGGGATCGAAGTAGAGGATTTGGTGAAGATATGGGTTGGGGAAGGCAATGGCATAACTGGTGAGGGCAAGAGATGGGGTGGGAAATGGAATTAATCTTAGATAAAAAAAAGAAGAAATAAAATTTAATTGGAGGAAGGAGGGTAGTTAGGAAAAGGTAGTTTGATTGTAAGATGTAAAAATTTTGAGATTTATAAGGTAAACGGAAAGTTTTTTAGGTGTTAAAACTAGTTTTTCACACTTTTTTTCATCTATTTTAACAGTTATAATTAACAGCAAGACGAATGGTATAATATTTTTATAGTTAGAGGATGAAAGATGTAATTTTTTGTAGTTTTTGGATAAATCCGCAACATAGATCTTAGTTCAAGAACGATAAGTGTCATTTACCCTAAATTTATTTATATTAATATTTACTAAAAACAATAAAAAAAATTATATATTTAGAAACTAAAAGACTTATAATTTTTAAATTTATTTTTTAGAAAAATTTTACCAAATATATTTTGCTCACATAATAAGTTGGAATTAAAAAAAAAAAAGAGTATAAGTCGATCTTGGAAATAAAGGAGGAAGGAAGGAATGTAAAAAAAAAAAAAAGAAGAAGAAAAGAAGAAGAAAAGACAAAAAGAGAGAAAAAGCAGAGACAACATACCTCGTAGGCCTCCCGGCTTGAATTTCCTTTGACTATTTAGTCAGTTCCTCTTGGTCCTTACACTGCTTAATTAAAAATTCAGTGCATCTTATTTTTATGTCTCAGGTTCATCTGGTGTATATTTATCTATTGACATAAATTGTTAAAATAATGACAATTTTAGGTAAATATATATATATCAAACTAAACATACAATGAAAATGAAGTAAATGTATCTTAATTTCAGATAAGATGATCTCAGTCCTAAATAAATGTATATCAAAATTAAACAATGTATCCTATAACTATATAAATGCATAAAAAATACAATTAAAGCAAAACATCTGTATCTTAGATATAGATAAATGATTTTAATCCTAGATATATGCATCTAAAAAATAGACAAATAATCTCTAAAATAGACATATAATACAAACAAATATTGTATCTCAAATATAGACAAGATAACATATATCATATAAATGCATATTAGAACTAAATAAATGTATCTTAGAACTAAATAAATACTTATCAGGAATAGACATATAGTTAAAGTAAAACAAATTAATGTATCTTAAAACTAGATATAACAATTTTAATCATAGACAAATACATTACAACTAGATGGATACATTTTAGAGTTAGGTAAATTGTTATAAATGGAAGTTAATTAGGTTAACAATGCTAAAGTGAGTGGATGGTAAACAATCTCCACCGTAATTGACATGTTACCGTATGTTTATTAATTATGACATATAATTATCCATTATGTTAATAAAATTCTTGTAAGATATGTTGATTTATGGTACAACTAATGTTTATGCACACTTGTATGTATATAATCATGATGAAAGAGCAAGTTGGCGATACCTAATAAGAGGACGTAGATGATCTAACTTGGACCTGGATGGAATAGCCGTTGTCTCTGCTACTAGAGTGACTGTAGACAACTGAACACCAAGATACGCCTGAAGGCCCCTAACTTGGCCGACTAGAACACTTATGCCAAGATACGCCTGAAGGCCCCTAACTTGGCCGACTAGAACACTTACACCTGATCTTGAACTTGGGGTAATTCAGTCCCTGACTAAGATTTGTGATAATGTAACTTCTAAATGCTAATTTCATTCATCCTTACTCATTATTTTCATCTTCCCAAACACTTCTTTAATGATCATAAGCCTCTGATCGTCCAAGTGAGAACTTAGAGTGAAAATCGATAAAGCAATTACTCCAACACTACAAATGAATAATTACTGAATTGAAGGTCAAAAGTTTTGCAAGATTAAGCAAAATTGTGAAGGTGCAAGACGGTACCAAGCTTCGGGCTTCCTCATTGATTTGCACTACCAAATGGTAGCAAATTGCTATGCTAATTTCATTAGCGTTAGTCTTCCTCGTGCAACAATTTATAAGAAATATGTTAAAGCAAATGGTAAGCCTATTGATATGACTCAATCAATGATACCCACTATGTGTTTAATAATATGATCCACTGACAACCACTGCCTTTTCTTCTTAAATTCTTCATTTTTTGCCATCATCGCCAAGATGAAGCATCACTCATTGTGATTTCTAGGTCTCAAGAATTGACTATGCCTCAATAGAGGCTCGTTTGTGGAAATTTACCTACATTGCATAAATTGTCATTTGGCAGCTTTTGTCCACCTCTACAAAGATGAACCGTTTCTATATTGAAAAATTAGGAACTGAAAAAACACAATAAAATTGGAAATGACACATGTTGGTCATGGCGATGTTATCAATTAGGAAGGCATGGCCTCTCACTACATATATTATTGTTCAACAACACTGATCTATTTTTTTCCCAGTCACTTTTTCAAATAAGGAAGCAACTGGAATGGCTTTGGAAAGATAAAAATAATGAGAGGGTACAAACACATGATGACACATATTAGTTAAAGGACTTGACTGACTCATTTTTTTATGTTTAAGGGTTGAGTTATCCTAAATTTAAATTTAAGGAAGTAAGTATCCTAGTTGGTTGATTTCAGGGCTTCAGATGTATTTTGGCCATTATTAAAGATGTCTAATGGAACCATATAGATGTAGTAACGAGAAGGTAATAGGTGTACATCATATTTATAGGGAGGAGAATAAGTGTGCGGATTATATGATCTATTTGGATCCTTTCTTTCTGCAAGATGCTGGGGCCTTTTGGCAGATGTGAGGAGCTCTTACCCTTTGTCTTCTTGAGGACTTACAAGATATCCAGCGGCTTAGGTTATAGTTGCTCTGTTTAAATTTATTATTTGTAAATTAAAAAAAAAGTATTCTTAAGAAAAGGGACTAGGTGAAACCTGTTTAGGCAAGATGAACATGTATACATATGCAGGTTGATCCCAATTAGGGTCACACTGTTGAAAAGAGGAATATATATATATATATATATATATGTTTGAGGGATGGTAAAAGTACAACTAAAGCCACGTCGGATCGATCTCCTCCTCCTGTCTCATTTCTGCGGCTGACTAGTCCATAAATGTGCTGGAAATATGAGTTGGAGTCGGGACACGAGCAGGAATTGCAGCAGGAATTGGATTGGATGGTTTGGTTAGGTCATCTTTTTCTCATGAGGACCAACCACCCAGCCTGCTGCCTACAATGGCCAATCACCGAGTTTGGTAAATTCTACAATTGGCAAGAAATAAAAAAGAAGAGACCAAAACCCAACTACAAGAAGGCCAGCTACTTATTTCGAAACTTGAGTTGAACCAGGCACATGCATAGTTATTATTAACATTAATTTGCTTTCGATTTGGTAATTGAATTCAATGCGGCCGGGGCATTCCACATTTTAGTACGGTGTATATATATATATATATAAAGTAGCAAACCAACGGTCAAACCTAAACACCTATTTACGGCTTCTCACATTCTAAATTCCTGCAAATTCTTCTCAAGAGAACATGCTTGTTTCTGTTCAACCGCTTCATAGGTATGATGGTAGTACATCCTCTAGAAAGACACAAACTAGCTATTACTCTCTTTCTTCCTTAGCTTTTCCTAGTGCAAAACCATTGTTCTAACTACACATCGTTATATGCTATATATCTTTAATGTATAAAAAGTACAAAGATCCGCAAATATTGAACAATATTTTTTTATCCTTACATTATATGTGTCATTATATATTTAATTAAAATTATATTAGCACTAGAATTTCACTTAAAAGAACTCTTAAGTTGCCACTAAATTATACATTTTACTACAAATATGCCCTCGCTTGATTTTATATTACAAAATCAAGTATTGTATCCAATTTTTTTACATTAATTTTATCTTTAATGACTAAAACTCCCAGATTGTCACGAAAGCTTTTTTTTTTTTTTTGCATCAAACATGTTACCCTTGGTTTTATATTGCTATCAAGTAATTATCTCAAGTACAATAAAAATTTTATAAAACTTAAAATTTTAACTTACAAGCATGACCTAAGTTTGTTCTATTTTAAAAAATGTCTTTGAATATAGAATTTTGATATCTTTAATAAGATATTAAACGTACAAGGAAGACATTTTTATAAGTACTCTACCACCACAAATAAAAATATAAAATCATTTTTTTTGCAACCAATATTTCATGTAAAATATTCTACATTGTATTATTATTATTATTATTATTATTATTATTATTATTATTATTATTATGGATGGCAAAAATGAGAATAGTTATAGTGAAATATTATAATAAAAATTATGTAAAACTTTATAAAAAACAAAAAAAAACTAATAAGGAATATATCTAAACTAAACAAGTAAAGTCATTATTTCCACTATTTATTTTAAAAAATATAATTAGAATTATAATTATTTGAGAAAAAAATAACTTAGTATTTTGATTAATGTGCAATACACATGTGCAGGTCCTAGCATTATAAAAAGTACAATAGTTCACATACTTGACATAAAAAGGGGGGAGTCGCATGGGAGCAATTAAATTTCATTTTTTGGATGAAAAAAAAATGGACAAAAAGGACTGGTAATTTTTTTTTTTGTGGAAAAAATCTATGAGTTGCCACTAAAGTTAAGTTTTGCAACAAACATAGCCCTATGTTTACGTTAATATAAAAAAAATTGCCTCAAACACAAGATTGTATCAATTTCTTTAATTTTTAACGTATTAAATCAAATGTTTTTATTAGAACCTAAAAGTGTAACTTAATTTGATAAATAAAAATAGGACAAAAGGGGCAATTTTGCCACCAAAGTATAGGGCCCAGAGTTTTGCCACTAAAGTTCTATTTTTGGGATATTTGCCACTAACATTTTTGAAATGGGCATATTTGCAATCAATGTTTTAGAATAAGGAGATATTTACCACTATGGCAGTTAATGGTAAGAATATTCTGTTATCACAAAGAATATTTCATCATAGTGGGGGTGAGTTGGATAATTCATTGTCACTTCAGTCAATATGTGGTATATTTGCTATCAATATTTTTTAAACGGACAGTTTTGCCATTAATGTTTTCGAAACTGATATATTTGCCATCAAGTTTTGACACCAATGACGGTAGCAACATCCAGGAAAGGGAAAAAAAAGTGGGGGGGTTATCCAATTATGGTAGATTACACACGAGACATGACAAGCAACAATTGGCTGGTAATGACGATAGGCGAGCAACAATTGCTCAGTAATTAATGCTGTTGAAGTTGAGCAAATTCATGAGTTTGTGTTGCTATGGTTAAAGCTAAGGCTGGGGTTAAAAGTGCGGTAATCGTGTGAGCTATTTGAAAGGAAATCGTGATGGAAGAATTTGTTAATGCACTTCTTTGACTTTTTATTTCCAGCGGGTTAAGGAAGACAAGTTGAAGATGATGGCTTTGGTGTTAAAGATGAAAGATTAAGGTGAAAAGTAGAAAAAAAAAAATACAACTTGAGTGATTATATAACAAATTTTCCTTTTTACCATTTTCACGTGTACATCCATGTTGACAAAATACTCCCACATAATCGCTTTGTCAGTATGGCTTAACATGTCATTAACGGTAGTGACAAATATGCCCATTTCAAAAACATTTGTGGCAAATTTCTCTGAAATAGAACTTTAGTCGCAAAACTACTCTGGACCCTATGCTTTATTGGTAAAATTGCCCCTTTTGCCATAAAAATAGTGAAGATACATAAATTGACTTGACTGTTTTACTCTTAAATTATAAGTATTAAGTATTGAGATAAGAATACAAATAACAGTACAATATCTTTATAATTTAGTGAGACATATGACCTAAGTCTTTTACCATTACATTATAGGCCATTTTACTCTTTTTATGAGAACTAGAATTGATACTTTTTTGGTTATCAGAAGCATTTTATAAGAGTGTTAAAGGTGTATGTAAGGATTCATAAAATATGATAATTACTTTATATGTTTTTCAAAACCATATTTGACATGCTTTTTTTCCTAGGCAAAATGTTTGGAGATTCAAAATTGGGTTGTACTTAAGCCAACATCCCTAAAGGCCAGTTGGGCTTACTAGTTATGACTAATTTATTATTCAATTAAAATTTTATCAATATTAGGATTCTATGAGAAAAAAAAGAAATTGAAAAATACAAACATATTGACTAATTGTTCACTTTAATAGGCTTTAAATTTTTTGAAAAATTACAACGAATAGGCCACCTTGAATTTTTAATAGAATAAATCAAGCCATTCAACACAAATATTTTATCAATTTAATAACTTTTTAACTTGAATGAAACATATTGTCAAATCTTAAATTTGAAACACAATTACATCCTTGGTTTAACTTTTATGGAAAGGTTTTCTTAGTTTTATTTAAATAATAAGTTATTGTACTCTTTAGATAAGATTCAAATTTGATATTCAACATTTAATTTGTATTATTACGATAAAAATAAAAATATCTGATGGCATTACCTAAAATTTATTGAGCTTTCATTTTAATTTTATGAGTGAATTTCCTATGTTCCCACTATATTCAAATTTTACAATAAACATGCCATTAAATTTTATATGGCTATCAAATAGTTCATTTAATAGGAACATTTTATCAAATTAATTGCTTTTATTTGGTTACTGTTACTCTTAGATTATAAGGTTTGAAATTATTGAATATAGCTACCTAAAATATTAAACTTGTCCCATATAGCATTAAACAATTTTTTCTGGTAAGCCTTTAAAACTTGATTTCTATGCAAAATGAAAATTTCCCAAGAACCGATTTTGGTTTTCAATAAGTTGTGAAAATACAATTGAATCTTATGAAGTATATCAAATTGGAAGTAATTTTTTTTAATATCATATTTTATGGTCAAGATTTACAATATGGAAGAGGTCAAAGAGATGTTCAGAGAGAAGTTATAAATAAATTTATATTTTCAAGAATTTTTTGCTTTTAAAATTTTTGAATAAATTAATAATTCTAGAATTGTGGTAAAAGATTTTGATTGTGTGGAGCTTAAGTATAATAAGGAAAAAAGTTTTGGGGTCCATAGGATGAAAAGCTATAATTAAATTACATATTAAAAAATTAAACTCCTTCAATATTAAAAAAAAAACATGTGAATTAAATTATGCAACCAATCCATAATTTTTATTTTTTCCTGAACTTTTTACTACTCCCTATTCATTCTAAAATCATTGAAAACTTTTGATTTGGTCCCCATGAGAACTAATTCATTAACCCAACAAAAAGCCATTACATGAGTGCATAGGTGGGGCACAATTATATTTCATTTATGAGAGAAAAAAATCATATAATGTAATTTTTTCTTAATTGTAAAATATATATTACCTAGTTCAAAATTTCTTGGAAAATGAATTACCAGATAATTTAAAATAATTAAAAAAAAAACAGATATTACACATTTGATCAAAGTTGGCAAATTTCATCTAATCGAGGACTAATATGAAATATTTAAAAAATTTAGAACCAAAAGAAAATCTTTAATATGTTAAGGATGATAATGAAGCTTAAATTAAAGGTTAGGTACTATTTACAAATTTTTATCATATCCTTTATTTTACCAAAATTTCCTAAAAACTAAGGGTATATTTAGCAGCATTTCGTGTTTTTTTTTTATATCTATTATGTGCTTCTTTTTGTTTATTTATGCCTATTGTGTTTTTTCTTTGATAAATTTACAGAAAATTTTAAAATTTGTAAATATAGTAATGAATATTTTTATTTAATTAATCAGAACTCTAATATAAATTTAATATTTCAAATGTAAAAAAAAATTGTGTCAAGAACATACACTTCATTTACGTTTAAAGAACATGTCAAATGACTAGTATAGTCAAATAAACAGGAAGCGAAGAGAGTACCGAATAAATATCATCCGGCCCTTGTCGAGAAAATAACTTATCAATATTTTCTTTTACTTCATTCCTCCCACATATATATAGTAACAATTTTTTAGAAGAACTCTTATCTGCGGCACTTTTCAATATTCTTTTTTACTTGTTCAGTTCCTGGCTCCTAGCTATAGTTTGAAGGCTTTAACCAAAGAATATAATCACCTGCTCTTGAACCAGTCTCAAATTAAGATGCATGGAATCATAATTTTTAAAGTACCCAACTGGCTTACAAGCTCTGGCATTTCTGTACGTTTCTTTTGTTAAAGCAAGCTACAGCCTATTGCTGGTATAGTTACTTGTATTACGGCTGCCTGCACCTGCACCTGGCTACGCATTTATACAAAATGTAATTGTAATGACACATATTATATATACGGTGAATAAATACAATATGGTCAGATTAGATAAACCTGGCCATACCTTCGCCAACTGTCATAATTAATATAGCTCCACAAGTACACCCCCAGAAAGCCAAAAATTTAATTAGCTGAAACTCAAACTGGATTTTTTTTTCTTTTTTAGGAGTAACAAATTAAGATTGTCATACAGACATGCACACATTCATATTATACACCTTTATTTATTAATTAAAGCCTCGAATGATTCAGGTGTGATTTGATAACGATATTGATTATTGAGCTCTATGTTTTGGTTTAAAAATCAAAACAAAAAGAAAAGGTTGAAATGCTGATGAAACTGAAAAACTCGGGAAACGGAGGATCACTGTATATGGTTTTAAACACTTGTCAGAAGTCAGAACAGAGGTTTAAAAAATGATATTCTTTTGTAGGTTTTTCCCTTCGAAGTTTGAAATGAGAAATCTGATTGGGAGTACTTTTTTAGAATTTTGAAACACTGAAAGTAACACTCAAAATTAGCTGTTTTATATAAGTATAAAATACTTATAACAGTAAAGAGTGAAAAAAAAAAAAAGGACGAAGTAATAGCACTAAAAGAGAAATGTAGGAAACAAAGAAATTGACTGGCTACCTAATCACAATCATTCACAACCGGTGATCGAAGTACGACTGAGAGGGCTAGACACTAATTTCATTATCACTGGTTAAGGTATCTCCAACAACTTTTTAAAAATTTTTATAAGATGAAAAAGTTAAAAAAAAAATCTTTAATTTTTTTTCTTCAATTTTAACAGCTTTCTTATTTTGTAAAATTTTATATTTATTATATAATAATTAAATATTATAAATTTAAAGTAAATTTAAATTAATGACTAGTTTAATTATTGTATAATTAAATATTGTTGAAAATGTGAAAAATTATTCCTTCCATTTTATAAAGAATGACTCTTTTACCTTTTTGACTAAAATTTGACTTAAATAAATTGATATTAATTTATATTATAAAAAAATTAAAAATTATATTTATAAAATAGAGTCTTTAAGGTACCATTTTCATAAAAAATTTATATTTCTATAAGAAATTTTAGAAGAAAAAAAATATGAATTAATTGTTGTATAATTAAATATTGTGCAAAACATAAAAATTTACTACCTCCACTTCACAAAGAATGACTATTTAAAATTTTTTAACTAAAGTTTGATTTAAATATATTCATTTTAATTTGTACTATAATTTTTTTAAAAAAATTATATGTATAAAATAGAGTCTTTAAGGTACCATTTTTATATACAAATTTTATATTTCTATAAGAAATTTTGAAAGAAAAAAAATTATGAATTAATTATTATGAATAGTAAATGGGACAACTTTTACGAGACAGAAGAAGTACTATTTTCATTCCCAAATTTTTTTTAGAGTTTCTGCAGAAATGGGGAATAAGATCTTCTCTTTCATCTCATTCCCTATTTTACAGAATAAGATGGGGAAGCTGTTGGAATAAAAAATGGCTTTATATTCCCTAAAGTGAAGAAAAACTACAAAATAGGAAAGCTGTTGGAGATGTTCATTTATTGAAGCAACTGAATTATAGCATGGACATGAGCTTCTAAATACATCAACACTCATTTAGTTCACTTTTGTTTTTTTGTTCTAATTTATAGGTATTAAAATTAACATGAAATTAATCATTATCATAATTATAATTATTTTAAATGGATTTATAAATTAATGGAAAATTTTTTAATTAATCAACTGTATTCATCCCAAAGGAAAAAAAATAAAAAAAAATCTCATAAATTCATCCTCCATAACAAGGTAGAAACTTTACCGTCATCCTTTACATGTGAAACCGAATGGAAAATGGAGTTAGAGATTCAAAACCTGCTAAATTCTTCAATACCATACTCCAAGGGCAAAAATCACTGAAAAAGCAAGCACTTGATCCACCAAAAAAAGACTCATTAGTCACTTCATGAAAACGATTTGAGGACCTTGCCAGGCAAACTCTAGAAATGGAGAAACCCCCAGCCCTAGGAAAGAAAAAAGACAAAATGCCTCTTGATAAAGAAAGGAAGCAAAGTGTGAAGTGTTTGCTCAGTGATAGAGGGGAAGTTTACACTTCTTGTTAGAGAGGTGAAGCGAAGTAAGAAAAAGGACTAGAAAAGGTGAAGGAGAGTGAGAGAATGAAAGAGTGTGGTAGTTTGTTGTAAGGGCTATTGAACTCCTCATAGCTACTAAAAAGTGACTAAGTTTAAATTTTGATGGTAGGAGTGACTAAATGGCAACCAATTATGTGGTAATTGAAAGCGTCAGTTGCCCTTCAATCGCTCAAAATATGATCCCTACAAAATTGAGGAGAAATTGAAGCTACCCAACAACTAAAATTTAGTCGCCCTTGATAGTTGCTTTTATGAATGGCATTCTGTAGAATGGCAATAACATACGAGTTGGAGGTTTGGAATTCAGCTTTCATCTCTATCAAATTTCCTAATCATGCCATTAAATATTGGTTATGTTGCATTTCAAATCTTTAAAAAGTAGGTATTTCTCCTTATCTATAGTAGAAATAACGCATAATACTACAAATTTATAAAAGTGTTTTTGTGTACAAAAAAAAATGTCCAACTTTGAAAAAGCCCCATTTTAGTTTTTTAATCGGCAATGAAAGATTTTATTAAAAGAAGAAGAAGAAATAAGAGATACATGCACAATATTTAAGAGAAAGATCATGATCTAAACACCCCAAAACCCAAAGAGTCCAAAAACAAGCAGACCCCAAAGAATAAAGCCCTAAAAAAAGCTTAAAAAAGAAAAACCACACAACCTAAATAGCCTAAGGAATAAAATAACAAAAATATACAAAAATAAAGGAATCCTAGAAACCAAAAAAAGTTTGAAGCTAGAACCCAATCATATAAGCCAAGCCCAAATAACAGTTCATGTGTTAAAGATAAATAACATAAAAATGGTGACGCAAGACTTCTACCATGGCACAAATGTTGAATCTAAGGTCAAAAGCAATTTTTAAGGGGTAAGTCAAACCTATGCCTTATCCTTATGTCCATATATATTTACATTTCAATACTACTCTTTATAGTATAAAACAAGTGTGAATATATCAAATCTTATGTTTCTCCTAAACTGGAGATATGTACAAATCAAATACCATATATGTACACTTTTGGTGTATAAAAAAAGTAAGAGATATGTACAAATAATGTGTAACATATGTACAAATGAGATCATGGACATATTATGGAATCAACATCTTGTAAAAAAACATGTATGAATGTGTCAAATCTAATTTCCTGCTAAAATTTGAGATATATACAAGCAAACAGCTAATATGTATGAAACTCTATGTATAAAGTAAGTGATATATAAATACAAAATATATACCACATATGTATAAATAAGATCAGAAATTTATTACAGATATGTTAAAAAAAATGTATGAGATTTATATTTTTTTAAATAAAATAAAAATGAAGATAAAAATTCATTTAATAGTAAGTTAATATGTACAAATAAATTTACAAGAATTATAATTGATATACACAAAATAGTTGCCACATTATTTTATAAACATATAACTTCATCCTTTGTAGATATTATTTTTCACTTGTATACATATATATATGTCTAGAAAGACATAAGGGATCCATCTATAAAAAGGTAAAAAGATCAAGATAGAAAAGTAATTTAAACCAAAAACCTTAAAACTAATTAAAGATGCCTTTGTTGTGCCACCTGTGTGCTTTTATCTATTCTTTCCTCATCGATAGTGAGCAAGAAACTAGCTTCTTCTCCTCTATCGCAGGTTGCCTCATCCCTCCCCTTTTAAATCTGTTCCAGGTCTTGCCTTCCCCACACTCATTGCAAGCTGGATTTGACCCAATTTTGTCCAATGACAAGTAGAGATCTGAAAGAGATTCATTATCCTAGAAGTTCCTTGAGAGGTGGCGATAACATTGGTGGAGACTCCAATGAGAAACGGTGGTAGCGTGGCTGGAGCCTCTGGTCAAAGGTGAATTTTGGAGAAGAAGGGTGAGTGATGGAAACTCAAATCATTCGACAAAGACACACAAAGAAGAAAAGTGACATACTGAGTATTAGGTGATTTTAACAAGGTTAGAAGAGTAATTTAGCTCGTAGGGCATATGTGAAGTAAGATGTACTTTTAACCAGTGCAATTTTTAGTTTGGAAATTGAACCATTGCTCTTTTAATCCATTTTAGTGCGGCTGAACATACATGCACTTTCATAGATTTATTTGATCTATTTATTAGCTAATAGAATTTAGCAAAGGAAATATTACTACTACTTCTGTGTACCAAGTTTTTTACAATATTTACTATTAATAGTAATTAATCTATTTTTTTTATCTTCAGTATTTTAATATATAAATGAAAAAACTATTATACATGAATGATAAAAGAAGATTTATTGTTTCTAAATATAATTTTTTAAAATTTTCTTGAAAATAATAATAGTATGGATATTTTCAAGTCAAACTTAAGTTTAAAAAGTGAAATATATAAAAAAAAAAGTGGGATAAAGGAAGTATTATTTTTATTACTAATAATATTATTGTTGTTGTTATTGGTTTTATTATTCATTATTATTAATTTGTGGACAACAATACCACCAACAACAAGCGTAAGAAATTGAAGCAGAAAGTCAGAACAGCTTTATGAAAACCTCTAAGGCAAAAGCAAAAGGGGAACAGGTCATGTGCATGCTATTGCCCTTCGATCATTTGGCTGCTCCTGGAAATACAACAGAACATAGACTCATCCTAGTAGTACTGTTTTATTTCTGACTGCTTCAGATAAGACAACGAAGATTATGCTTTTCTTCTTTCTTTTCTTTTCTTTTCTTTTTTAAAAAAAAAAAACATTTCATTTCAATTAGTATTATCCCATGCAATTGTAAGACACGTTTCTTTTATCCTGCCCGTGTAATTCAGCTGGCATTGCGGGACTTGGCCTGGTGCACACTCACTGAGCTACCGTCATATCTTGCTATAAACGTGAGGCATCATAAAATATCAATGATGATCTTGAGCTCAGATTAGTGATAGATGATTGTTATTTATGATTATTCAATTTTTCAAATGTCAACCTTAGCTTTACATCTCCCAAATTTTGTGACGCAAGCATTTCACTTTAAATTCTTCTCAAATGCTCCTAAATATCATTGCATGTTTGTACTTTGTAAATATACTTTTGAGTATAAAAAAAAAAAAAAACAAAATACAGGTGTTTTTCATCCGTATGGTGCTTTGAAAATAAATATAAATTAATTACAGAAATCATATTAATATTTTTATAGTGATTGAGAATGTTTCCCAAATAAATTACTGTAAATAAAGAAACTACAATGGTATTGCAAAGGATAATCAACAATATCCTTCTGTTTTATTGGCCTATATATAGTTGACAGCTGGAAAAATAAAAGGAAGAAGTCACTAACATATTCTCAAATATCTAATCCAGGTTTGTGGCATGATGTATGAAATGATGAAACTAGAATTTAAACTTTGAATCTTTCTTATAAACCTTTTGCTATTAAACGTTCCAAAGATAGGGGATAGGAGTTAAGTTGCATAAAACATCTTGAAAGCAGGAGTAAAGAGTGAGAGCAAGAATGAGAAAGTGTCACTTTTTAAAATTTAAGTAATTAAAAAAGTTATTAAAGTGGGAGCGAGAGCGGCAAATAAAAGTAAAAACGAGAGCGGTGAACCAAAATAGAAGAATTATGCAACTTAGGATAGGAGTAGTATTTCTATATTACATGCTTTACTAATTACTATGTAGTACATATATATTCTGCTTGTGGACCGGGCCAAGAAACGAAAGTAAAAGGGGAAAATGAATTTTACTTGATCCGGCCGCTCCCTAGTCCTAGTCCATCCATATGAATTCGCTTCTTATAGCGGCCAAATTCTCAATCTGCGTGTTGGAGAAAATACAAGAAAGGTTTTGGAATGGGAGAGGCAGGCAGGGCAACCAAAACTATTGGCATGTGAACCTATGTTTTGTTTCTTATCATCCAAGTCCAAACAAAACCCTATCATATAGTAATAGATGCAAGGAGAGCAGTTCAGCAAATGGAAACCTCGCAAGTTCTGTCTCTTCTATCTATGATTTCTTTTCTTTTTTCTTTTTTCTTTTTTATGTAGCACACGAGAACAACAGGGAAATTAAAGGCACATAAACTCCAAGATGAGGCCAAAAGGAATCTGTATGGTTCAATTCAATTTGTTTGGTTTTGATCTTGAAGCACAGTTCACTTGACACATAGAAACAAGTAAACAACAACCCCCGTCCCGTGCTGATTCCCGCGTTTTTTAATTTTCACTCTTGGCTCCATAACCATTAGTGTTTTGTTTTGTAGCAGGCAGCTACATATATATATATATATAGACACACACACACACACACACTTTCTCTTTCACTCATCACTCTATTCTCAAAACCGCGTTGTTTCAACTCCTTTTTTTTAACGTCAGCTTCCTTTCAACTTTCCAGAATATATGCGTACGTACATACATGTTTCTTTCTAACTTGATTTCGACTCCAGTACTGTCAGAAAAGTGTTATTACCATTTTCATTTCTTCACCTCACTCTCGTACTGCTTCTTTCCTCTCTTTCACTTAATGCCCCAACGTGAACGCGTCCGTCTCTTTTTGATCCCCACGTATCTTGTGTACGACAAGTCCTTTCCATTCGTTTTTCCAAGCCCTAATCCTATATTCTACAACACATTACTTGTCCTGTCTCTCTTCTCGCCAGCCATTATTGTTCGTCTTAGTTTAGTATAAAGTACTAACAGTCTAACTATAGTCGAAGAGACTCAGATGCCCTATGTAAAAGATAATGAGTTCGAACTAATTAATTAAGATCTTATGTATGAGAAACAAATCATTCGAGAGAGGTCTATGCACGCTCCACTGCTCAACAATATTTTAAAGAGATTTGTTCAGTCCACCAGAAAAATAATCTCGCGCATATATTACCTTGCTCAGACCGATTAGATTTTAATTGATTAAAAATGAATACTATATATTTGACAGGAACAAGCTATATGAAGGAAGGAGGTGAAGACTGAAGAGAAGAAGCTCATTAACTACATGGTCCAACTACCATCAAATAGTCATGAATCTTTCACGTCTGCTTTTAATTCCAAGCCCTTGTAGGTTATACCTTCTGTCAGCCATTTATCAAATTACCATTCAACATATTCTATGGACAATACCATATCTACAAGTGATTCTATAAAATTAAATTCTATAAATCCATCCACCTTAACTTTTTTATACTATTTACTATTTATAACAATTAATTTATAATTTTTTATATGGATGGTGGATGCTGTCAGATTTCCCGACGGACAGTACCTGTCCGATTTTTCAACAACCGCCGTGCGTTGGAAATTTTGTTCCCACAAAAACAAAATATATATTTTCATGTGTTAGACATAGTAGTCCCTTAAATATCCGAATTCGAAGCTTTGTCCTCAGTTTCCAACATTTTAGAAGTTTTGGACTAAAACTGTTATTTTGCATCAACAGAATTATTTATGCATATAGTCTCCATCTCCCAGGAATGTTTAGTTTGGTCCCAAGGTCTATAGGAGTCACATTGAAACTACCCCAGGGTATAAAATTGGTGAGAAAGATAGGAAGGAAGAAAAAGAAAAAGAAGAAAAAGAAGAAGATGATGGCAAGAAAGAAAAAGGGGGATGAAGAGGAAGGAGGAGGAGGAGGTAATGATAAAGAAGAAAAAAAAAACAAGGTGATAAAATGAGATGATAAGAATGCAACGGAGGGAGTATGAAACATTTATGGCAAAGTTATCAAATTTCCCACTAGGATTTTGCAGTATGCTCAACTTGACAACTAAATTTTTTTTTGTGTGAATCTATCATTACTATAACAGTTTGGGAATGAATAAACCACAAACAGGGGGCAAACATTCCAATGCTTGTTAAAAAGCTAATAGAAAAATATAAAATGTAATACGTTTTGAAATTTTAGAATGATAATCTAACTTTTAACAAATTTCTACATTACTCGGCTGCAGTTTAGAAATTTTTGGCCACCGATCGTGCTGTCCAATAATAAAAATTTTCTGAAATTTAAAAGTTCTTACATGGTTCGATCCTTCATCTCCTCTTCAAATTTAAAAGCCATATTTTCAAATTTCTACCAAATTTTTGTATATTGAGGTTTAAAATTCAAAGAAAATCTAAAAGTACTTTTTTTTAAAAAAAATTTTTGGGTCATCTTCATTTTTTGATTTATCATTTTGGGGATTTGGTTTCCAGCATAAGGACGAAAATTTGGCTTTAATTAATGATGGTATCGTAGCTGCTGGTGGCTGTGTGTAGTTCACTTGCCTCTCCAGCAGTGAACAAAAAAAGGACCTTTAACGAAATCAGCGGCAAGTTTGAGGGAGAACAATAGAGTTACGGCTTGGAACAACATGGATAGGCTGCTGGACATTGTCTTTGGATTAGAATTGTAAATGGTGGTGCAGGGGCAAAGCAAGTTTTGGTGACATAAGGGACAATGAAACTCTAGTGGTGGGTCTAGTGATCGGTTAAGTATAAGAAAAAGTTACATAAAATCCCTGAGGGTTTTTGGAAGTTACATAATGACCCCAAGGGTTTAAAATCTGTTATACTTACCATTTTCTTTTATTTTTTTATTGGGGAGGGACACATTTGAGCTCATTTAAAATGTATGGTAGATTCAGACTGAAAAAAAAAAAATTAATGGCCAATTTGAGCCTACTTCAAAACGTTTGTAGGAAATTTGATATTTTACCAACAATTATTGAACAATTTAGATTTAACAAATAATTTTCCATCAATCATTATTATCTAGTGCATTAGTCCTTATTTAGAATCATTTTAGTAAAATTTTTTGTGACACTATCATTGTTGTTATAATGAATATATTGGCTTTATACCGAGAAAAAGTTAGGTTGCTTTCTAGCTTCGTACCGGGGATTAATTGGTAAAGCTTGTGAAAACAAGCTAGTTCCCACTATAGGCACTGCAAGAAATTAAAAGGGTTGCACGTTCTCTATTTGTTGGGATTCTTTCCGAGGTTCTCTCTAATTTCTTGTTATCCCTAGAGAAACTGGTCGCATCAGTGCACAAAAAATATGCAACTGGTTTGAGTTTGACTCCCGACAACCCGGTCGACGAATATCGTCATTAATTTAAACATTAACGTGGTTGGGCCAGAGAGAAACGTTTCAGCAGAAAGGGACCAAACAGACAACGGATGTGCTCACACATCAATTCTCATCCTCAGACAAACGAATTTGAAGCCAGATCTTGAGATCAGGCAACTCACAATTAGTCTTGTATGTGGATCCATCACCTGAAAGTTGCTAATTTATTGATTAGGTGGTAGACCAGTCTCTATGATGTTGACGAATATGGACACGCATAAGCTTCAGATGTTGAACCGATCTGTCTCTTGTTAACAATAATTTTAATTTTTTAGCCTTGATATATATATCGTCGATTTGCTACTACAAAACAAAAAAGTGCTCGATGATATTAAGATGGACGCTTTTGTTTCTTTACTAATCATGGGGTTCTCTGCGTTTAATTTGTTTCATGTTGCTGTGTATCTTTTTTCAGATCTTAATGGTGTTGAAAATTGTCTGGTTAGCTAATGTTGATCTCATGTGCTCTCACATGCATGGACAGGCCATTTCTGCGAAGAAGACAACTAGCTGGTAATGATTAATGCGTATAGATTTCAGAGCTTGGTTATAGTTAGAGAGATTCATTCTACCAACTGCTTGGACTTCTGCCTGATTGTTCTTGTTGTCCTCCACAGTATCTCACTCAGTTATTGTCGTTTCTTTTCAATGCTCCAGAGCACGAGGACTGCCATTCGTGTATTTGTCTGAATTTTCTTAATTTGCCGCCTGTTCATGATCGAGTAATTAAATAAATAATACTCCTAGGAGCTAGCTAGCAGTTAATAATTATTAGATTATCCTCTATCTTTAATCATTTTAACACTAACTATTTTGTACTCGAGGGTAATCGAGCTCAAAAGCCGATACTATTTTAAGAGTAATTAACATATCTTGGACTTTATAGCTTAATTTCAAAGATTCGTATGCTCAGGCAATAACCCTTATTCTTTTTTTGGCGCAGACAGATAAATATCAACATTAATTGCTCTTTAATTTTGAGCTAATAGTGTTTGTATGTATGCCGATTGAGTTGCTTTTAAACGGCTTTTTACAGGAAAAACTAAAAACAAAAAAACCTTGGGTAAATGACATCAAATATCTCTAAACTCTGATCTATGTTGCTTATTCACCTTTAAATCATCATTTGTTGCTTACTAATTCTAAAACTATCATTAATGTTCCATCATTTGTCTTCTGTTAGTCTTGTTATTAGAATGATTCAAACTTAGCAAATTAACTAAATTAGGGGTCTAAGAAACATATTTGATCATAAACATGAAAATTTTTTAGTTTCAAAGTTTTGATTAGGATTTGAAGGAAATAAACTAAAATTTTGCATTCAATACACTATATTAACAGTTGTAAAGAAAGGATAATTGAACTGTAGAAATATTTTAAAATTTAAAAAAAAAAAATTATTGTTGGCCGCCATAGATGGTGACCAATAATGATAGTTTGTAGTAACCGATGACTAAAAGTTCCAGATTTTTAAACTTTTGATATGGTTGAATTACTTTCACTGTCTTTTACTAAATCTTTGAAACTAAAAAAAAAAAATTCCTCCTATTTAAGTCGATATTTGAGATTTTGGATTTGGTAAACATTTTAAAGAATAATGAGAATAATCAAACCATATTAAAATTTTGAAAATCTGAAACTTTTGGGTGAAGGCTATAATGAACCACCACTCTTTGCCATAGTCTATGGCAACCATAAATTTCCAAATTTTTAAAATATTTCTATAATTCAATTCCTCTTACTTTTCTCTATTTTTTTTTACTCAAATACCAAATCCAAAGTCTTAGCCTTTTACTACCAAACCCACACCAAAATTTGAAACTTGAAATTTTTCTTTTTTTTTGGTCAAGTTCCTTGATCTCAGACCTCCGGCTTAATTCATTTGTTAAATTTGGCCTATTTTAATGGTAAGATTGATGGAGGGCAAAGAATAAAATATTAATGATAGTTTCAAAATGAATAAGTAACAAGTAATAGTTTAAGGATAAATAAGCAATATGTATCATAGTTGAAGGACAATTCTCAGGTCTGGCTTCTTGTGCATCGATCAACTGTCTCTGTAGAAATAGAAAATAAAAATAAAAGCAAACGTTGCAATTGTGAAGCCTCTAATGAAAACCTATATATACTCTTGTGCAAGATGTAAATGCAACCAGCAAGACTTCAGATGTGAATTATGAGCTTTAGGGTCTACGAAAACGAAATACACATGGGAATGAAGACAAGTTTGCTTTCTTTGCCCCTGGTAATGAAATCGAGCCAGAAAGCAATGGAGGCAGTGAACTAGCAAAAGAAGTCTGTGTGACCTACCATATAATTACACCACAACGGTGCTTCTGCTTTCCAATTTAATTTCCCCTCTAACATATATAGTCTTGGACCCAAGCAAAGGCATCCACAATTTCAACTTTTGGGGGCGCATAGATTAGAATCGACCTGATCATTAAGGATATATATGCAATTAATTTAAGAAGGCCACCAACTTTTTGATGATGAATCAAAATATAGTCGATAACATCTCGTTGCTTGCAAGGCCCACAGGGTTATTTTTCATGCGGAAGCAATTGATTGGAGCTCAACAAAACCAAGTGGTCTGATCCAGTTGTCACAGTTGCAAATCGATATGAATAAAACCTGGAGCATGCGTAGTAGCCCCGAAACAGAGGACAAATGGCAGCAGGTACCCTACAATCATTGAACGCGAAATATGAAAAAGTGCGCGGACACTTTTAGTTTTAGGCTTTTAGCCGATGGCAATTGGCAACCAGCATCTAATCTCAATCGCATCGAGGTAGCTAATCGATCCACTTCCATGCCACCTGAGAGGTAATCCAATTACTATCGTGAGAAGGAAAAGAAAACCAAACAGACGACTTTCTCAAACAAAAAACAGAAGAGCCAAATCGAGGACCAACTCTTTCGAACATAATTGGATTCGACAGAGATCTCCATTCGTATGAAATAAAAAAGTCTGTCCGTTAACGCAGGATAAAATCCGAGTTGGGGGGGGGGGGACTTTATTTTAATGCCTTGTTCCATCTTCCTGTTTGGCATATGTGTTGGTGACGTCGAGCAATCGTAATGCCACGCTTCGATGTTCCTGGTTTTGTTCCTTTCACCACTTATGGTGCTTTGCTTCAAGAAATGATAATGTATGGAAGGCTGATACTTGCCTGCTGGGCCTCAGAGACAAATAAAGCCTTGTGGGAAAAGCCAGTGGTTGGTCCCGGATCCCTACACCACATTTTAATTTCTCTCACACCAACATTAATCTAAACGGATTGTCTGAGTTTGATCAATCCAATCAATCTTGCTTCTCGGCACGTCCTCTTTTGTCGTTTCTCATCCTCTCTGACTCTCGCATCAGTTTCTTTCTTTTTCCCCTCCAGGTTGCGATTTTGACTGGTTTCAAAATCAGTTACTGAACTGAGTTCAGAAACTGGTAGCTGAACAACAGCTATGAGTAAAGGTTTTTTCTTTAAGGTAAATGGAGCCCAGTCTAAATGTTCGACGAACAAAACTGGTTAGAAACTCCCAAACCAAGAAGTTCTGTAGATAAAAAACTGCCAGTTCAGCAAAAGCGACTAGTTGTCGATGGAGATAAGCAAAGTGTACCTTTCCATCAGTTTTGTTTGGTATGTTTCATTTGGTCCCATACAGAGGAGTACACCTTTCGCATTTGAACCCACTAGACCAGTTAGGTACTAAGATAAACGTGATCAGACCAGAGCATCCAATCCAGGTCATTAGACTTCCGACTAGCACAACACCACTAAATTCCAATCAAGGTTGTTAAAATTACGATCCCAATCGTAGCATCCTATGATTAGATTCTACAATTACAATTATGTTTCCAATTGGATTATTCGACCACAATCAAGGTGTTAAATACTGTTACCGCTAAATGCACCGCACCCCATACTTTTAATGTATATTACACGGTATACCGTGCCATATATTGTTACCGTTTTCACAAAAAAAAAATATTAGAATACTATTTTAAGATAAAATAAAATAAATAATTTGTTTACACATTTTTGTATGGATTTTAATTTTTTTCCCATCATAATTTGTCAAATATAAATAAATTATATATGATATAAGATATTTTTTATACAAAAAACATAAAAAAAAATGTTATATATAGAGAAAAATAAATATTATTCAGTAAAAAACTAATTTATTGATACAAGAAAAAAAAAAGAAACAATACTTTAATAATATCCAAATAAAAAGAAAGCAAAAGAAAAAGAAAAATATCCAAAAAATAAAAGTAAATATTTATGTTAAAATATGTGTATTAATAATATATTTTCATGTAAAATGACAAAAAAAAAATATTTCATACATGTCCTCCAAAAATAAAATACAGAGATACATACTGCACGGTATTTGTGGCATACTACGGTTTTTTGACAAAATATATATAAAAAATTACTGGTATGTGAAATACTGCAGTATTTCATGTGAAAATTAATAAAATATAAAAACATTTATACCATATACTGCTTATGCAATATACTGCAGTATTTAATTCCATGGTCACAATGCACAAATAATAATAATAATAATAATAATAATAACAATTCAATGTGAAATCTCAATATTGACAATCTTGCTAGTTACTGCTTTTATAATACTTAGTCCCAAAATGTGCCACTTACGACTTTTTAGTAAATACCAGTCTTAACGATGTGCAACTTAAGGAAATCAAATATGTTTTTCCAATATGACCTTTCACAAACTAGTACAATTATAACAATGAACAATCAACATTCATAAATTTGACTCCACATAATAAGGACTGTTTAGTAGTGTATTCTAGCAAACATTTTATGACAGCATATACAGGAAAACTGAAACAATTTAAGGCGCCCGTGTCTTTAGGGTCAGAATTCAAGCTTCCACGGAATCAAAGAAACACACTCAACTCCTAACGGATTGTTCTTCCTGCCATTCCTCTAAATATTTGGTACGTTTGTAATGCATTTTGGTAATAAAAACAAAAGAAAAAGATAAACACAGGGGCAGTAGATATTGGCAATAAACATAAAACCATGCAAGTCGTACTAGACTTTAGTATCATAGCAAAGTTACAACCCAGAATTAAGAACCTAAAGTAACAAACCAAACCAAGTTCCAAATGCTACAAGAATTAGATTCCGCTGCCAGTCGGGACAAAATGGTAACTCGCATAATTCACAAGCTCCCACGTTTCCCCAATGGCGGTAATTTACATCGACCCATTTAGAGAAGGAGCCTCAGAGACCGAGAGTAACATGCTTCGGAGTTAATTTTACTCATGGGCTGTGAAGTAGAAGCAAGCCAAACAACACGACAAAAGATCCTCAGTTCTCAACCACGCTCACCAATTCATACTCAATCAGGGAGAAATTGTTGTCTTCCTTCACAGTGAAGCTAACTGGTTCGGTCGGTTCAATTTTACCCCACCTGTCCACTGCAAGCCTCATCGAGCCTTTAAATAAGTCGATTTTTGCATTGTTAAGGACTACAGAAGACCCCTCTTTCATCAAGTCCACTAAAAACAATGTCCAAGTTAGTTTTGGAACACATGGAAAACATCAAATGCTTAAACGAAAACAAATAACACAAATATCTTCAATACAGCCCACATCCAGCAATATGAGATTCATTACAAATTATCATCAAATACTAGTTAAGTGCCTCAACAGTATTCCCAAAACACAATAACCAAAACAAATATTTGAGCCTTCAAATGTGAAACAAAGTGTTTCAAACAAAGTGTTTCGTTCCTCTGTTGTAAGCATCAGATTTTAAGACGCTCAAACTTGGACATTTAACCCAATTATTGTCTGAATATATACTTCCTTAAACTACATTGGTTTCAATTCTGAATGACAGAAATGTGAAGATGATTTAAGAATGCAGATAGGTTGCTTCATGACAGTCTGGAAAATCACGGGCTAAGGCTGGACAATTTGTTTGCTTTTAACTAGAACTAGCATTAAGGGTGCTCAGATTGACAGAAAAAGAAGAAACAATGCAGGCTCTGTGAATCACATCAAACGGCCCATAAGCATTAGAACTTGTACCAGATTGCATCATGTAAATCGAAAGTTCAAAGGAGTTCTTCTGAAAAAACCACCTGTTTATCTATATTTCTGAATACCTCTTCCTCGAAGGATATGAAAACCCTAGCCCTAAAAGGTCTTATATTTGTCCAATGATGCTATAAAATAAGTATAAACTACTTCCAAACCGCAAGGGACAGTAAAAAAGATTACAAATACTCAAATAGACAATTCTGGTATTTCAGGTGATCTAGAACTATCATCATGCATGATTTGTTTGCTAAGAAAGAAAAATGAAAAAAAAAAAAAAAAAGACTAGATTAACAGTTATTCTCACAGTTATAAAACTACTATGATTCTTTTGCTATAACAATTTAGAACTTCAAAAGAAATCTAAACCATTGATTGACAGAAGATTAGAAGCTATGGTTCTAGACCATCCAAGACATGCTAATCTTACTTGCATCATCCATCAAAGAACTCTGCCAGTTCATTTATAACTATAGAACAGAATTATAGTGAAGCAAGTGTATCATGCAAGAGATTAAGTCGGGAAGGCACCCAGAGCATCATGAACAGACAAATAAAATTAGTTTCGAGGGGAGAGGATGGCATCTTGAAGGCCTTCAACCCAGACAAACAATCTAAGGAACACATGCTGTTACCCCAGAGCTACAGCCACAACACCAGCCGTCACAATATGTAATCACAGGCCAGGGCCATACAAATCAATCAACACCATCAATGCTGCAGGAAAATGACTCCATAGTAAAAGCTGAACTGTACAAAAGAAAATCCTACTCAACAAGCCTTAACACGGCACCGCCATAAAATACTCTTAAAAGAAAGGGAACCTTTGAAATGCTTGGTCTGAGGGGATTTCAGATGCCAAATTCGCTGAACACTCCCAACTACCATAGACACAAGCAAACATATCCACATTCCAATAGTTCATTCAACTAAACAGCACAAAAAGGAAGGATTCCACTTTCAATGGGCAAGAATTATACCTTGATCACCCCTGGCTGTAAAGATGATAATTCCAGTCTCATCACCCACTAAGCACTCAGCAAGCTTGGGGCCCTTCTGTGTTATCTGCTTTGAGCTAAGAACCTTAACAGTGAGATAGTGACCACTAGTGCCGGGGCGAAGCTTGTCAACTTTGATTTGGCTCTTGGGTTTTGCTTCAGCCATTTTATATTTTTAACACCCTAAGGAAAAAAAAATATATATTGTCAAAGCATACAAGTAAAACCAGAAAAAGCAGCAATTCACCTCTTCTCGACTCTCAATAAAATGCCAGAAGAAAGTTCAGATCTCAAGAACTAGAAACATATGGTTGTTTATACATTTCGAAAACCTACAGAAACAATCTAAAGAAGTTACACCATCTTCCAATAATGGTCATCACTGACTTGGAGGAGAGATTGTGAAGATTGCTCAATATCATGTGCAGAATTCAAGTCAATAACAATAGGCATTCTAGAAATGGAAGCAGACCAAACAAGTTCGATTGAGCAGACATTTTACAAGATTAGAGAGCCTAAAGAGTCTGCAACTTGCCTGGTTGAATGCACTCGCAACTCGCCAATTCAAAATATTTTAGTTTATTCAACCGCTATGAACTTAGCACAAACAAGGCACTACAGTAGTGGATTGAGTGCAGCAAGTGATGAGCCAAAATGTCAGCCAACAAAGTTGGTGTGAGTGCCATGAGTGGCAAGAAGACGAGGAAACAGTGGTGTATGTTTGTTTAAAAGTGTAATTAGAGATCAGGTATAAATTGGCCAAAAAATAGTAAGAACTCATGTACAAATAAAGAGGAAAGCCACATGTGCTATTAAATTGTCAGCAGCAAATCATATACTAACACCTTGGATTTAGTTAGGTTTTTGTACAGAGGTATTAGAACAATTAGCAAAATTCATAAACAAAAGCCTGACTTTCAAAGCACTCTGAAGCCACAGGACAAAATATCATGAGTTCCAGGTATAGTAAGTGATAAGAAATGCAAGCTAACACATACCCCTACTAAACAATCCCTAAACTCAACCCAGACATAAGTCAGGACAAGGCTTCCACCAATCTAAAAGGAGTTCAGAACCACCCCAATTAGCTAGGAATAGGTTGCACTTGATTAATTAGCAATTAATTGATTGAGTATAGAAACATTCCAAATTATATTCAAGAAGTTTATTGTCCATGGAAAGAGAAAAAACCAGAATGGTCTCCTAATTTGTTTGCTAATAAACATGCATTATGCTGATCACAATAACAAGAATAAAGCCAAACGGGATATCCAGGATCATCTAAGTAAAAACCACATCTTTTTAGAGATGATGAAGCAGATCATAGCGGGAATAACGAATAACCTATATCAAATCTCGATAGTTAGACCCCCTTGGTACTGGCTCATTTTTTAACTACTTGTTAGCGATAATTCAATTCTCTTTGGCTCAATTCCAAGAATCCTCATCCAAGGAAAAACAGAAACCCGAATCCAATTCATCGAAACATCATGATCCGCTAAATTGTTAGCTAGTAAACACATACGACGCCGATCACAACAGAGAATCGCAGTAAGCAAAAAGTGAATCATAATCATCTCGAGAAAAATCTTGCTTAGAGATAATGACGCAGATCATAGAGGAAATGACGAACAAACTGGATTGAATCAAGATAATTAGGCACAACATATACTCAGTCAACTGACAATTACTAGATGATATCTGGCAATAAGGGCTTGCAATAAAAAATCGTGAAACGATTGAATCAGAGAAAAATAAATACAAATCCAGAGTAGCCAGAATTAGGTTGAAAATTACCTCTATTCGCAAATTGAAGGGGCAGATCGACTCGGAAAAGAGGGAGACACAGCAGAGAGATCTGTCAGAGACTTCGAAGTCGGCTGTAGAAGAAAAGAATTGAAGAAGCACACAGAACCGTCGATTTTAAATTGAGCCGGAACCGTTGATCTTTAGATAAAAGATGGGTTGATCGTAGCTGTACACGTGGCTGCCTGATTTAAATTCTTAACGGAGGCTAATATGGTATGCTAGATAAAATTGCGAATTATATCGCTACTCAACAACGTGTCTGTTTGTGATTCCTCGCCCAATTGGGAATCCCCTTCTTTCCCAGCTGCTGTTGCCCGCAAACAACGATTTCAGCGCCTCGTATTGACAAAGTAATCGCACAAAAGCGGTTGTATAATAGTATCACTAGTAGATGTTACCACTCCCTTAGACCCAAATCGAGATTACTAAAGGGGTGGAATATTCATACTTAAGAGTTTTATTTGCATACTAAGAAATAAGTTTAGTGAATCAATGCAGCGAATTAGCAAGGGGTTTGATTATTTGAGCAAAGTCTGACTAATAAGGGTAAAATGGTCATTTTGGCTAAAATGCCTTATGCAAGTCATAAATGGAATTGGGCACATTAAAATAAAGTCTTTGAAGTGTTAAAGATATTTCCTACTTTCATTTTGGTTTATGAAAGAAATAAGGACTCTTTGAGACCATAGGACCAAGCTGTACACAAGATTAAGTTTAGAGGGTTTATGGTGTCTTTAAAGGGGATTTGAAAGTAAGGGGTGAAAATGGGTTGGGCTTTTTTCGGGTAGCTCGAACTTAAGCTCGAGTTGAGGCATTTTGAGTTGAGCCTATTTGAGCTTGAGCTCGAGCCAAAAAATAGGCTTGAACGTTTTTAGGGCTCGAGCTCGAGCTTAAGCAAACTCGACTCCAAAGGATTGCAGGCCTAATAGACCCCTATTATCTCTTTTTCCATCAAGCCCTAAACTCTTCCCTTATTCCCCTAGTTTCGCAAGCCTTACTCAATTAGTCCCATTCCCACCCACACCGACAACCACTACAGTGCCCACACTGTCAGCCACAATAACATCGGCCATCATCAACAATAGGAGTAGAAGATCGACGTCACCGCCAACAATAGCCCCACCCAACTAGATCATGTTGCTAGATGTCCATTGTTGGCACTCCTACCTATTAATTGCACGATTTATCTAGCTATACTTTTGAATCTTCACCGGTGCTTGATTGCTCCTACCTAATCGGCTGTAGGCACGATGATGTTCGATGCTGACAATCACTGCCAATGATGTTTAATGATGACAATCGCTGCCAATTGATTGCCTACACCACTAGCAACGATAGCCCCACCCAAGATAGATGCTACCACCATTAACGCTCGAAACAGACACCAGAGACCCAGATCTGCAGCTCGAGGATGGACTACAGTGGCTCCACTGTTGAATTAAGGGAGATGATGCCTCATTTGTAAAGTTCACAAAATTAGGGTAAAATCACAACAACTATAAAGTTTGGGATAAGTTCTCTATTATCCCTTATCTAGTTATCAATGTATGAAAAATTACAGATTTAGCCCCCATCTTTTATCTCAGTTGTAGTTAGAGCACTAAAGATTTATGTGTCATTTGAGCTTCGCGAGCTTTTAAGCTGAGCTTGAGCCTAAAAAATTGGACTCGAGCAATTCGAGCTTGAGCCCAAGTAGTACCAAACAGTGAAGGGGGCCAAGCTCAAGCTTAGTGGGTTAGAGCTGAGCTCGGCCCATTTTCACCCATATTTGAAAGGGATAAAAAGCAGGAAGGCCTTAGTCTCCCTCTTTAGCTCACCTAAAACCAGTCTCCTTCTTTAGCTCACCCAAAACCATCCTCCAACGTTTTGTTGCTTTTGAAGTGCAAATTGGAGCTTTGAAACATGTTCTTGGTGCTTGTAGCTCATTTAGGCTTAGGAGAGCATGAATCTCAATTCTCCTTCTTGGTGCTTGTAGCTCACTTAGGCTTAAGAAAACATGTTGTGCAAGGGGGTCCTAAGGAGGTTGATTTTGTTCTTAAAGGGATAAGAGTTTCCTAACCTTGTTCTAAAGCTTGTGATGCTCAATTTTAGATCATTAAGTTTCTAATGCTTGGGCAATCAATTTGCTAAGCTAAAACTAAGTGCTACATTGATTTGCAAAATAAAGTGTGGATTGTGCTTGTGTGTGTTTTGTGAAGTGGAGGCTTGTAATCTTAGTTTAGGTAAGAGATTTTTAAGTTTTCAAGTGTTTAATTGATGCTTGTGCATGATATTTAACATGTATGGAAGTGTTAGAAATGGTTTAAGTTGGATTGAGTTAGGGCAAGAGGCACAAAGGATAAGATGCACATGAGGTACACAAAAATGGGCACACCCGGGCGAGTCCCAATGCTAGGGGCTCTAACCTAGACAGTGCCAAATTAAACTTGAGCAGTGCCAGATGGGAGGTGGTATGGCCCTTGGCACTAAGGCTCTAGCCCATGTAAGCACAGAGCTCAAGGGGTCTTAAGGGTACCCCATGCTATTGTTAGGTTCTTCGAACTAATCTAAGACATGTGTGAACTTCGAAGGGGTCTTAGAATCACTTATAAGGCAATTTAAATGCATCTGCTACGATAGTTAATAGGTGGAAAAATAATGACTTAAGGGCTATACAAGTAAATAGACCTTAAGTAAGATTATGAGTTTTAAGTATTCAAGGGGGGCTTTGAGTTTCTAAAGCACCATAATTAAGATAACTAGTTTAATAAGTTTAGTCATCAAATTTAAGTAAACTTCTGTACAATGTGCTTAAGGGTAAAAAAGAGTAAGCTAAGCATGTTAAGGTAAGAATCGTATTCTTGTAAGTATGACTAGGTTGTGGATAGGTTCCCACTATATAACCTTTTCTAATGGCCAATGTTAAGGCCTTAGAACATAGTAAGCTCGCATTAAGTATGCATGTATTTTATATATACTTGTCCTAAGATTTGTTTTGCAAGTACCTAAATCTCTTATTGAAAATTTATGAATTCTCACCCTTTTTAGTGTTATATTTGTGCAGATATTGGCACTGAAGAACACCCAATGAATGGTTGTTATCATGATTTTGTGAAAGTATTTGTTCAGTTTATTCTCAATTAGTTATATTTATATGATTGTAATTAGCTAATATGCTAACTAAGTTAAATTATTGGCCTTTACAGTTTTAGGCTAAGAGTGTATGAGTAAGTGGACACTTCCCCACTTTTGTAGCTAGTGAGCTTAAGGTGAGTGGGAAATGTTTTTGTTGATCTAGAACTTGAGTTTTTTTGGACATGTGTCTGTGCCTAAATAAGCCTCTAGTATGGGTATGGTTATGACCATTTTTGTAAAGACTTGTTAGTGTATGTAAACACTAAGAATACTTTTGGATGTACATGAGTCAAGTGTTTGATATGCATAAAGTTTGATACTTGAAGTATAAGTTATTTGCTTTTGTGACTTTGATATGTGTTTTAAGATGTTTTATTAATGCCATGACAAGCTTTGAATTTTTTATTTTTTAGCTATTTTACTTATGCCTAAGTGAAGCATGCATACATTGTGAGCTAGGTTAATCAACTAATGGCATGAAAAGTTTTATAAAGTCACAAGCATCGACTTAGCCAATAATATTAAGCACAAGACCACTAAATCCCAATTTAATTTAGAGATTCTAGGGACGCATGTATATGGTTAAGCACGGGATCTTTCGTAACATCAGATCTAAGAGTTGTTTGCCTAGATCAAATCTAGTTAATCGCCATCTTCGTCGCTCCACGCCTATCAAGGATGGTGGTTATCTCCCCACACTACCTCTATTGTTCAATCTTGAATGAGACTGCTAGTAATTTGTAAATGACTTCAAGCTACATTCGCTTATTTAGATACCAAATTCTAGAAACTGATGAAGAGATCACGTCCTTGGCAATCTACCATGCAAAAAAAAAAAAACCAATTTCATGTGTTGATTTAGAAATTTTTACATAATTATTTAGACATTTTTATATATTTATTCTGACACTTTTAAGTACTCATTCAAATACTTTTATTTCTGAAGAAAACAAGTTGTTTGAATATCACTTTTGACTTACATATTTCTTTAGATATTTTGTCATATTTACTAGACATGCTTACTGATTGCTTTAAATACTTTTATTTCTGAAGATAATAAATTATATGCATATTGCTCCAAACACTTTTACATATTTTCTTAGACATGTTTACATATTGTTTCAAATATTTGAACATACTCATTTAGACCCTTTTATTTATTACTTCATACACGTTTATTTCTAATTGAAAAAAAATTATCTAAAATATTACTTCATACGCTTGTAAATATTGCTTCATAGGCCTTCACATATTCTTTCAGACATTTTTACACTTTTACATATGATTTTTTAGTAGAACAAATTGTTTACATATTACTTGAAAAGAACAATTTGTATACATATTGTTAGACACCTTTACATACTTCTTCAAACACTTTTATCTATTATTTCTTTATATTTATACCTTTTTTTCTTAGGCATTTCTGCAAATTATTTCTACACAGTTCGTTAGCGAAGATGAGGGATAAATGGCCTAGCGGTGAGTTGGAGTTGTGGTGACCGAGGGGAAGATCAACAAGATCTTGAGGCGATAACCAACATGATCTAAAACAATAATATCACATAATGAAACTTGAGAATTTCTATTTAAGTTAGTTACATATTTTAGGGTTAACTTTAGGACTAATTGTTTACACATTTTTTAAGTTTTAAGACCCAAATAGAAGTAAGAAAAGTTTTAAAATTTAAATAAAAAAATTGTAAAAGATTTAAAACTGAAGAAAATGGTCTTTCCCCTAGAAACTTGAGATGCGTGGCAATTTTATGGATAATTGGATGTTGGGTGTATGTGTCTTGCAGTGAGCGCAGGGTATAGCTGGTATGTTATATATACACAGACACATACATTCATTGATATGTATATATACTGGATTTGGATTTATGTAAGTCACTCAACTAATGGTGCGGCCACATCGACCATCAACATCACAACCCGCGCAATAAGCAACTCGTTGTAAATAGCTACTGTGACGGGGAAAAATTGTAACTGAGCATGCTAAATTTGCAGAACTTGGAAATGGTGCGCAATTGGATATGCTTCCTGCCCTTAGTGTTTGTTCACAGCCAAAAGGAGGAAATTTGAAGTCGGAACTTAGGTTAAAGAAAAGCCAAAACATGACAAATTTGCCTGCTTAGAATATTTGTAAAAATATAATCAAGTAGGTCTGATTGATTCTACCAAAAGACATTGAAAAAGCTTTCGATGAAGATAAATAAGAGGAATGGTCAGGTATTTTATTGTTTAAGTCTGATAATTTGTTGTTGTTAATCATTCCTACTTTTTATCACTGTAAGAGATTATGGGTGTAACTAATTATGCTCAATCGGCATCACAGCTACCTCGGTACGCTGGATATTAGGCTAGCATCTATTCCATCTTTCTATTTTCTGGAAACCTGAATGGGTTAAGAATAGGATTTGACCAAAAATTATCAACATTGACGTTAAATATGTTCATGATGTCCATGATTTTACTAGGGTGCCTTATTTCTCCATAATTTCCAATTTAAGTGACTTGTTTGGGAGTTTTGCTTTATTATGACCGTTCAAAACACGTGGAATTCAGCTAGGCAACCTAGCTTTCCCTCCACAGGTGCTCTGAGTCGAACAGTTATAAGATGAGAAGGAGATAAAGGGTTGGCCTGAGGAGAGCAACAAGAAACAAGTGGAAGCCATGAAAGCCACACTCCCAGCAACAACTCCTCAGCTTAGAACTTCCACTGCTCCACTTTCTCTCAAGTTCTCCTTGCCCTTCCGGGATAATCGAAACAAACCCAATTCGCCGAACGTCCCCTCTCTTCGCAGCAGAGCCTCATTTCCCTCTTCTCCTTGCCGAATCTTAGCCAAATCCCAGGCAGCCCCCGCCTCAGCCACCTCCCCCGAACTCACCTCCATTCCTGCGGAGATGAAGGCCTGGGTCTACGCTGAATACGGTGGCGTTGAAGTGTTGAGGCTCGACGAGAAAGTGGCGGTGCCCCAAGTGAAAGACGATCAGGTTCTCATTAAGGTGGTTGCGGCGGCGCTTAATCCTGTCGATGGAAAGCGGAGGCAGGGAAAATTTAAGGCCACTGATTCTCCTCTTCCGGTAATTTTTTTGTTTCCAAATTCCCATTGAATTTTCATTTTGGGCTGTTTGGTTGATGAGAAACCGTGGAAAAGGAAAATGCTGAATTTCAGTTTTCCCCGCTCATATGCATGAAAATAGCGTGTTCTAGAATTAACATGTCAATCATGTTTTGATGCGAAATTGATGTTGCATTGTGTTTAAAGTTTCCAGTGTAAAGGGTGAACTGGCAATTCTCTGACTTTGTTTACCTGATAGACTGTTCCAGGTTATGATGTTGCTGGGATTGTGGTGAAGGTTGGAAGTGAGGTAAAGGAGATAAAAGAGGGGGATGAAGTCTATGGGAACATAAATGAGAAAGCGTTAGAAGGACCCAAACAGTTTGGTTCTCTTGCTGAATATACAGCTGTCGAGGAGAAGCTCTTAGCACCAATGCCCAGAAATCTGGATTTTGTCCAAGCTGCCGGCCTGCCTCTTGCCATTGAAACAGCATATGAGGGTCTTGAGAGGACAGGATTCTCTGCTGGAAAATCCATTCTTGTTCTGAATGGTGCAGGTGGCGTTGGAAGCCTAGTGATCCAGGTACTTATAAGGATGATCATGGCTCATTTAAAATGCTACAGCTGTAGAGGTTCAGTGTTTGCAATAGGAAAATAATGCCGGAAGTCTGCCTTAGAAAGATATATGTTTTGTAGCACGGTAAGAATCTTTTGGAAGATGTAAAATACTTACGAGAATCAAGTTTGCTGCTTATCAATGGGTTGTTGTTTGCATCTGAGAATGATCTCTCTGCCTTCTAAAAACTGGCCTAATGTTTAACAAGTTACCAGCAACCAGACCATTTAACCTGCTTTTACTTGATGATATTTAATAAAAAACATTCTGAGATTATTGTAACATATGAGTCACAACTTATGCCACTTTATTTTGATCACTATATGCATGTCCATCTTCATTGCATATTTCTGATACTGGCAGCATCTGGCCATCTAGCATTCTGTTGGGCTATGTATCCCTCGATCCGTACTTCACTAGTCACGTATAATGAGAGCTAGTTAACAGACTGCTCAATCTTAGGTGGCGGCACATCTGTCGTGCCATGTAAGTACAAATTTACCAGATACTGTTGGAGTCCAAGATTTTGATGAAATAATTTCTTTCAGGTGGCTTGAAACTTTTTATGTTTGGGAGATGCTGGCTCATATTCGAGGGGTTGTTTCAGTCTAAATTATATATTATATCCTTTGTGATCTCAAATATTTACTCCTTGCCTGCAGCTAGCAAAACAAGTTTTTGGTGCTTCAAGAGTTGCAGCCACAGCAAGCACGGGAAAGCTGGAGCTGTTGAAGAGTTTAGGTGCTGATTTGGCTATTGACTACACAAAGGAGAACATTGAAGATTTGCCAGAAAAATTTGATGTGGTCTATGATGCCATTGGTAAGTTTCCATAATCATCTTCCCTGGCCGTGTTTAGCCTTTGGTCTTGGATTCATTCATGAGGAATCATTTCTAATGTAAGGACTACTCATATTTTGCAACTGCTTTCTGGTTTTCTCATTCTTAGTTCTGGTTATGTAATTGTAAGGATGTAATGGCTTCAGTAGCATGCAATTATAAATTGAACTGAACTTTATAAATATGTTGAGTAACTAAGGACTTTTCTCACTTGGAAACTCATAATCTGGGTAATCTACACTTAAATTATACATGCCTTACAAGTGCCCAGCTGAAAATATGATCAAATTTCTGCAGCTATGTAGAGTACCATAAACCAGGGTACAGGTTCCAGATTGGATTTTAAGTTTACCTGGTGAATTTGTGGTTGGCTACAGGGCAGTGTGAGAAGGCAGTGAAGGTAGTGAAAGAGGGAGGAAGTGTGGTAGCATTGACAGGTGCTGTAACACCTCCTGGATTTAGATTTGTGGTTACTTCCAAGGGAGATGTTCTCAAGAAACTGAACCCGTATTTGGAAAGCAGAAAGGTGAAGCCAGTTGTCGATCCAAAGGGGCCGTTCCCGTTTGCCCAGGTTGCGGAGGCATTTTCTTACATAGAAACAAACCGTGCAACGGGCAAGTTGGTTATTTATCCAATTCCTTAAACAGCATATACCATTTTGATATGCTTTTCACAGTTGCAGCAGATTGTTTCTCATCCTTCTATATCAAGCCAACTGATGGCCTTTTTAGTTGCTCTAATGCAATGGAGCCACTTATTGGGATCTTTGGATTTTCCAATTAGTCTGTAGTATAAATTGAACTCTGTAGTTTTTATGAGTAACCAGAAGCATGTATGTTCAATCCTTATAGCAATCACTAGCGTAAATTTCTGGATGTGAACTACGAACTATTTAAACAATGTAATCTGTCAGGAAGATGTTTTTGGAAAGAATATGCCATTTCCATCTCCATATTGTTGACGTCGACAGGTTAAAAGGGTGATGAAGAGCCCCTCCCAGTCAGAGTCTCACACACCCCCACAAAAGAAAAAAAAAAAAAACATAAGCACAAACAGAGAATCCTGGCTAGGTCAAATTTCCTCATCGGCTCGTCCACAATGCCTGGAGGTGAAAAGTCACTTTTTTTTTTTTTAACAAAAGAAGTTTTTTTTCCAATAAAAATTAGTCAAAATGAATCTTATAAACTAATAATAGAATAAGACTATAAGGAATAACAATAACATTAAAATAGCCACTAAAAAGCATACTCGACATTGAAGGAAAGAAGGAGAATTAGATCAAGCTGAATGTTCCATGTAAATCAGAATAAATCCAGAATAGATAACTCATAAATAACTAGAATAAAACATTGATAAAAAATGACCAAATAGCCAAAACAAACAATAGATGATCTGACAAAATAAAAGGCAGATCAATATCTAATAATAAATCAACTAACATAAACTCTAATATAACGAATAGATAAAAAAAAATTGACATCATCTCTCAATCCATTATTCGAGAATGTCTCATCATCGACATCTGTTGTTTTTCACCTTCCAGCCTTCACCTGACCTATTAACACCGAAAATGGATCAACTTGGTTTGTCCATATTAGAGCATTAGAAGAACTAACAATGTTCCTGCTAATGGAGAAGAATGAGTTTTATGAAGGAAAGTGAGGAAGAAAAAACAGTGAAAATAAGATAAGGGTGATTGATTGGGTAAAATAAAGACAATAAATCAACTACATAAGCTGCAATGAGGATTAAAAAAAATGCAACGCAAAGAAAACAAGTGGGAAAAAGCGGCTAAATGACTATTTTCAGTGAGCCAAAGGACTTGCCGACACCTTGGCCGCAATTGGACAGCCACTTCAAGAGTATAAAGTTATTTCTTATATCCTTGCTAGTCTCAATTCTAAATTTGATACACTAGTTGCTGTAGTAATAACTCGAGTTGATCCTATGTCTTTTAATGATCTGTATGGTCATTTGTTGAGTTCTAAACTTCGACTTGAACAACATCATGGAGCATCTCAAATTAGTGTGGATAGATCATCAGCCAACGTAGCAACAAGGAACACTTCATCAAATAGAGGATGTCATGGACAAAATTCTAATTCCAATAATAGAATGAGAGGCTGAGGTCTGGGTCGTTTTAAACCTAGTCATACAGAACAATGAGAATCAAGAAATAGTAACAATTGAATAACATGTCAAGTTTGTGATAAGCCTGGACATTCTGCTTTATAGTGCCTTTACAGGTTTGATCCTTCTTATCAAGAAGATCAGAGATTTTTGCTAGAGTTGCATCCACACCATTGTATCATTTGGATCTAAATTGGTCCACAGACTCAAATGCAAATGGTCACATTAAAACAAACCTTGGAAATGTAACATTCAGTGAGAAGTGCAATGGTAGTAATAGTGTGCAGGTTGGCAACGGGGCATGTTGGTCTATCCAACATATTGATCATATCACAATTCTTACCCCATCTGTACTCTTACATCTTAAAAACATGCTCCATGTTCTTAGTATCAAGAAAAACCTTATCTCTGTTAGTAAACTCACTAATGACAATAACATTTTTGTTGAGTTTTATCCCAATTATTTGCTTGTCAATGATCAAGAAATGAGGAGAAAACTACTTCAAAGACCATATAAAAACAAGCTTTTCTAGTTTCCATCAAATAATGTCCCTTCATCCAAGGTTTTTATTTTCCTTTGTGAGCGTGTCAATCTCGACCAGTGGCACAAGAGGTTAGGACATCCATCTACTCCAGTGGGTCATCAAATATTAACTCAAAAACAATCTTCCTGTCACTTTAAATAAAAGCCATTCGGTTTATGATGCTTGTTAGCAAGCAAAAAGTTGTCAGTTACCATTTAATTCATTGTCTATTATTTCTAAGTCTCATTTAAATGTTGTTTTTGTTTCTAACGTTTAGGGACTTGCTTCTTAATTTTTCAATGAATATTGATATTAGAGGTGAAAAAAAATGAACAAATAGCTCAATGAGTCACGAACAAGCTTTAAATTGAGCCGAACTCTAGCAGAGCACATCAACAAAATGGATCGGCAAAACAAAAACATCGTCATATAATCAAAGCAGGAAAGTCATTCTTAGCTCAAACTAACATGCCTTTAAAATTCTGGGATGATGCCTTTTAAACTTATAAATTGTATGCCTAGTCCAGTTATAAATAATCTTAAAACTTCTAGAATGCCTTTATTAATGCCTTTATTCTTTTTTTAATATCTTTGGTTGTGCATGTTGGCCTAATCTTTGAGCTTATTCCTCACAAAATTTTGAGTTTTCGATCTAAGAAGTGTGTCTTCATTGGCTACAGCTCTCTTTATAATGGGCAAAAGTGTCTTGACGTGGCTACTGGTTAGGTATACATTTCTAGAATTGTTGTCTTTGGTGAAACAAAATTTCCTTTTACTCACCTTACTCTTTCTGCTAATCCAAAAGAACATAATCCAGCTTTACCAACTATACAACTTCCATCGGTCATCAACCTACCTATTCCTCAAGCAACCACAACACAAGTATCCCTTCCTAGCATCAAGTCTATTTTCCTAGCCACCTCAATAACAACCTCCACAAAGCCCTACCATGCCCAGTCCATTAACCGACTCTTCCATAGATCCCTCCTCATCAAAGTCATTGCCACCTTCTGCTCCCATTTTCCAACCTATAAGGACTCGACTCCGTGATAATATTGTCGAACAAAAGCAATTTACTAATGGAACAGTCCAGTATCACTATCTTGTGCCTTACTTTCAATTAAAGACAATGAAAATACTGAACTTAACAACGTTGTGTGCTCCAAAAATCACCCCAAATAGAACTAGGTTATGGACGTCAAATTTGAAAAATTGCATCAAAATGGTATGTGGACATTAGTGTCTCAAAAACTAAGCATGAATGTGATAGATTGCAAATGGGTGTTTAAAATTAAACGAGAGGTCGGAGGAATAATTGAAAGGCACAAAGCTCGCTTAGTGGCTAAAGGTTTTTTACAACAATATGGTATTGATTACCACGATACATATAGTCCAGTCTTCAACTAACAACAATCTGGCTTATTTTATCCGTTGCCTTCTCAAGGGGGTGGAGTGTTCCACAACTTGACATTCAAAATGCATTCCTACATAAAGTTCTTAATGAGAAAGTGTACATGTCTTAGCATCCAATATTTATTCACAAGAAGTTTCCTCAGCATATGTGCAAATTACACAAAGCCCGCCATGGACTTAAGCAAGCACTGCAAGCATGGTACTCTCGCTTTAGTTGTTGGTTGCTTAAACTTGCTTTCACATCCTTTAAGACAGACACATCCTTGTTAGTTTTTAACTGAGTAGGAGTTATTATGTCCATTTTTATCTATGTTAATGATATTTTAATCGTAGGAAACTCGCAACCAACCATTAAAGGACTACTTTAGAGTCTCAAGTCAAAGTTTACAATCAAAGACCTTTGACGACTTCATTATTTTCTTGGTATGGAACCTGTACCTACTTCACAGGGCTTCATCCTATCTCAACAAAATTATATTCGAGAATTACTGCATTCGACTCACATGGCTGCAGCAAAGCCCACTCCTATTTTTTTCTTCACCACAAAGAAATTATCAAAGGAAGAAGGCACTCTTCTCTCCAATTCTAGTATATACAAAAGTATTGTAGGGGCATTACAATATGTTACACCTACATGCCCACACATTTCATTTATAGTGAATAAGGTATGTCAATTCTTGCAAGCTCCTACAATGAACCATAGATCAGCGGTCAAAAGAATACTTCAATATCTTAAGTATATAGATTCGATGGGGCTGCACCTACACAAGTTATCTTCTTGCAAGTTAAGTGCCTTCTCGGATGCCGACTGGGTCAGATGCCCAAATGACTTCCTATTTACTAGTGCATATGATATATTTTTTTGTTCAAACCTAGTTTCCTAAAGTTCAAAAAAGTAACCCATGGTTTATCGATCAAGCACAGAAGTTGAGTATTGATCTCTTGCTAATGCCACCTCAGAACTCATGGATTTAGACTTTGCTATCTGAACTTGGTGTTTACCTGCCTCGTTCACTAGTCTTGTGGTGTGACAATATTGGAGCCACTTATCTATCCGAGAATTCAGTCTTCCATGCTCGCACTAAGCATATAGAAGTTGATTTTCATTTTGTTTGTGAGAAGGTGGTTTATCAAGATCTCAATGTTTGATTTATTTCAACCAACAACCAGGTGACAGATGTTCTTACTAAACCTCTTTCAATAAGGCTTCATCAGCAGTTTTGTCACAACCTCAACTTACTTTCACTATAGTTGAGATTGAAGGGTGTGTTAAAGATAGTTGCTTGTACCGTAAGAAATTTATCTTGTTATCTTTATGTCATCCCTCATCTATATCTTGTACAAGTAATGTTCATGTAAAACTCTTGTACATTTACGTTATGAATACAACACGTAAAGCCAGGTTCTCATTGCGGCAAAACATTTTCTTTACAAACTTAGCTTGTTAGCAATTTAAAATAGTGGTAAGCATGTTATTGCGTTAAATGGCGGACAACTAATCCTATTGTAATTAATAACAATTTCCCCAGCTAGTTTAATTGGCATTGAGAAACACCATCAAGATGAGGGCTGGATTAATTGACTCCTATGCCATTGTCTTACCAAGGCAAATTAAAAGGCAAACAATATTTGATTTTTCGGATGTATTTCAATTTCAAGAAACAGATAATTAACCTGATCACTTTTGTTATACATACTTCTAAACACCCTTACTTGTAAAGGTTTCTTAGTAAAGAAAAATATTTGGGGTATTAATACAGTTACTGAGCAAGTCAACATCGTGCACTGGTATTATGCTAAGATGAAGGTCAACTTGGGAGGTAACTTTATTACCATAGAGTTGTTTTCAGTGGCGGAACTAGGATTTTTGGTTCGGGGGGGCAAGCCCGGAGGAAAGTCAGCGGAGCCCGGAGGAGAGAGAGGACGTCGCGGTTAGGTGAAGCTGTAAATTGGGACTAATTCACACTAATTCAAAGATCAAGGAGTAAATCGTACGAGTTGGAAACGTTTGAGGACTAATAGTGCATTTAGGCCATGTTAGAATATCCCTTAATGTAGAGGGAATAACTACTCACTAGGTCCCTATTTTCTTCAGAGCCTACCTTATTGCCCCCATCTTTATATTTTTCCACAATATTTGGGAGGTAAAATACACATACAATCCTTAACTTTTAATAAAATTATCAAATTGCTACCCCATATTTACATTTTTTCAAAATTCCCGGGAGCAACACCCCCAAGCAAAGGGTAGCTACGCCACTGGTTATTTTGTTGCGGTTTATAATATTCTCAAGGTTCCATAAAAAGATATACATATATTCACAAGGTGATTCTCTCGCCTACTTGTATCCCACCTACCTCCCAATTATTCAGAGATCCTCCCCCTCCCCAAAAAAAACGAAAAGAAAGAAAGGAAAAAGAAAGAAGAAAAAGAGAAAATCTAGAAGTCTGTGCCATAATAGGCCAAAAACCATGATAGGCAGCTTTCATGGTCCCTTGTATAAATAGAGGCTCAGAGCGGAGGCCACTCTACCAGTGAAGGTGCATGGCCCACGTTTGCACATATATATCAAGACGCATCGTAATTGATGAGTCCCTTGGTTGGATACAGCACATATAATATATATATATATATATATACACACATATATATTTATAGGCACAGAAGGGGAATAAGCATTTCCAGTTAAATTGCCAACAACTGGGAAATGTACAGATCAATCCAACCACATTCAGAAAGCAATTGAACTCTCACTTTACTCTCCAGCTGCAACAACATTCAGATTCAGGGGCACTGGAAAATGAAAGAAGAAGACCCGAAACACTATAACTACAGGAAAGGCTTGTGGACAGAGGAGGAAGACAGGGTTTTGTCGGAATACATCAGGGTGCATGGAAGGGGTCATTGGAACCGCATCCCCAAGGTCACAGGTAATTAATTAATCCCATTTATAGTTTGATTCCCCTTTTTCAAGTGAATTAATTAATAGGAATTAATGCGGCAAGGTGCAGGGTTGAGGAGATGCGGGAAAAGCTGCAGGCTAAGGTGGCTAAACTATCTCAGCCCCACGGTGAAACGTGGTGGCTTCTCTGAGGAAGAAGAGGATCTCATTATCAGACTCCACAAACTTCTTGGAAACAGGTAGCTACCTCCTGATATAAATTAATTACCACTAACTAAATCTACGAAATGAGAAATTCCTGAAGTAGCTACGTCTACCAATGAACGTGGGTGTAGGTGGTCTCTGATTGCTGGAAGAGTACCAGGAAGAACCGACAACCAAGTCAAGAACCACTGGAACACTCATCTGAGCAAGAGACTTGGCATAAAAAACAAGAAGCCCAAGATCAACAAACCCATCAACACATGTTCCTTTCATCATCAACCGGATTGTCACGAGCTTCCTTCACCTCCAACGTTAGAGGACAGCTCCAACTTGCAACAATCTCGAGAGGTTAACGTTAATATGAGCCCAGACGGCGAGCCTGATCTGGAGATGAAGACGGGTATTATTACAGGAGAAAGTCCCGTTGGCCACTATGATCCTGATTCGCTCCTGCTCGTCAACACCCATTTCGATCCGGGATTTTTTGAACTATTTGATTCTTTTCCTTTCGATATGGTTGCCAGAAACCACTAGCTAGCTGCTTCTTTGAGAATTAATTAATTTGTGTGTTCCAACATTCCCCTTCTCTTTTGGTGAATGGCCATAATTAAACAGATTTCGAATACCAACATTTCCTTCGAGGCTTTACCGTTGCATGTAGCGTCATTAATCGATCATCTTCTCCCCAAATCCAAATTAAAATTGGCCTAAAGTCCTAATTAATTGATTAACTTCATTCATTTCCTTTAGTGAATCCGTGGGCCATGAGGCCATTTTCCTGATGTTTGAAAACTTACTCCGTTCTCTCTGTAAGTTTGCTCATAATTACATTGTCCACACTCGACTCGCTTGTTTCTTCCCATCACATGGGGTCAATGTTAAAGTTTTAAATCATTTATGAGACAACCAAAGTCTAGACTTAAATGGTTCACACTCGTTATCAAGAGATCTCAAATTCAATTCTCCACTTATCCTGTCCTCCCTCTCACATGCAAAAAGATAAAATAATTTATGACTTCGTCAATTGCTAAAAGTTTATATTTTATGGTTTTTCCTGGGCAAAAATCATGTATAAATCACTAATCCGAGTTGGCTGAATCAGCCAATGACTTTTTTTTTCCGACCAAATAATCCACCGACATTTCTAAACCCATCCAAAATTGCCACATCGGGTTTTTGCTTATTTCATGACTCAAATCAAGAGGAGAATGAGCATACAGGATCAAGTTGCCATTCTCACATACAGGCACAATTTCACTACGACCCTACAGTTGTTTCTAGAACAGCTTCACCACTGCAAGCCTTCAGTTATCAACAACAACAGTAACAACACAATCATGCACTATTGGACCCCCAAAGTGGAGACCAACATAAGATGAATGTATATTATTGTATTGGTTTCTTAGAGAAAAAGTCACAGGAATAACAATTTTTTTTTCTTTACTTATGGAAGTAATAAGATGTGTAATAATGCTTAGCTCGTTTTTCATTCTTCTGAAAATTATTATTATTTTTTTACAAATGCAGAAAATAATTTCCCCATATTTGGTTTTGTTAGTTTAACTTTTAGCACAGTAACTGATATGCCAATTTTTAAACTAATGGTGTATTTAATTAGTAAAATTTTCAAACATCTAGGGACTACTCAGTAAATTTTGAAAACTTTAAGCACTAAATTTTAAGTACATAAAAATCAGGGGTTGCATTGTAATTATTCAAAATATTAATACTTTCTTGGCTTCAATCCGAACTTGAGCCTCATAGTTTTAACTGTCTTGTAACTGAGCCCAACTTTTATATTAAGGGAAAAATTGACAAAATATTTCATATCAAAATAAAATATTGTCTTTAATTTACGATAGTGACTAATTTAAACCAATTTAAAAATATTAATGATTTACTCGAAGAAAAAAGGTAGCAACCAATTTGGACAACCTAAACACATTAGTGGTTTATCGGTTATGTTTGCTTTCTCGATACCTCTAATTTTAATTGATTAAGCTTTTACCAAAGGAGGCCATTATACTTTTCCCATTTCCTTTCCTCAACTTGGAAAATATATATAGTGCTCGTTTCCAAACCTTCGCGTAGGAGCTTAAGAAGTTGAATGCGCTAACTTGTACTTTGCACAAAATCCTAGCGTACGAAATTAATTTGATGTAAAGTTACAGGTTCGTTCCAAGAAAAATCAAAAGAAAGCAATACGTGCCGCCACTTATTTTTGCAACTTCCAATCACATTATGTCATGCTAAATTTTGTAAGCTTTTTATACAAAATTTTTAATACATGTAAAACTAGTCAAGGAAGCTTGTCTAGTTTACATTTATAAATAGAGATGAAAAAAGGTCAAACGGTCTTTTTACATAGACACATGTACTTTGTAATTTAGCATAGGATGACATGTGGCAATTTTTCTAAATGTCCCTTAAAGAAAACACATGTCAGGCACTAATTGGCAGCCTCCTTGACCTCGTCCCATTTAAACACTATTTACTAATTTGCCATAATATTTGTAAGTACACCACATCTACATTAGTTAAATACGTGAATGAACTTTTTATTTTTTTTTTTCGGTTAAAAACACACGTTCCCTAAATACTATTTCAAATCCATGTGTTTAAGTACACTAAACTGTTCTTCTAGCCAAGTTTGAGATCCTACTTAGCTTTTGGCAGTTTTTTAAGGCAGATGTAGATGGAGGTTTCCACCCACCTGCTCTGCCAATCGCCTCTATCCACTAACGCAAATACCAACAATTAAGTGTTATTTACAATTATGAGTATATATTTTAGAGCTATACACATTTATTCGGTTCCAAAAAATTCACAATACAATCAGTCCTTCAATAGCAGACATTTTGAAGTAGAATCTTGCTTATTTTCCAGCAGTCACCTTACTGAAGCACACAACTGTTCATTCTACACCACTCTTGCTTCTACACCAGTCACTTACAACAGTAACAGGTTGTATAATCTCAGTTTCAGTCCTTGTTTTTCTGACACGAACAACATATCTAACTCAGTTACGTAATACACACAGCAATCTGAATTTCCAACTCACACAAGCAAGTGCAAAAGGAAGGACAACCAAATCCTAACACAGGTATAAATGTTTCTATTTTTTTTCCTCAATAAACCTTTTAATTCTTGTAACAGGATCAACAAATCATTGACTTCTACAAATAACACAGAAATCTCAATTTCCAACACACACAAACTGGTGAAGAGTAAAGACAACCAAATTCCAGCAGGTATGATTATTACTTTTTCTTTTCCTGATGAACTTTTTAGCTATACTTATTTACAATGCTTCACTATGTATTCATTCTATGACAGTCACCAAAGAGGGACAAACAACAAAATTAGCAGCAGTTACCAGCAAAACTAACATGATTCTATTTAATTATGTTCATGTCATGTGCTATGTCTCTGTGCTCTATTTATATATGTTGGTTCATCTATGTTTTGTCTACTTTAGTATCTTAAAAGTTACTGTATGAAAGTTTCTACTCTAAGTTTCATGCATTTGTTTGCTAATATAATACTCTAAACAGTGTTTATGGGTAAGAGCAATGTGGTTGTTCTACTATTTTTTTATCCTACTATGTTAAAATTATTTAGAAAAATAAACACCACCATTTTTTCATTTTTCCAAGAATACGGTTGCTAAATTTGTGTTCAAATTATTACTCAAACTTCTTTGACACTCATCCTTCATTTTTCAACTGTTATGAAGGCTGAGGCATTTGTGCTCAAGGCTCAATTGGCTGCATATGAAAGGGGAAATGGCCAACTTGTTGAGATTGACCCAAGTAAGACCGGCTCTTTGGACAATGAGCTTTTTAGTTATACTACTTTCGTTCCATACTCTTTGAAATAGTTGACTTTTGACCATAGTTTGACTTGAATTTATTTATATTATTGGTTGTTGGAAAAACATTTAAAAAATATATTTAGAAACTATAAGTCTTTATTTATCATTTATATACAATTTTTTTATTTATATACTAAAAATTGAAAATAAAAAATTATAGATTAATTACTAAAAAGTAAGTGTTTCAAAAAATATGGAACAGAGAGAGTATTTATTTTTCCATTAAAGATATTGGTTTTTATATTTTACTTATGCCCTTTAATTCCTGTCAGGACAGTTATTTATTGCTTATTTTGTTTCTATGAAGTAATTATTGTTTTGCTACCCTTTTTTTATAGCTACAGATTATTATTTTTTTTTACAAATCAAGTAGCCACATTACCTTTCCCTAAGGTTAACTATGGTTTTTATTTAATTAGGTCGACTGACGACTATATTTTCCTACATACATTTAGAACAATAATCAAAGTTTTTAAAAATAGGAGAGAGTCTAAATGTAAATGTCATAGGTTTTGTTCAAGGTTTTCTGTGACATTTAAGATGAATAGTAGGCAGCATGAAGTGAGAGCAATTAGTGGAAATACTAGCTACGTGTGGAAAAGGTGATAGGGTGTACCTCAGGGCCCAGATTTCCTATCAGTTTTGCCTTCCTTTTCCCTTTTATCCCTTAGTACCCATTGTTGTATCTCAAGACAACATGTAAATAAAAACAAAACATATAATGTTACACCAAATATATTTTAACTTTAGTCAATTGATTATAAAATGATTTATTTTTATTTTTATTTTTTTTACTTAAAACTAATTTTAGTTAAAATTCAATATTATGTAGTTACAATAATAAATTAAAAATACAATTTTATAATCTTACTATTTTTTTATGAATTTTTTCTAGTTTCAAGCCCTAAAAAAAAAATATTCATAAAAAATTAACAACATCTTAAAAATTTACTTTCAAATTGATTATTGTATCTATATAACATTAACTTTTAAATAAAATTAATTAATTTACTTTCAAATTGATTATTGTATCTATATAACATTAACTTTTAAATAAAATTGATTTCAGGTAAAAAAGATGTAAAAGTTAAAAAAAATTAGTTGACTTTAACTCAAATGAATTGATTCTTAATCTTTCGGATTAGATGCCTTAGACTATATTAACTGTTCAAAACACTTTATGAGGTGACTGATCAATAACAGAAGCAAACCACAAAGATCATTTGTCCGGAGTCAAGAATAAAAAAACCAGAAGCGATTCATGTGTCCAGGAAAAAAAATTTCCCCAACCTTTGACCAAGATCTAGAGAAATCGAGAAGGAATTTGAGGAAAACTTTTTGAAGAAATAAGTAGAGGACTTAGCGATGAACATAAACATGCATAGTTTTTTAAATTCTGAAAGAAAAAAAAAACCTCCTAGACGCCAGCTCCGCTGCCGGAAAATTCATATCCTCTCCACACCACGCCGGAGAACTCATCCGGCAGGGGACGCCTCTAAAAATCCCAGATTCTGGCGACTAACCTAAAGAGAAGCGAGAGTATGTCAGAAGGAAGAGAGACAGGGGAGATGTTCAAAGTGTAGCGTTTTGGCTACAAATCTGCTTTTATAGTTTCCTGAAATACACGGGCAGTCCTTGTTCTAAATTCCGCCTGTCATCATGCAGGTCCCTGGTTTCTGTAGCACTTTTCATCTTGCCTCTACACTTAGACAATTAACAGTTTCACTATTCTACCTCAATTCAACCTCGTCCACTTTGTTTTGGTTAAACTTTTAAGGGCCTGAACAATTTAGTCATTATCGTTCTTTGGCCCATTGAAGTTCTGCAAGTAAACTAATTCTTTTATGGGCTCAAAGTATTCCTCTCTAGGAAGATGTGTTAGACTTAAATTAATTTGACCCATGTCAATAGAATTGATCCGTTTATTTATAAATTTTTAGGCCCTTTTGGGTGCGTCAAGGTCAAGCTTCTTTCTATGTCAAAATACCTTTATTTATTTGTGTCATTAAGCCAAATTATTTTACTTACCTACTCTTTGGCCATGCTATATAAATATGTTATAGTTTTGCACATACTATAACATGTAATTAGGGGCATATCTTCTTAAAGGCGGGAGGGGGCAGCCGCCCCTAGATTTTTAAAAAAAATTATTGGTTTGTCAGATTGTGATAAAATTGTAGAAAAATTAAAGTTAGGTATCTATTTATAAGTTTTGTAATTAATAAGGGGCTATAGTATATTTTATCCTTTAAAGGTCTCACTCATTTTTTATTGAGTAAATTGCGTAATAGTCCCTAATCTTTAATTATTATTTCATTTTAGTCCCTATCTTATTAAACATTCTGTTTTGGTTCCAAATGTATTGAAAACATTTCATTTTAGTCCTAAATCTATTAAAAATATTTCATTTTGATTCCATTGCATGAAATATGGTAACTCAAAGTATTTTTCTAATAACAATTTTTTATATCATAATTTGAACTGTCCAGTAAGTGTTATATAATAAATTTAATTTGTTTAATAAATTTTTTATAATTAATAGAAAATTCAAATAACCATTTTTATTATATAAATTGAACTTACTTCATTCATGAAAAATACTATAAAATTTAAATTGAATTTTTCAATTGAACTTAATTATTGTAAATTTTTAAATTCCATGTATCTATATATGTAAACTGTCTATTGAATTTTGAGTTATAAACTTTTGAAATAAACTTAATTATTAAAAACTTTCAAATTTCATGTGTCTATATATAATATTATTTAGTGTTTTATATTATTGATTGTAAATTTATATATGATAACAATACATCCCATGCCAAGGCCTTACCCTCACCTCCTAGATTAATTTTTGGCTACGCCCATGCATGTAATGGTTTACATTTTTGTCTTTAAGCAAAATTTTTAAGATCTTTTGTACACAGCCATTGGAACAAATATTTCTACGTGAAGTATTATCTCGTCCATCAGATTTGTTATAAAACTAGTTGTAAATAACGGAGTGGCCCAGTTCTAGCTTTTTGTTTTTGCTACGAAATACGAATTAAACCAGCTCGTACTTCCTACACTCTCTACTCTCTGGTGCACCGAAGAGGAAATTCCCAACACCAGACTTTCACTTGAAAAATTCCTAAATTGGATCAATATTATATCTACATTCTCTCACAAATTCCGTTGCCATTCGTCTCAATCGACGCACTGATTTCCCGTTCACCTGATGAAGACTAGGGCGTTGGCAACAATATTAATTTCTATACCTGATGATATATATTAGATATGGACTATTACCACTAAATATGTTCAACTTAATTGGAAGACAAATAGAAAAAACTAACCAACTAACAAAAAGCACAAAGATTGGAGCAGCGGGCCAATTATTAATTTTAGCCCAACTAACCAACTTATTTTACTCATATGAAAAAGAAGGGAAAAAAAACAGATTCTATAGTATACTGAGTATACTCTGTAAGGGACGGAGTCGCTGCTTTATTACTATATGCATGAAAAAGAAAAGCTGGAGGAAGGAGAAAAGAAGAGTATAGATCAGGGTCAGAAGGCTAAGGCAGGGGAAACTTTGGAGTGAGGGTCCCAGAGGTCGAAACTTCCTTTGACGAAATCGTAATGCGCTCCCTTGAGTGCCAACTTCTTCCTCACCACCGCCTCCCTTACGAACGGATACGTCAACAGGTTCCCCAGAGACACATTCACCGCTTCCTGGGTTCCCAATTAAACAACATATTCAGGATTTTAATTAATTTTTCAATTGTTTTCTCTTTTTTTTTTTTGGCTAGTGTGTGTGTGTGTGTGTGTATAATCGATCTAACCATCTGATTTAGCTGCATCGATCATACTTGCTAGCTAGTGACTAATTAATTATTCAAAGTTAGCGGGAGTCACCTTCTCGCAGTTGGCGCATTGTTCTTCCGGGCTAAGATCGGCGAATTCAGAATTTACTTTCTTCTTTGCCGGTGCACAAATGCTCACCCATTGCTCTATGAAATGGCTGCAAAATTAAAAATAAAAATGCATGCAATAAAAAAATTACTGCATCTACATGTATGTATAAGTGTGTCTATATTTACCAAACGTAGCAAAGGAATATCTTTTTAATGGGAAATATATAGAATTCAAATAATCGATCACAGATCATTAACTTTATGGTTATAGTTTATCCACTGATGATGGATAGAATCAGAAATTTGGAATATTTTTGAATTGAAACAAACATATGCGTACAAAAGCAGTTAACTGATGATCAAGTGCACAAGTGCATAAGTATGTTCGTTATGATATTCCAAAAGATCGATTCCTTAGCTTTTTTAAGCTGTCTACACTACACTAGAGTCAATACCATACGTTCCCAAAGCGCAAAAGACGAATAATGTGGCACCGCAAGGGAAAGAAGGTACTGCCAACCAGTCACCGTCCCTCTTTATAAACTGCTGGTCCAGCGGCACTATAGCTGGCTAGCTAGGCACGAAAGTGATATGATAAGTAGACTAATTTATTGCCATTGGTTAGAATAAAGCTGTGGGACCTATATAGTATATATCAAGATTCCCAAATTTTACTGGAGTAGAAATTCGCTTCCAAGTTCCAAATCGGTTCATTAATCCACCCTAGTATGGTAATGGAATATTAATTAATGATTAATTGGTTTTCAATATAATTTTGAGGTACCTGGAAGTGGACCCGTCGTCCGGAATGGACATGAGCCCCTTTATTCCCCCGCAGCAGCTGTGACCGATGACCGCTATATTCTCCACCTGATCATCCACGGTAAAGCAACAAGAAGCAGCTTCTCTTTTTACACAAAAAGTTGGGACTCCAAAAGGCACGCAAATTAAAGTAAATCTAACACAGAGTACATTCAATGAAAAAGCTGACTACGACTCGCCTAATTAAGTAACTTGCCGTATAATGAGTCTTTTTTCACTATCAAGTGCAGAATCATCTTATTTGTTTATCAGGTGCCGTTGCCACCACGTTTGTACATAGGTGAAGTTAGTTGCATCTATTGAGGTTACATGAAGTGACTAATATTGATCTTGCGGATGAAATTAAATGCTGGGCATAATATATATGGATATATTGGCGTTCAATAAGGGGTGTAGGTCTGTGCTTGTCGTGTGGGTCATCAGTGGTCACAATGGGATGGGAATGGGAGGTGCCTGTGGCTCTCCAAATCCACCCACAAACAACGGAAGCCCTTTCCTTTTCTTCCCATTTTCTATCGATGGTGATAATGATGAGACTATACTATTACTGTCGAAAAGGAAGATAAAAAAAAGAAGTAGGCTAGGACCAAAAGTAAGTAAAGAGATGACCTTGAGATGCAAAACCGCGTATTCAATGGCCGCACCAACGCCAGAGTATTTTGTCTGCACCAAAAAGAAGAAGAATAAGAAGAAGAAGAAAATGAGTGGATAAAATAGAAATAATTGTGAGGGGAAAATATGGAGAAATATATATATGTGAAAAGGGCAAGGCAAACGAAACCATACCTTATCATATGGTGGGACCATATTGGCAATGTTACGGACCATAAAGGCCTCCCCAGGTTGAAAGTCAAGGACATGGGAGGGACAAACCCGCGAGTCGGAGCAGGCAAATACCATAAACTGCATTTACATGCACCATCAACCGCCGCCCACTGTTACTTTTTTTTTTTTTAATTTTTTGTCAAAAAGCACCCTCGATGCAAACATAAGATAACACCTTTCCCTCAAAAGATACATGCAAATGGATAAAAAGGAAAAAGATAAAGATTAATTATGCTAAGTATACGAATAAACATAGAGGGAAAAGTTGGGGCGACCTAAAAGCTACCCTTTCTGTTGTCCCGTGCCAACCTCACGGTCCCTTTCTCCGTTCTGTATTAAAAAAATACAAATGGACAACTGCTTCGTTTTAATGTGCCTGTGTTCGTGGCTAGCCAGCTCCTGCCGGTTGCCTTTGCCTTTGCAAGTAAGTGGACCCGTTCCCTTCCACCATATTGCGCAATAAAACATTACTCCGCTGCTTAGTGATTCATTATCGATCGGGGTAATTCTAACAGCTTTCACATTTTATAGGTTATCTTTATTTTGTAAAATATTAATTTTTTTTTATTTTAACAGGTTTCTCTTCTCATTTTTTAAAATAAACAATGAAATAAAAGGGAATAGTTAATTTTTTTATTTACAAAAATTCTAAAATTTATTATTTTTACTCCTCTCTCTTTCTAATTTATTTTTCGGCTCTTTTTTTATTCACTTTTTAATTTTTCTCATTTTTTCTTAATATTATTGTTTTAAATATATAATATTTAATTATTTTAATAACTAAACTTGTTATTAATTTAAATTTACTTTAAATGTATAATATTTAATTATTATATAATAAATATAAATTTTTACAAAATTATGAAAATTTTAATTTTTAATTCCCCACCTTATAGATATTATAGGAAACTTGGAGATGCTGCTACATATGGTACCCTATACTAATTATCTACAAGTCTCTTTCGATATTACTTGTCCGTTTTACGTCTCATCTCTTTTATGCGTACATAAAACGTCCTCCCCCTGGGTTAAAGCCTGTTTCTTCCAGGCAGTAATAATTTGCACACACATACACACAAAGTATGTATATGGATTCAAACAATACTGCTATGTGATATGGATTCTACAGTAGCAAAGAATCAAGTCTAACCAGCAAAAAAGTAATAAACGGGATACCAGAAAAAAAAAAAAAACAAACAAAAGTAATGAACGACCTTAGGACTTTGGCCTGTCGCGAGTTTATTATATAACTCTGGATTCTTCCTGTAAAAGAAGAGGCCAGCAATCAGCCAAAATAATGTAGTTATAAATTGCTACTACTTTTTTTTTAACAGCTATTTCCTCACCAACAGAGTAATAAATTTTACTTTTTTATTTTTTTTATTGTTTGTTCCTCTTTTCCCAACAACCTAACCTATCTCTCTGATCCAATCCAACACTGCTCTTCAAACAAACTCTCCAGTTCCACCCACACCCCAAAGAAACAAACTATCATCGATCGATCCATGCATGTGCTACCAACCTTGAACCCGACAAATTATAACCCGTCATTCAATTTAATTAATTACTCTCACGGAGTGATTTCAAGAGTTGGGAAAACCAACAATTATAAAATTAAAGTCAAAGTGCTTCATATGCGTACTCAAATTTCTCCTTCTTGAAGTGGAGGAAACCGGTTTTGATCCGTTCGGCAGGGTCGAAATCGGCCGAAGCTAACTCAGCCGTCAACTGCTTGACTTTTGCGGCAGCGACGCTTTCGAGGCCAGCTTTCTCACTGTGCCCGGGAATGGAAACGCGTCAGAATAAAAAAAATAAAAAAGGACACCAACTACCGTTATTATAAAGACACCGATCAGGCCCGTCGGTCAATATAATAATGCTACCTGGCTGGGTTTTCCGTCCGGGTCCGGGTCCCGGTCCCACATGAATTAAGACGGAAAACCAGAAATTACCGAGTTCTCGAATCCAAGCGCAAGCGATCGTTGACTTCTTTTTTTCTGAATCTACGTACGTACCTGAGAAGCTTGGACAGCTCTGCAATGGCTTCCTCGTACGAGTTGTCCGCCATATTGTCCGAATTCTCTTCTATCTGTTAGAGCCAAACACAAAGACATAAATATATGGAGTTTATATATACATGTTTTTTATCGGTTGATCTCTAAAATTGATGTTGTGTGGTTCAACACAAACAAGTATTATAAAGATCGGATTCATCAGGATCCAAAGCGAAAGAAGAAATTAAGATCGAGGGCCATTCATTCCCACAATTCGAATTACGATACGTTTGAGAGAAAAGAAGGAAAAGTAATTGAACGTGGACTATATCGATCAAGACGAACCTCTGATGAGATTCTGGGTCGAGAGGAAAGGGAGATTACAAGATTAATTGCTATTCTTTTCTCTTTGAGGAGCCACTAATCAGATAGCCCGTCTTCCCGTCTAGTATGCCGCAGATTGATTGGCCATCATTTTATAGGCAAACAGTATGAGAAAAGCAATTAACCAATCACTTTATTTGTTGGGAGAAATTTGACGAGTAACCTGGGAAGGTAACAACGAACCAGACGATTGACGAAGGCGCCTGATGTCGGAGCGGGACAAAATGGGAATCCCCAGGCGCGTGAATCATGACCCTATATTGATCACGGGGCGTTGGATGATCCTACCGTGTCTGACTATTTCCATCGATGACGTAACGTGTCTCGGAATTATAGGCAACGGACTGCCTACCGAAATTCACGGATGTGTGATTAAAATTTAAAAATTACTTTCCCACAAAGGTTGCCTGCCACGTGGTGGGATTTACCAACAACCAGTTGCCTTGTAAAATGCACCATAAGTCCTTGAACTAACCGCTTTTTGCAGTTCAACGCTTCATGCTCGAAATGCAAAAGCTTCAATGAGTACAATCGCAATTTTATCCAACATACAAGGCAAATGCCCGCACTTTGCTGCAGTCGTTGTTGAAACATATATATATATATATATATATATATATATATATATATATATATATATATATATGCTTACATTTATATTAAGGTAGCTGGAGCAAGCACAAAGGTATATGACATAAAATCTGAAGCATTTGAAGTATAGATACATTATACATATGAATGGTTTAAGGATCGCTACAACTTTGTTGGCGGTATCATCAATTGCTTGGTGGACTATTGAAGTTCCTGTTAATTAAGAAATAGTAAGTCGAAATAATTGTAGAGGTATAATGGAGTATAACAAGTTTTGAAGCTCTATGAGGGATATTAACTTTTTTCAAGTAAAGAATATGTTACAGCATATGTCTAGAAGTTTTAGAGGTCTGTCTCTTTGGTTGCCACGTGATAAATGTGTTATGCTCTCCATGTTAACGAAACAATTCAACTAACAAATAGAGAAAACTTAATACTCCAAAATATACAATTTTGTCCGAGAACTGAGAAAACAATTTTCACATGGGATGAATGAACTGCCATTGTTTAGGCTAATAGGATATGAAACCAAAGAGAAAGATTAGTTTTCTCCATGTGATGTTGCTCACCTAGTAATTAATTGGAAATGTGGGCTACTACCTTCTAACGAAAGGATTTGGAGAGCTGTATATTGATCTTAATAGGCTCCCAATTAGAAACAAATGTTAGAACACAAAGTTTGTGCAGAGAACAAAATCAAGTTCAAGCTCACAACTCTTTAGAAAAGGCATTTCAGAATGCTAACTTTGCAAAAATCAAAGATGTTGCTGCTGTATATAGTTGCCGATAAACAATTCATGCGCCTGCTAGCTGTTTTTGCACAATTCTATGAGGTCTCTCTTGCGACCCTGTAATTAGCCATAATTGCACTGGAAGCTCATCATTGCTTTGCAATCATGTATTTATGACACACCAGTGGTCAACCATGTAGGAGCTCTTCTTATCTCTTCTCTGCCGTTGAGCCAAAGCAGCTCCTTCGTCCCTGTTAATTTTTCATCACTTCCACATGAGACCCTGATTACCTCGTAATGATCACTTCTGCATGACATCATTCAGCCCTCTACTCCGCAGTCGTATCCTGTTAACTCTATTAATCTAATCTAATTATACACACACACACACACAAAGTAGGACAATTTCAAGGAAGTTTTTTTTTTTATTTTTTTCTTGATTGTCACATTTATTGATTGACAAATGTCATTTTTAATTTTTTTTTTTTGCGTACCTATATATTAGTATATGAAAACTTAAAATCTCAAATTACCCTTCATTAAACTTAACGGATTTTTTAACACTGTTAAATGAAATTAATAGAATAGTTACAAAAAAAAAATATTTACCATACGGTGATTAAAGTGGCAATTTGATTAGGAAATTCCTCAATTGCTGTAAAACAAATAAAGGAATATTAGAATTTAAGACCATGCATTCACAAATTTGATTTGCTTCTCACAAAAATAAAGAAAATAATCAATTAATTATAAATTAATTATGAATTAATCGTGAGAGGAATGAATATCAAAATTTCAGCAAAAATCAAGTATTTTTCTTTGCATTAATTAACATGTATCAAGGGAAGTAGATGAATTAGAATAAATTGTCAAACGCATGAATAAAATTATAAAGGAAACGGATCAGAACAATTTAAAAGGACATGTTTGGACTAATTATAGCCTTTAACACGAAAACACATGTTGACATTTGAATTGTTGCCAAATTTGTTCTTGAAAATTAAAAAGGAAATGTTTGGTTACAATTGTCTATTTACAATACGTACCAAATTAATGCACAATTTATGCAAATTGTGGGCACACTTAAATGTAAATTTACCTTTCATATACACCGCACAACAGCTATATAAATTAATTCTGTAATTCACTTTTTATACCATCCAGATTCATTCTTCACTTATTGTGTGAAAACACAATATTTTCAACTTCACTCAATTTCATTCTATTATATGAACATCCTAACACATTTTTTCTGCATTTCTTTTTTGCAGGATAACATACATTAACGGAAGAGTATATGGTAAACCAATTAATTCATTTATTGTACATTTCATAAAACAATATTGATTGCTATAATTTTAATCTATAATTTTTTTCATAATTCATATTTCAAAATCAAGAGTCATTTTTTCGCCTATGTGTTCATAGAGTTGAGTTTGTTGATTTTTTTAATCTTAGTATTATCTTCAAATCATCAAATGCTAGATTTGATTAAAATACCAATTCATAATATTTAAGTTATACTAATGTCTATCCTTGAATATGTGTGTGTGTGTGCGCGCGCGCGTATATATTTATAAATTGTTAAGTTTAACAACGAAAGAACACAGAAAACTTCATGAAAGAAAAAATGCAAAATATTTAGATTTATTTTAAAGGAAATTTATTTTCACAAATTAATTGGTTACCCATTTGGGATCAATTTAAGTGACACAAAGTATCTAAAAAACAGGTGCAAGAGTAAGAGTAGGAAAATGTGACTTTTAAAATTTAAATAAGTAAAAATATTGTGAAAATGAAAGTGGGAGCGACAGTTGAGAGCAGGAATGAAAGCACTAGAACAGGAGTAGGAGCAACGACCCAAAAGAAAAGGATTATGTGAATTAGTCTTAATACATTATGTTTGATAATCAGGCCCAATAAATTAATTGGTTACCTATTTTAGGTCCAATCTAAGTTACATAAAGCATCCCAAAAGTAGAAGCAAAGAGCAAAAGCCAAAGTAGGGAAACTTCACTTTTAAAGCTTCAGTAAAAAGTTACAAAAATGAGAGCATGAGTGGCAGTTAAGAGCTAGAACGATAACCCAAAAGAGAATGATTGTGTAACTTAGTGCCCAATGCATTATGTTTGACAATCAAGCCCAACAAATTAATTAGTTATTTATTTATGACTAATCTAAGTTACACAAAATGTTCTGAAAACAGCTGCTAGAAATGGGAGTAAGAGTTAGAAAGCGTCGCTTATATAATCTAAGTAAGTAAAAAAGTTGTAAAAATATAAGCATGAGTGGTATTTGAGAGAGGGAACAGAAGTGCGAGAGCAGGAACGATGACCCAAAAGAGAAAGATTATGTAACTTAGGCTCAATGTAATATGTTTAACAATCAGGCCTAATAAATAAATTGATTGCTCATTTGGGTTGTATCTAAGTTACATGAAGCATTTTGAAAGCATGAGTAAAGAGTGGGAGTGAGAGTAAGAAAATATCACTTTTAACATTTAAGGGAACAAGTTGAAAACATGAGAGGGGGAGCGGCAATTAAGAGCAGGAATGACAACTCAAAATAGAAGGATTATGTAACTTAAGGCCTAATATATTATGTTTAACAATCAGGCCTAACAAATTAATTAGTTGCTCATTTGGGCTCAATCTAAGTTATACAAAGTATCCCAAAAGCAAGAGTTAAAGTGAAAGTAAGAAAGCACCATTTTTAAAATTTAAGTAAAAATGTTGTAAAAATGAGAGCAAAAATAGTTGTTAATAACAGGAGCAGCGGCCTAAAAGAAAACAATTATGTAACTTAGGGCTCAAAATATTATGTTTGACAATCTGGAGCGGGAGCGGGAGTGTCCTGAAGGCTGGAGTCGAGAGTATGAGTAAGAATAGGAAAATGTTACTTTTAAAATTTGAGTGAAAATGTTGAAAAAATGAAAGCGAGAACGGCGATTGAAAAAAATAATGATTATATAACTTAGGCTTAACGCATTATGTTTGATAATTTTGGCCATTCAATTAACTACTTTTTATTTCATACGTATATACTAAAAAACAGTAAAGTCTTAAACTTGAGCTCTGCAAGTCTATTACATATCCTAATTAGACTCAACCCAATATTTACTAATAGATATATATTAATCAAACATTTTAACAAAACATGTTAACAAGTAATTTTGGCCCATTTAACTATAAATTAATTAATAGTGCAGTGTTTTTTTTTCTTTAAAAAAATCATCACAATAGTTTTCCATCCAATTGAACCTTACATCTGGGGAATATGGTAAAAGGCTACACAATCTGTTACATTTCCAATGACTTTAAACTTTGTTTTGAAAATCTATTGGAAGATAGGCATAGTAATTAAGCATGTAATAAATTGCAATTACTTTTAAAAAATCTTGAATTTTCTAATATTAGTGTATTAAAATCTAATGCATTACTAATATTATTATTACGGTTGTGTTATTTTTAACTTTCCCATAAACATACTTAGAGTCTAAGTTAGAGAGTTTTTTTTCCTCAAAAACAAGAGTACTTTAGTGTATGCTAGAGCAAGAATAGCTCAACATAGAGATGTTTGTTTTGATTAAAAAATTTTAATATGCATTCCCATTTGATTTTTTACAGCACTTTATCTTAGATAAGATCTTTTACTAAGGGCAAAAATATTTATCATGTTATTCTTTCTTTTTATATATATATATGTTAAATCTAATATTGTAAGTCATGTATTTTTTTCATTGACATATATTTGGTGACTTATATATTGGCAAAAAACAATACTGAAGATATTCCCAAAACTATTATATGATTATTTGTTTAATTACACAATTAGAAGTTCTATTTGGTTCGCACAACACTTTATTTCATAGATTATTAATTTTTAGGAATCACTTTAGATAAACTAGACTACGATTTCTATTATTTTTTTACTTATTGCTTTCCATATGTTTTTTCATAAATAATTTAATTATTGATATGTTTTACACTTTTTTTTTTTGGATCTCGTAGCAATGCCAGTTATTTAAACTAGTTGCCATGTTTTATGCCAAACAATGCAACATTTAGCTATGTTCTTTCTTTCCAACATTTTCCCTCTCTATATGACATCGTCTCACAACACTACGTGGCATGAGATGGGCATTTCCACAACCTTTAGTATATTCTATAGATAGGAATAATGGCAAGGTGACATAGTGATGGCTCAATTTCGGCTATCTATTAAAAACAACTCGAAAGGAGAAAGTTTGAGCCAATTGGCCAAATTCAATTTGGAACTTGACTTTTATAATTTGTCTTTAACCAAAAAATTTCTAACTCGAACAAACCTTAATTTTAAGGATAAACTGAACCAGCTTTAACTCAAAAAATTTGGGTTTAGGTCAAGTTTGAGCCTTCCTCCCCACTCGGACTCCCCTGCTCGGTGCTCCCTTCCTCCACTGTTGCTCCCTTTTCACGCCCCTCCTCCATCTCCAAGCTTGTCCACCATGCCACCATTGCCTTCGCCGCATTTGCTATCTCTGCTGCCCTTCTCTACACCACCACTAGTTCCCTCAACATGGTCCGTCTCTCATCTGATATCATATCCACCACCACTTTCCCCATCATTTTTATGTTCCTTGGTTCAAGGCCTTACTTGCCAATGGGGCTTCGATGTGAGGTTCAAGGTCTCAACAACCAGCGAGTAGTAGTAAAAAATGAACAAACAACTCAAGTTCACTCGAGTTCGGGTTGGTTCAAGGGCCATTCGTGACTTGTTCAATTTGTTTATCAAATCAAGTATAAACAAAATTTTCAGCTCAGTACAAAAATCAAACTAAGTTTAATTTACTTATTACTTGGCTCAACTCAAGTTTAGCTTTTTCTCTTAATTTAAGTAAACAACTCGAGTTTGATCGGCTAAAATTATATAAAATTTACAAATTGTATAAAACATAACCACACAATAGCTACTAATATTTTTTCTCTCTCATATTCCCTACAATATTTATTATTTTAGACAAATTTTAGACTTTTACAATATTTCAATATTTAGTATTTATTTTACAATATTATCCTTCAAACTTCCAAATTATTATTCACATTTTTAGTCTTCTTAATTTGTGGGAAAAAAATTAATAAAAAATTAAAAATAATATACAAAAAAATTTCTTAACTTTTATTGGCCAGGGAGGACATGTTAATAAGCTCAGGAATCTAAGAATTGCTCCAGTAACCAAACGTCAGAAAACCTGAACCAGTTCCACTTTCTCTTTCATTCCCATATGAAACCGATGTCAAAATCAAACTCCAAAGCGTTCCCGTTCCATGAGAGGCCAAAAACCTGCTAGAATTTGTAGCGAATCAGATATCTCTAACTCTGCGGTGATTCCAGGTACGCCTAAACTAATCCATAGTTTATCCGCAATTTCTTTGCGCGAGCCTGAACTTGCCCGCCTGCGAAATTACCAGATTCAAATGACTTTCGAGTTATGTGTTAATTCCTTGGAAAAAAGATCTCCAGGGCTCATGGGATCACATAATCATGGTACTTAAGTTTATCAAGAGCAGAGCAAATGCGTTTTATGCGCCAACGTACATGTATTTTGCAGGATAACTCTTGACAGAAGAAGAGTTGAAATTTGCTTATGGGAATATGAATAGCTTGAATTGCTAATCTATGATGGAACTCAAAGTAATTCGATCCATCGCACTCTCTTGCAGATGTGCTTGTTTATTGGACAGCCGCAAACAAGCGGTTTATGCCCCTTTTGAATGCAAGTTGAGGGCAAATTTCCACTATATCTGCTTTGGGAGGCTGTCTTACTGTTACAATTCATCTAAGGATTAGTATGTGAATATGAGCACCTTGGCCTTGTATATCATCATCTGCTTCATTAATTCATAATACTGATTTGTGTTTAGGAATGATAGAAAAGGTTCATGGAAGTCAGTACTTTGTCCACGCAGAGGACTTTGCTAGGTGCTAGGCTACATGTGCCTTAGGCTTGTCGTGCAGTTACTGTAATGTGCTTGAGGCACTACATTTGTGGGAATGCTCTGAAATATGTGCCCCTTTTACTTCCTGATATCTGGTCCGGGGCATATTGAAACTTTTGCATCTCCGAGCATGTCAATTAGGACCATTCCCTCATCATAAAGATTATGTAGTGTTTATTTATCTGAAACTGGTGTCGAATCTCATTTCTTGCTCTGCAATTCAGTTCAAAACCTCAGACCCCTCCTTACCAAAGTTATCTTTGTCCGTGTCCTTAGCGTACATGGAATTTCGTACTGATTGTAGTCCATTCCGCAGATTTCAAGCTGTGGCATAAAATCCATGGCATGGAAAAGGTATGAATATCTTATGGAATAGACTACTGGGAGTGGTATTGTGTTTGCAGAAAATAATTTTAATTCTTAAATATTTGTTTGTTTACTGAGAAATTTTGACTTTATCATTATTTGCACATTTCATCACTGATAAAAATATTGGGTTGGGCTTTTATACGAACTTGATTCTTTTTGCAGTAGCCCTAGACAGGATGCCATATTTCCAATTACTGTCCAGGTTGCCAGCCATATTAGAGTCCATGCAGTTACTCTTTCTTCACCTTCTCCTGTACTGTCTTTCATTGAGAGTGCACATGAGGGACAACATGTTTCACGGATTAATTTAGAGGACTCCGATACTCAATCATGTAATGAAGGAAAAGCTACTTCAGCTCTGCATGATGTACATATAGTAAGTGAAGTGAAATCATATAGTGTCGCAACTCTTTCTATTTACCTGAAGAAACAATGGGAAAGAGAAAAAGACGGTGGCTTCTGTACTTGATGGCAATTCTTGAATGTACTTTCAGTCATTCAGTAAATTGTTTTAAAAGAAGATAAGATCTTTTTCTTTAATCATCCAAAATGTTCTCTCTTTTCTTTTCCCTAGTTTCCTTCAGTTGCAAACTTGCATTTGCTACCTTGAAAGCTGATGATACAATGATTTGCTATTTTTTCAGTCAACTCAGCTGGCAGAGGATTTTCTTGAGTTAGCTAAGGAGAATACCAAGAAAGATCTTGAGACCTGTGGGTTTCTTGGTGCCTTTCTTGTAAGAGCCATGATTTCTTTCTCATGGTCGGGGATTTTGATGCTTTCATTTGCTATATTACGTATTGGTATTTTAGCAACAAACTTGATAGTTATAAGTTAAAAGTTTTACACTGAGAACTTCAATTTTTTTACAGTGTTAGAAGCATTTGATACTGCGACATAAAGAAAGGTGTACATAAAGGGCTAGTGAGTGGATGCTGAGAAGTGTAACAAAATTTATCTAAACAGTAAGGATTGCAGCTAGCAACCAGATAAATTCTACCTGATCATTTCAAATAACCTCTTCAAAACCATTAAGTTTTCAGTTCAATTTTGCATTGACTAAAAGTCCTTCCTAACTGTCAAGCTAGTAGAGATCTAAAATTGGACATTGACCTTCTTAAAGAAGTTGAGAACCAAAATCAATGCCAATATTTCTATTCATTTCATGATTTCTCAGGAGGCTTCATTTTGTTATAACCCTAGATTCAAAAGTGTGCAGCTTGACAACAGTGAAAATACCTCTGTAGTTTGATATTCTTGTTTTTTTACCGTTATCATCTGTTTAGATTCAGTAACTTTTTCCTTGTGTTGATTTCTGTAATTTCTAAACTTATATTCAATGAAACTAGCATTTTATTTCCTTTTGAATTAGTCCAACGCTTTAGCATGTTGAAGCACACATTGACATCAAATAATTAGTGGATATGAAATTAGTTAGTCCCTGGAACCATTTTGCAACCTCAGTTGATATTAATTTAAGGTTGGTGTGTTTTCTGGTATCATCCTTGTCCTTCCATAAATTTAACAGGAGCAAGGGACTTTTTATGTGACAACTCTAATAATACCCAAACAGGAATCAACTTCAAGTTCTGTAAGTACATATCAGCATTTTCTTGACTTGCCAAGCTTAATGATTAAGGTAACTTAGCTTGTTATTTATACTGTGACAGTGTCAGGCAATAAATGAAGAAGAAGTTTTCTCTATTCAGAATGACAAATCACTTTTTCCAGTGGGGTGGATTCATGTATGCCATTCTTCTATGTTACTGGATCCTTTTCTTTAACCTATCCTGTGACTCTTTCCCGATTCAATTTTGTTGCCAAAATAGACAAAGCAGTAGTGAGTTTCCATGGTATATTCAAGCTGAAACTTACAGTTTCTTTCTTGTTTATTTTCAGACTCATCCTTCTCAAAGTTGTTTCATGTCATCTGTCGATCTCCATACCCAGTACTCCTATCAGGTAATTGGTTTTTGAGACTGTGAATGCATTCCTGCAGTCCAATAAGGACTCAGTTACCACTTACGAGGTCTTAGCTATGTGACACAGGTTTAAACTTTATATTCTTTTGTCTCGGTTAAAGGTGCTTGTAAAATGTGAGTGCATGTATGCTGAGCAGAAATATACTTGAATAGACTTTACATTATATAAGAAAAATCTAGTGTTTTTATATGTTCAGAAATCTTTCCAGATGTCGCTGGAAATTTGACCATAATATTAATGCCACGCAAGTATGATTTTCACCTTCTTCTCGGCACTTTCAGGTAATGGTACCTGAGGCTTTTGCTATTGTTGTGGCTCCAAAGGATGACTCTAGGTCCGTAATCTATGTGCGATGATGCAATAATTGCATGCTTTATATTTTTAACTTTTTGCATATAAGATTGACACCAGATTTTCCTGCATACATGTAATATGCATGTATTGGGCAAGATTTGTGCATTCTCTGCAAGTTTTCTGGTATTCTGTGACTGGTCCTAATTTTTGTTTTCCATTTTGTTCATGTGAAAATTATAGATTTCCTGATCTGGATTCCATTTAGCTAATGTATCTGATTCCTTGTCTATGAACCCTTTAAAATGTACGGATAGAATCTCATTTGACTATTAGTGTCTCTTAGAGCTGACACACAAGCACATCAACAAATAATTTGAATAAGATTAAATAGAGGAAAAATGGATTCGAAGTAGGGTGAAAAATAAAATGACTTTCCTACTGATGCTTTATTAACATGATATGTATAAATGGGTTTAAGCACCTTTCTACCAGCTTTTATGAAACAAAACAGGAACCGCTGTTCTTATGGTGCAGCAAGAAAGTGCATAGGTTTCTTTTTGCTCCTTCTACATCCTATGATGAAGCTCATCAAACTCTTTCCAGGAGTTGCGGAATATTCCACCTCTCTGAGCCTAGTGGTATGAACGCTCTGAAAGAGTGCCAAAAGGAAGGATTTCATCTGCACAAGGAAACATCAGATGGGAGCCCAATTTATGAGCACTGCTCCCACGTGTATAGAAACTCAAATATAAGGTTTGAGATCTTTGATTTGCGTTGATGTAATTCCATCTTGTTCAAATGTAAATGCACATTTGCTTGCAACAGGCAAGCATTAAGCTACTTGTCACTGCAAAGTAACAGATAACAGCAATAAGTTTATGCATGTAGCAGTAGCCTGTAATAATAGAGATGCATCAGTTGAAGGGTTTCTGTAACCTGTGGAATCCAGTTTGTCGTGAGGGGACGGTCTTTTGTGTTCAATGTCTTCTATCCGGCTGTTAGTTTTTCTAGTTTGCCCTGGTCCAGTAATGTCCAATTGTTTTCCCAGGTATATATTATTTGAGATATTGTTCTGTGATCTGTTTACATTAACAGCTTTGGTAGATGGAGGAAACGACCTGATCCCACTATCTAGAAAGGGGAAAAGAAAAATTGTGTTACAAATCAACACATCTGCCTAACGAAATCAGCCTAGCGACCGACCATTAGGATCAGTCAGCCTAACGTATGAAGAAAAGCTTCTTTCCTGACCCCTGAGTTCCTACTTGTTCACATTGACATGGGTGCAAACCCCCAGCTGCCTGTACGGCCAAACCGCCTTGTATTTCTGGCCGTCTTCTCTGCCCTGGTGTATGTTGCCGTCTTGCTCTTACCACCACTTCCTTGCTTCACCTTGTGATCATTCCCAACTTCCACAGATTTGGAAGCATATTTCAAGAACATAGAAGTGCTCTTGAAGTTGCTTTTGCTCCTTTGCTTATTCAGGTCTCTGGACCTCAGCAGGGTGAAGAACCCCATAAAATTGCTCTTCTCATGCGCCTCCGGAGGCGCAGGCACAACTTCCCTCCCGGACAATTTCCAGTGTGGCCCCGCTGGTTCAGATTGATCTTGTTCCTCCACAGTTAATAGCTCTCCCAATGGCAGCCGTGGTGGTGGCTTAGATAGGCCGGGGTCGCTTTCAGCACCATCAGCATAGAGGAGACTTTGATCGAATAGGGGGTAAACCGGAGGGTCAAAGAGAGCACCTTCCGGATTCGTCAAAACGAAGGAAAAATCTTCTTCAGCGTTGCTATGTTTCTGATCCATACCTTCATCCTATGAGTCGTCTCCCGGTTCATGAGTTGTAGTTTGGTGTCGTGAAAACAGAAGGAGGAATGGAAGCGAATATATGGAGAGGCAGTTGGGTTGACTCTTGGAAGGGGAAGGGGAAGGCGAGGGAGGTGGTAACGTGTAGTAAATATGAAGACGACTTGTCAATTGTCAAGTTGGTTGGTTGGCGACGTTGTAGAGTTACACGGAAGCGGGAATGTCAAGGCTCTCGGGATGCGAAGCCAAACCAAAGCAAAGGTTAAGGTTTGCTTAGCCAACAGAAGAAAAAATAAAGCCGCGTAGATTTGCTATAACGTAAAAGGTTAATGGTCCCTAACCTTTTTACGTTTTCCTAAACGGGTTTCTAACTTTAATTTTGTCCTATTAAAGTCCTTTACCTCATATTTTTGTTCCGAGTATGGTCATTCCGTTAATTTTACAGTTAAAGTTAACAGAATCATCAAGCCTTTTAATTTAACATTTTCTCCACCTCTCTCTCCATTCATAGTTTCCCAGAAAAAAACATAAATTCCTAAGTGAAAAATCACCAGAAATCTGATTTTCTCTCTTCCTTCCATGGCTGTAATGGCCACATTCTTTGCCACTCACTAGCAGAATTACCAACAGCTTTAAATTAGATAGTAACACAGTAAAGAAATCCCCCTCCCCTCCCAGTTTTAAACTTCTCATTTCCCTTTAACCTCAAGCGCAGGTGTCCGTTGATCCCATGAAGTCCTGATCAATCTCAGCTGCAATCTTCACCCTCCAAATCTCATCGTCAGAAGAATCGAGACAAGGACTATCCATATGGGCCTGGCTTTAGTGGCAGCGATCGCACTCTCTTCTCTAATCATTATTAGCCTCGTTATTATGGCTCTAGTCGATGGCCACAATATCCCGATGCCACTAGAGGGACTGTTCAAGCAGGTTACAGTGTCGCTGGACAAGAGCTTCTGAGGAAACTCCATCAACTTGCTGGACACCGACCCTTGGATTCAGAGGACCGTCTAAGGCTTTGAGCTAGAGCAAATCTCACCATCTCTCTACACAGGGTTCAGAAGACCCCAAATTCATATAATATTCCACTGCTCCTCTTTCGCAGGAGAAATCTCCACGACCCTGGGGCTTTTCCTTGTAAGAGAGCAAAAGATGGACTTCAAAATCCCATTCGCGCTAGCTAATGAAGGCCAGCTCTTGTTCCCACCGCCATTGTTGTCAACATGAACAACAGAGATCTTCTCGTGAAAGTTGGGGCGGCACTTGTTGCAGGAAACAGAGTGGTCGGGCTCATCCCCAAATTGGTGATGCCTCTTGGTGCTAGATAGCGACCTGATCGTGACGGTGAAGCGGCTGGATGTGATGAAACTAGCGGCCACTGCGAATGTGTTCGAGCAATAGATGGAATCGATGAGTGCGCGCGTGTGTGTGTGTGTTTTATTCATAGACTTAAGGATGCTTTCAGTGTTAAGGAATAAACTGTAGAGATTGAAATTGGCATTTTTCCTAAGAATCCCTTAAAGTTAACATGAAATTAACAGAAGGACCACAATTGGGATAAAAGTGAGAATTTTGGGAACTTTAAGAGGATAAAATGAAGATTAGTGACCCGTTGAGAACAGCGTAAAAAGGCTAGGGACTATAAATGAAATTTACCCTAAAGTAAAAGTAAGACTTCAACGGATTTGTATTGGGTATTGGTCACATAAGTCTTGGGTCTTCCCACTTACCTGATCAATTCCCAATACGAGATATGAATTGGACCAATTGTTAATGCTGCGCAGTAGTCCAAACTAATTCTTTCTTCTTCTTTTTTTTTACAAAAAATATATTGCTCCAATACACCATATGCATAACTGCACTTACTCGGATTTTGCTTGTTTATTGACAGAGTTCAACTTTTCTTATACTTGACTCTTTCTCCTGGCTATCTATTTGCCATTGGTTTTTTAATCACTTGTTAGGTATTTTTCAGTTAAATCTAATTGCATTGCCATTGGCCTTCTATCCACGTCTTTTTTCAACAATTCTTGCTATTGTCAAATTTTTCAACAATTCACCGTCGAGAGGGTTAAAATCAAGCGACCTTCCCTCCTAAAGCTACCTGCCCTGCAACTCCTCGGCCCACCCTCCTCCTCCATATGCCTAACCCTTATTTTAACAGGCAGAAAGTGTACCGCTACGCTAGTGCTAGTCTTGGAAAACTAAGGAATTGAGCCAGATCCCCAGAGCCCAATTGAAATCCGATCGTCATCAAATGATCTCCAAATAGAGATGCTTAGAGTAACAGAGCACATTAATGTATTTTTTATGCAACATGCTCTTCCTTCCGGTACTTTTTCTGTATGTTGGTTCGGTTCCCAAAAATGAATCTAGAAAGATATTTGTGGAAGAGCTCGCTGCACTCTTCGAGCCGATGATATCCACAAAATAGGCCATTGGACCAACTCTGTCGTCCGCTCCATCAACTTGGACCGGTTCGTTAACTGTGTCTTTAATCTCATTTTTTATTTCTGAATCCAATCAATGAATTTGATCTTAATTTTTCCAATTCCAAGTTTCGTCTGTCGCATAACATCAACCGGGGTTCAACCTACCGGCAATCCCCAGGGAACGAGGCGAGAGGGTGGGCTGCTGAGGTGGCAAGGCAGGCGATTGGAGGAGGAGGGAACGTAGCCAGATTTTAACTCTCTTGACAGTGAATCGACGGTGGGAAGGCAAAATGGCGGTTGGAAGAAGAACCGAAGAGAATTGAGATCCATTGTGGATTGAAATTTGTTTGCATGTGAAAGAGATCATCCAGGTTACAATATATTGACATTTCCGCCCATTTGTGAACGGTTTTTGTCATTAACGTTAAAGTTTTGAATAATTTATTTAATGGTTAAGATGAAAATACTAAACCTAAAAGCTAAAATATACCATTGGATAGTTTTTTTAAAACTCTAACACTAATCACTGACGTTAATGCCAATGAGGCATTCAATCCAAAGTGTCGTGAAATGTTTAGACAAACAAATATGTTACTAATGAAGGGTAGGGTTGTATATGAACTGAACAAATATGAACAAACTCTGCTCATGTTTGTTCGTTTAAATTTCAACCGAACACAAACACGGGTATGAATAAGCCCTCTTCATTTTTAGTTGTTCGTTTGATAAAAAACGGTATTCACATCCATTAGTGAACAACAATAAACAAACCAAATGAATGAAATGTCAGTGAACAGAAATAAATGAACACATTTCCAAACAATGTATATAAACAAGTTCATGAACAATTTAAATGAACATAAATAAATAAATACATACATAAACACAAACAAACATTACCTTGGTCTAAATAACCAACAAAAACACAAACTTAAAAGGAGTTGGGGATCACATGTGGATGGTTTATGCAGACACAAATGGATATATATTTTAATATAAATAATAAATTAACAAATAAAGAAATGAACAACAAATAAACAAACAAACAAATATAAATGAACAATAATCGAATTATTCGTGAACATAAATAAATGAACATAGGCTTATTTGTGCCCATTCATTCATTTGTATAAACAAATAAAAAATTATATTCGTGTTCATTCATTTAGCATAATCAATGAATATAAATAAACTCTTGTTGAATAGTATACCGAATACTCTATTTATTTATGATTATAATGGAGGCTCATGAGAGGACTTAGGTGTCCCGATTTAGGGAGTTTGAAACCCTAAGTGTGCCAGATCAATGCTCAAGGGGCCATTATGCGTTTTAGTCAAATTCAAGGGCTCATTATTGATTTTGGCCGTTATATTGAAGATTTTGCTTGGCTGCTGTTGCATTGGATTGTAATTCATTCGTTTTATTCTTAATACTAAAAATAAACTACCATGAACTCTAACTCCTTACCAAGGCAACTTAGTAAATATGTCTTCTGTTTTGAATTTTTTTTAACTAGCTTACTTTAGTTATCTCGTCTTTTATTCATGTTTTCAGTTTCTTCCAACAATTTGTTTTACATTAAAAAAAAATCAAAACATGTCCTTTTCATTTTGGTATTCTGAACCAATTTGAAGGAAGAGTATTTGTGTGTGTTGGGGGGCGGGGGGAGTGGGGAGTTGGAAGTTAGTTTGCCTATTTTTTGAAACCTAAAGAATATCAAGCTACATTGACTAAGATTAAACTTGCTTACAATACAGGGTATTGCCTAGGCCGAAACTTGGGCAGCATTTTTGGGCGCCAAGCCAACTAACGTGAGTTGGCTAAGACAAAGTATGTCATCATTCAGCCATACTATCTTGCTGAGCAAGAATCCCTTTTTAAGATTTTAGCCAAAAAGGGCCTCAATTTAGTATTCAAGTTGAAAACAAGTAGATGCACTGTTAGTTACAAATATTTAATTTTCATTGTAAACTGGTCTTCAATCTCCATTTATTGCATATTGTTCCCAAATTTATGTCATTAATGCACTAAATATTGATATGACACTAAACAAGACTTAGTTGTCACAAAAACCCAATGGCCTATATGCATACTTTGTCCCTCATTTTTACAAACTCGCAAGAGTTAATTCTTTAACTTTGACTCGACTTAATCCTAAACTTTGATAAACTATGTGACTTAATCCTCAAATTTTGATAAATTATGTGAATTAGCTCTTTCGTTGATCCGTTGAGTTTTTTTTTTTACCAAAATCATGAAACCACGTTCTTCTTCAATTCAAAAGCAATTGGCCAATGGCGAAGGGCAAATGGTAGTGCTTGACTGAGCTGCTTGTAGGCTATGCAAGTTGATTTTATGGCAGGTTGACTTTCGGTGCCCTAATGTAGCGGCAATTATTAGGAATAAATGAAGAACAACTTCCTCACTCTACTTGTGTATGATGGTGGTGGAGGCAGTGGATTTAAGGCTTGAATAGGGTAGGGAAGAATCGCAAATGTCTCCCTTCCTTATTCTGGTGTCACATTGGCGTGTGAAGCCTAAGAATTATGATGTAGTGTAGGGAAAAGTGATGGTAACAAGCTGGATCTGCTAAAAGTGGCAGATCCGCAACTTGGAAGTGATGATGAGGGCAAAAAATACCAAGTTGTATAAGAATGAAAGAGACTAGCTCACTCAATTTTTCAAAGTTGAAAGACTAAGTTGATTGAGCCAAATTTAAAGGACTAACTGCTTGAGTTAGCGAAGTTGATGGATCAAATGTGTATTTTGGCTAGACACAATTTACATACGGAAAAAATTGATTGCCTAACTGGTACACTAATGATAAAATAATTATCAAACAATTAGAATATATTAGAAGGCGATAATTACCAAACAGTTTGAATTCATTAACTTTCAACGTAACCATTTTTCATCAAAATTTAAATTTAAATTTAAATTTTTTTTGTAATTTTCTTTATATAAATTCATTTTGTATCATCATCTTTTATAGTTAATAGATCATTTAGAATATTAGTTTTACCTTTCTGTATATCGAGTTTCAGTGTCAACTTATTCTTACTATGGCGAGAGACCAAATTACAACAAATTATAAAAATTTGGGTAAATAACATCCATCATTCATGAACTAAGATCCATGTTTTGGATTCATCTTGAAACTACAAAACGTTACACTTTTTATCCTTTAACTATGAAAATATTGCACCATTCATCATGCCGTTTACTGCAACTGTTAAAATAGATGAAAAAAATGTGAAAAACTAGTTTTAACTCTTCAAAAATTTCTATTTGTCATAAAAATCACAAAACTTTTACATCTTACAATAAAACCTCCTCCCAACCACCCTTTTTTCTGCATGACCGTACCACCTTTTACTTTGCCTATTCGGCTCTTGCATCTTCCACCGTTGATTCCAATCCTCCAGGTCAAGTCTCCTTGACTCTAATTAGGATGTGAAGGCAACATAGTTTGTTGAGCTCCTATTTTCAGAGCCTGCAAATTGAGTCATTCTTTATCTAGTGCTATTTGAGGAGTTTTAGGTAATGAAACAATTGAATTCAGAGCTCAAGGAATTTGAGCTTCACATTCTCTCCTTTCAACTTAAAGGCCTCGCCATCATAGGCTAAGGCGGTGTCTTTTGCCATGTCAAAGGTACCAAGCCAAAGACTAGTCCTGTTATGAGGGAGATGAATCTTAGACACCCATTTTCCCTAATGCCTTTGCGTTACGCCCCGGTAAAGCTTTGTAGCATTAACTAGCTGCACTAGTGGCCTCAACAATGGGCATCCGTTCGGCCCTAGTTTGTTCATCATCATCATCCTTCCCTTTGGGCTCAGATTTAGTGAGTCACTCCAATACCACAACCGCTGCTGCTGCTACAATAGCGACAAGTCTCCTGCAAAATAAGGCGGATAAGTAATGCTCTACTACTGTTGACAAAAAAAAAATCATCTATTGCTACTACTAAGGCAGCGGCTACAAAAATGGCATAAGGGTCAAGGTTGCTTTGGAGGACGAAGATGAAGAAGATGAAGAGGAAACATTAGGAAAAGTGAAAGAAGGTGATTGATGGGCTAAATATGAAACGGGTTTTATTGTAAGATTTAAAAGTTTTGAGGTTTCTATGACAAATAGAAAGTTTTCATGTGTTAAAACTAGTTTTTTTTTTTCATTTTTTTCATTTACTTTAACTATTGTAGTTAACGTCAAGATGAATGATGTAACATTTTCATAGTTAAAGGATAAATGGTGTAACATTTTGTAGTTTTAAGATGAATCTGAAACATGGGTTTTAGTTCAGGGACGATGGGTGCTATTTACCCTAAAAATTTGGAACGGTATACAGTAAAATGAAGATTGAGTATCAATTTAGAATGAGAATTAGAAGGTTAAGACTAGTGGTTACCTAATTGAATTTTTTTTTATAATCAGAAACAAATATAACAGAGGGGAGTTAATGAAATATAGAAGTAGCAATATGATGAGTGAAAGAAACCTCGGATCTAGGGACCATGATTATCGAGTAATATTATATAGAACTCATTGGGTTCACCATATGTTGTATGGAAGTCATAATGACAGTATTCACCGATAGAGAATCAGATAACACTTGAAGTGCCTGAGAACAATTTGTAAGAATTGTTATAGAAGTGATGTGATAAGCAGATGCGCATAATGAAATTTCATGGATTGCCCGTAACTCAGCCTCCAATGCAAATTCACACGAAGTGATGAGAATTTCTTTACGCTACCTAGGAGGAGCATTGAAGCCTAAACAACCAATGTGGCTGCACCAACGCCAGTTGATTTACGCCAGGACCTATCAGTACTGACTATATCTGGTTTAGCAAGAGCATACTAGTTCCTAAAGTGACCCCAAGTACGACAAATAGTAGGAGGAAGGTTCAAAAGGAATGAGGAAAATATCTACTGGAAATCTCTAGCAAAATAGAGCTGACAAAACAGATCAACCCGTCTAGCGATTAATGAGGGTATGTGGAAAGGAGTATTTTTAAAAATGCTATAATTCCTACCAATCCAGATAGTCCAGAAAGTATATACAAGAAAGCAAATCCAGTTTGGCAGAAATTGCTTTTAATGAAACAACAGATCAGCGAGCAACGATTCAAAAGGTGAAGAAGGTGAAGGGGAGTGCAAAAGTTACCTCATAAATCCTGAAAACCTAAGCAATCCCAAAAAGGTGGACCATTGATTCTAAAGTAGCAGGGCAACGGGGGCAGAGTGGGTCCACAAAGTCACCATCATAAGCCAATTTTTCTCGTGTTAATAAAGCTCAAGATAGGCAATTCCACAAAAAGTTTTTAATTTCTACGGGATGCAAGATGCCTAAATAGACTTGAGGATAACTACAAATCAGAATGAGAAGGCAATCTATAGAATTCCCAACAGGACTAAGAATAATAGCAGACTTCTTCCGAAGTTCTAAGCTATAATCTTGTTTAACAGTAAAAGATCCCAAAGCATTACCCATCTAGGATATAGCATCACGACCATCCATCACAAATGAAGGAGGAATTTGTAACATAAGTTTACTATTTATGTAGGGAAAATGGCATTTAGAACTATAACCTTCCACTAACACTCTTCTAGGTTGTAAAGATCTAAATGCCAAAGATTAGGATCCCTAAAAACATCCCCAGGAAACGTTTAGAAATAATCTAGCATAATGCCAAAAAGCCATACATCCTCCCAAACCCGAATTGATTTCCCATCACCTATATTCCCGAGCAAGTGATCTTTAAGAAAGTCTTGTTCATATAGTAGACTTTGCCAAATGGTAGTTCATTTCTTGTAGCCTTGGTGGATCAGACAGAATGCAACTTTCCATATTTAGCAGTAAGCACTTGATAGACTAGAGTATTGTTGTTACCCGTAAAAATACACCCAAAAGTCTTTGCGAGTAGAATTAGATTAATTAATCATAGATGTTTTATCCTATGCCTACTAAGACCTTTTTCGAAGTTTAAAGAGCCTTTGGTGCCTAAGATGAACACTTGGTTATCCTGAGTACAAGACCACTAAAAGTAAATGAATTGCTTAGATAGATTATCAGACATAGATACTGAGACCTTCAAAAGATACATGATTATCGGATATAGTTACTGAGACCTTCAAAAGACACATAACATATATAGGGATGGATGACAAATTCAAATGAATAAGGGTAAGATGACCCACATGATTTAGTAATTTTCTTTTCCATCTAGCTAGATACTTATGAACCTGGTTTACAAGAAACTAAAAAAAACTGCAGCGTGAGAGATTTTGATTAAAAAAAAAAGACCCAAATATGATGGGATTACATCACTAATTTGAAAAGCCAACATTTGGATGATATCACCCTTAACAAAGCCCATTATATTGCTGCTAAAAAGCCATTTAAATTTTTTAAAATTAACCAGGTAGCCTATTGCAATTTCAAAGTCTTGAAGAGTTTGATGAAAGGCCCGGATAGTAGGCAGCATTAGAGACAGAAGCAGACAAGGCAGTCATCAACAAAAAATAGGTGGTTAATTTCCAAAACATCCATACTTACACGAAGACCATTGACAATACCTTAGGATTGAGGTTTCTCAAGCCCACTAGAGAAAGTTTTGGCACAAAAAATAAAAACATAAGGAGATAATGGATTCTTTTGACAAATACCAAATAGATAGAAAACCATTCAGTTATATAATCATTCACCAAATTCATATGAGATACTGTTTCCACACTTTGAATAATGAAGTGGATCCATCTTTCTGAAAAAATGTGTGGTATGGAAAACCTTCTTAATAAATAACCATTAAAGACTCTCATAATAACGTTTGTTACCTAATTGAAAATGTGTATATACAATTGAACAAAAAGTTGCCTTTGAGCATAAAGTGAACACAGTTCACGCTCCCTTCTCCATGCAAGCATGCTTATATTTATAAGGGATAATTATAATTTGTACCTTGAGATTTAAGTGAAGTTACGCTTTCTCCCCTCTATTTCAGAAATATACATTTTACCCCCTATTTTTTTAATATAATCTGACAATAATTTCTAAAATTTTAATTTAAACATTACGGTAGCTATCTTTTAGTAATTTAAATATGTATAGTATTTTTTTATAGTCAATGAACATTTTAAATTATTAAAATTTTTTCTGCACTTCTTTCAATTTTTAAGCTGGCATTTTTAAATATCAATTAATTATAAAAAAATATTATATTGATTAAAATTACTTATAGTAATAAAAATATAATTTAAATTAAGATTTCAAAAATTACTATTAAATTATATTAAAAATATAAGGGATAAAGTATATATTTTTTAAATAAAAAAAATAAAGTGTAATTTCACCCCAAGGGTAAATTGTAATTAACCCTATTTAGAATATTTGCCCACGTAAACGAATTCAAACTGTTGACGACGAGATCGAAAGCGACGGAGTACTAGAAACAGAAAAGGTGCAATTCATAAAAGTAACACACCTGTCTCATTAGTACCCATTGGCTGATGTACATAAAATCCAGAGCATCCCAGTATCCCAATTGAAAAATTCAATTTATTTTGGTAAGTATTAGGTTTCTTTTGAAAGATCCTCATTGACATTTGTTGAAACATCTCACAAGTTAAATGAAACAAGCAAAATAAAAATAATGAAAAATATTTTTTTTTTCATAAATACATCAAAGTTCAATTAAAATTCAAGTCCAGTATAGATAAAGCAATCAAACGTTAATTTGAAACTTAAAACTTTATTCTTTTTCTTTTTAAAATCTGTTGAACATACAAAGACAATTACTATATGACGAGCAATTGATCCGTCACTCTTACCACACAAAGAAAGAAAAGAATAAACATCTCAATACACAGTAAAACCATATACAAATCAATTTACCGATGACGCCGTCTTTTCTGGTCTGCCCCTGGTTCCCTATCAACAGTTGACCACTGAAGGTAACAAATCAACTGCCTTGATCACGAAGCAAAACTAACTTTTTCTTTTAGAAAAAAGTTGGTCACGCCGCCTTCCTGGTCTGCGTATTGCCCAACCGGCTAATTGCCAGGGCCAATTCCCAACATTCCCTTCAATTGATCCAAAACAAGATGATCAATTTACCAGTGAACAATGAAACTCCTTGAAAAACATTCAGTAGGATGTAATTATAATTTTAGGAAGCACATTGCAAATCCAAAAGTCGTTCCCTTTGCCCAGGAGCAGGGTGTTGTTATTTGGTAACACCTTGGAAAACATTCAGTAAATTTGCTTCTACTGTAAGCCTACAGAAGCAAGGGTTCCCAAACAATATCCTGAAGCCTATATATTAAAGCACTAAGGCCACATTCACTTGAATTTGCATTTAACTTCTTGATGCAAGCAATTTAATGTCATGCAATCAAATAAGCATACCTATGAGATCCACACATAGTCCCACAGGTGGGATTAATACTTGTATAAGAAGTGGGATACAATCCAGCTATGCAACTGTTTCACCATATATTTTATTAAAAAAAATAAGAAGTTATGCTATTGACAATGTGAAGTACATTTCTTTTCCACAACACAGAATTATTTCTTACTTTAGAATATAAGCAACGATTTAATTCAGGAATAAGCGCATATTTTTACAGAATCAAGGCCAACTTACCTTGTTTACACAGAATTTGATGACTGCCTTAAGCAACTTGTCCCCAGCTTCCCGTCTTGTCACTTGTATCAATACCAGCTTTGACACTTTCTTCTCCTGTGACCAAAATAATGCAACTATATGTTATTACTTTCATACACCACCACGAGCGAAAGTTGAAGAAGCACCAGATTATGCAATAGTTGCTTTCAAGCGTGAATACTGGTGACAAGCCATCAGGATTTCGAGCTTCAGCTCACTACCTGAAATTCCTTGAAGCATTTGGAAATCTCTGCCATTTTGGGAGGATGCAAAAGACTGGACAGGACAGAGTTAAGCGCAGTAAAGCTCGTGCAAGTAATGTTGCCTAGAGGCCAACCTATTCTCATACAGATGATTGGAAAAGAAATCAGACACCCGTTCAACAGCTTGTAAACCAACGTTCTCGATGCCAAAAACCCAAATCACAATTACTTACTATGCAAGTAAGGTGCCTTGAAACTGATGACGTGAGATGGGTAGATGTGGGTGTTCATCATTGTATTCCAGACGATATACTTGCTGGGCCGTTCAAGATTGTTGACGCCGCATTCAATAGCTCTTGAACTTGGAAGAAGTTGCTCAGAAGCATCACCGACAACCTCTGTTTTGCCCAATATAGTACGGCACAACAAAACATGGCTCAGTCCATCTTCATCAACCTCTGCCGAAAGTACCCTGCACAACATGTAGCACAGACATTGGCCCAGCAAAAAGAGCAAATTACGCGTCCAATTTCAGATTTCAGATACTTACTCGTCAAGAGAAAAACGCAAGGGAGACAGAGAGATGGCGGAACCGTTCCGCCCTCCCCTCCCGAACCCAGTAAAACCATGAGCCAATATTTGACAGATCTCTTTCTTGGAGGCACCATACCAAGCCAGCGCGCAATTGGCGTTTCCCCCATTCTTCTTGGCCACCGCCTCACGGAAACGAATAAAACACTGGAAGCGAGCCATCTCCATCTGACTAGAGGCCAAGTTCTTGTGGACGGCCACGATTCTCGTCTGCTCTGCCAAGGAGCCGAGGGGCCAAAGCAGACTCTGCTGAATGAGTCGATACTCGGTGCAGTGTTCGGCTATGCGCTCCATTCCTCTGCTGGCAAACACCCAGAGAGGATCCAATTCCGACTCCGCTTCTTGGCTGACCGAGACGGCATCAGAAACATCGCGATGCTCGACCATTGAGGATGAGACTGATTCGGCCATGGATGAATCCGAATCCGAATCCTCAACCGGTTCCATAACGTGCGGTAAAAGAAGATGAAAATATTGCAGCCAAAAGAAGAAAGGTTTAGCGTGGAAGGGTTTAAGCTTTTGGAAGGGGAGGGGAGGGTTTGGTAACGCACATAAAATAAGTGGACAGAGAATGGGTTCATTACGGCGGTTCCACTTTTCGTGCTGCAGTGGAAAACCCGATGAGGCGGCTACTCTCCTCACCTCTCCTGTGCCTTTGTTTGAGCGGTAATTTCGAATGACGAATTTGCCTCTGCTCCTCCTTTGCGAGGAACAAACTCACAACGCCATTAATTATTTCCTTTTATGGATCATGTAGACCTTGGGTTGGGATGGGAAGGGCACATTTTGTCATTTTTCGATGATTAATTTATTTAAGGGATTTCTTTTGGGTTGAGTCTTGGCATGCTACTTCCTGGGTAAGTCAGATATTGTAACTGAGTTATACCTAATCCCTGAGGCGTACTCGTGGCATTAATTTTAGCGACCCGGCCCATTGAAATTTAAGGCAAAGTTTCGGCCCTACGACTACGAGAGCTGGAGGCTTCCCTCCAAGCCCAGGCTCAAATTCCCATCCCCTCATTGGAGATGTACTCACTGTATGATGCAGATACCGCAGAAGTGCAGTTCGAAATTCTTCAAGTTTTGAGAAATAAGAAGAGTTTTTCTCAGCTTTTCTAGGTAATTTCTTAAATTCTAATATACCTTATAAATGTTTTTGAGTAAAAAAAATGCAAAGCTTTAAGAAAGAGACAATTACAATTTTTCCCCTTAGGTTTAGGAGAAATCACACTCTTCCCCTTGTTTAAAAAATATACACTTTGCCCTCAGCCTTTTTAATATATTCCGATAGTAATTTCTGAATTCTTAATTTGGACATTATGTTAGCCATCTTTCAATAATTTCAATCTGCATGGTATTTTTTTAACAGTTAATAAATATTTTAAATTATCAATTTTTTCTTTTTGTATTTCTTTTAGTTTTTAAAATAATATTTTTTAAATATCAATTAATTATAAAAAATACTATACATATTGAAATTGTTTGAAGATAATAATCGTACATTTTAAATTAAGATTTCAGAAGTTACTATTAGATTTTATTGAAAAGATAGAGGGTAAAGTGTATATTTTTTTAAACAAGAGCGGATAAAGTGTAATTTTATCTAAACCTCAGGCGCAAAATTGTAACTAACCCTTTAAGAAATTACACAGGAGACCTATCATGTTTCTCTTTAAGCAATCTCGTCCCTTAAGTTATTTTTATTGCTTACATCGAAACACAAATTTAACGATTACATCAAAAGTCGGAAAATTTCCTTAACTAGAAACAAATTAGAAACATAAACCGTCTGGTCCCCAAGATTGACGCGCACCGGCCGCCGTCCTCGCCTTCGCCAATCTCTCCAACTTCCTTCCTTCCCTTGTTCAATCGGCTGCCATTTCACGATTTCGTTTGAAATCGATCCCCTGTCAATTCCGTTTGAAGTCAAGCCCAGACTTTCGAGTTGAGTGAAATCTATAGATTCGTCGGATTCACGAGGAGATGGCTAAGTGCAGATAGTGAGGAGCGACACCTTCTTCGTCGAGCCCTCCTGGCTGACGCCCTCTTCGCGATTCGCCGAGCCCTCATGGCCGACGCCCTCCTCGCGATTCGCAGTTCGAGTCGATGCCCTCCTAGCAATTGAAGGCCGGAGAACGTGGTGGAGAAATGGAAGAAGAATGATTCGAGGCCAGAGAACGCAGCATAGAAACGGGAGAACAAGAGCGATTCGAGGCAGGAGAACACGGCGAAGAAACGGGAGAACAAAGAGAGATTCGAAGTCAGAGAACGCAGCAAAGAAGTGGGACAACGAGAGCATTCGAGGCCTGAGAACATGAGCGGTTGTGTGGCGATTGTGGCGATGGGCTCGGCGGCGCGCAATCTTGGATGTGGCCTACGTGAAGCCCTTCGTTTCTGAAGTGGCCGATCGATTTTGATTCTGGGATTTCTTCTTGTTTTGATTCTGGGATTTTGATTTGATTTTGTCTCTGGAATTTTTATTCGATTTCAATTTCAGTTTTGTCTCTGGGTTTTTGTTTCAATTTTGATTTCATTCTGGGTTTTTTTATTCCGTTTCATCTTTGATTCGATTTCGGAGAGGTGGTTTGTCTCTGGGTTGTCCAAGAAGAATGTTAGGACGAAGGAGTAGAGTGGGAGGGATAGAAGTTGGGGGGCAAAGGTATCGAACAAGGAAAGTTAGGATAGTAAAATAGAGTTTTCTTTTTTGTCTTAACGATCATTGAAGACGTTTACTTGACAGGGGGTAAGTGTATGTCTTTGAAACAACGAGGACAAAATCGTAGGTTTTACCAAAAATCAGGGTGAGTTTTGTAATTTCCCAAAAAATTACTGACTGTGGCCTTTTAGGTGATATTACAGAAAGCCCCTCGTCGTTTGGTCTAACTTACATTTTATCCTTCTATTTTAAAAAATCTTCACTTTACCCCTATTTTTTTTACACTATTCAATAATAACTTCTGAAACAATTATTTAAACTATTTAATATCTATATTTTGATAATTTCAAAAAATATTGATTTGCATTTATAGAAAGGGAAATACATTTACTGAAATAAAAAACTGAAAATTTAAAGTATCTATTAATTGTGAAAAAAAATATTAGAGACATTAAAATTACTGAAAGATGGCTATCATACTGTTTTAGAAGTTATTGTCAAACAATGTAAACAAAGTATGGGTCAAGTGAAGGTTTTTAAAAATAAATGAGACAGAGTGAAAGTTAGACTAAATCACAGGGAGTTATTGAAAATTCCCCGGACTTTTATGACCTCAGTACTTTATTCTTTGAAACATTTAGGCTTGACATAGGTTAAGAAAGATGAAAAAGCTTGTGTTTTTTTCCACTTTTGTCCTTCACTTTTTACGTGTAAATTAAGAAAGATGAAAAAATTAAATGTTGAAATGATAGTTTGAAGGATAATATATTAAATGAATTTATTAAATATAAAATATTGTAAAAACTTAGACAAGTCAAAATAATAAATGTTGCAAAGGATGCAGAGGGAGTACTAGTTAGCGAAAAAAAGTGCAAAAAAAATTGAAACCAACTGGTACTCTAAATAGGGGTAGGAATTAAAGCAATGGCCAAAGTACACTAGAGACACCTGAACTTTCTCATCTCACACAAGTTGGTCCTCAAACTTAAACTCAGTCGGCAAAACCCCTCCGACTTTACAACTTAGTACGTATTAGTCCAACTTGTTCCCTTGACTCATTTTTTTAATGGATTAAACATATGAGGAGTCCTCAAATTTGACAATTCATTTAAGTTGACCATCAAACTAGAACTTCGATTGTAATAGGCCTTAAGCTTTACAATAAACAATGACTATTATAAAAAGTAATTATAAATTAATTAAAATTAATTTTTTTAGGTTCTGTAAAGAAAAATTTTATGAAATTAGTTAATTCATAGAAATTAATTAAAGTCTCTTTGGTTTAGTCCCTATTGCGGATCAAGTTTGTAGATGAACTGACCTAATATCATTTCAACAAAGAAAAAATAAAAAGAAAAAAAATACTTGCATAGTTCACATGACTTGTAATAATTATTAGTTATTAATAAACTTGTAATTAGAAACTTGTTCATGAGCTATTTTATCCCATATTTACTTATGGGGTGTAAAGTAAAACAATATTTTATGCTATGCACTGGAAAGAGAGTGGGAAAATAAAAGTAAAGTAACATTAAATAGAAGTACAAATAACAAAATATAATTTATACTATAGGTGGTCATTTACATTTTTCTAGGTACATCATTATGGTGGATGGAATAAAAGGTAGTTATTGGTGAAACTTTGTCACAAATTTTTGGTTCCATATTTTTTATCAAACATATTTTTTTGTATTATGTTATTTTCTCATTACAAATAATACATTATTTTTATTTTTTATCTAGGACCCATATCATTTTATAACTTATTCTATATTTACCTTATAAAAACTTGAAAAATATTTTTTTATGAATTAATTAATTTTAATAATTTTTTCCTTACTCAACCTAAAAAATCAATTTTAATTGATTTATAATGAATTTTAATTAATTTTCATTAATTTTAGTAATGCTTACTATTTATTGTAAACTTTAGGACCTAATCCAGTCCAAGTTCTAGTTTGAAGATAAACTTAAATGAGTTGTCAAAGTTTGATGACTCTTGATGTATTTAAGCCATTAAAAAAAGAGTCAAATCAGTGAGTTTGACTAAAACATATGAAAATGCAAAGTTTAAGGGTTTTTGCAAACTGAGTTAAAGTTGAAAGACCAAATCGTACGAGTTGGGAAAGTTTAGGGGCTTCTAGTGTACTTTGGCCTTTAAAGCAATTGAAGTGATAAAAGCCTTTTCTACTATTTATGTTAACCCTTCATGTTAATCCTTCCCCTTTCTTTGCATTAATTCTGAGCATTAAAAAAAGAAAAGAAAAAGTGATAAAACCCGCAGACCATATGGTGGATCGGATCATACCCGATAGGCAGAAAAAGAGATGGGCGGTAACCCGAAAGTGAAGGAGAATAGGCTCCTAATTCTAAATCAATCAAAAGATGGGCCGATAGCCGTTAGAATGTAGAGATGAAGCTCGGTAAGATTTTCGCCTAAAAAAAGAATGGAAGAAACAACTGCAGCTTAACTGGAATCTCGTTTCCTTCTTGCAAAAGTTTCTCTCTCCCAATTTCCGAACGCACTGCCTCCGTTTTCCCGGCAAAATTTGCAGATCGCCCGTCGCTGTTGTTGATTCAAGAACCAGGCAGGCCATTTCCATTTCTTAATTTGTTGTCTATCGAATCGGAACGATCAATAAGCGAACAAGTTTGGCAGGGAAAACGGAGGCATTGCCTGCGTAGATTAGATTAGGGAGAGAATTTTAAACGGAGAAAACGGCCACAAGATTATGTCAGACTCGCCCGAAACTTCACCCTCCCAGTCCCCGCCACAGACTTCTTCCTCAGATGCCGATTCAGCAGGACAACCTTCGGCTCCGCCTAGCCCGCCAAAATCTCCACCGCCAGCTTCTGCTTCCTCTCCTCCTCCTGAATCTGTCTCTTCCACACCTCCACCGTCAAAGCCGTCCTCTCCGCCGCCTAGTCCGCCCGCCCAAAACAACCCTCCACCTTCTGAATCATCAACGCCAACAACGGAGCAACAAAATAATCCGCCCACTTCTTCATCATCAACATCGCAAGAAAAACCATCTCCATCTTCATCATCACCCCAATCTTCATCTCCAAGTCCAACAACTTCAACTTCATCTTCCTCTCCCAAGTCCCAGACAAATTCCGCTAGCGCTCCGCAGCAATCGTCCACAGCAGCTCCTAAAGCCGCTCCTGGGCAGCAGAGTCCTCAAACACCAACGGGGTCGCCGACGTCACCGCCATTGATTATAGCGCCCACCAATAGCTCTTCTTCGATCAGCCAGGGTACTCCCGGACTAACCCCTTCATCAACCAGCACGAAGGCTCCATCTCCAACAGCTGGACACACCACCCAAACATCAAAAAACAGCGAGCAAGATGGCAAGCGTTATGGCGCCGCCGTTGGGGCTACGGTAGGCTTCGTGTGCCTTGTGGCATTTGTTGTTTTAATTTGTGCTGCAAGGAGGAGAAAGAAACGACGGGAACAGTTTTACATTCCACAGCATAATCAAACGGTTCAGTCGGGTACAGATTTTCATCTTCATTTTTCTGCTCCATCTCTTCCATATAGCTTCTAGTTGCTCAATGGATCGTTTGATTTTTTGTTGTTTCTAGTAGATGCATATCACCCTGGAGCTCAACAAGGTACGGGGGTACACTCAGGGAGCAGTGAGAGCGGATATTACAGTTCGCAAATTTACAATTCCTCCTGCTCTGGTGGGAGTCAAAGTGGGCCTAATAATTTCCCAGGAGCACCCATTGAATCAACCGTCTTCGGTGGCTCCAAGGCCTATTTCAGTTACGAGGAGCTGATGGAAATAACAGGAGGGTTTTCCCGCCAGAACATTCTGGGTGAAGGTGGCTTCGGATGCGTTTACAAAGGCTGGCTGTTGGATGGGAAGGCGGTGGCTGTGAAGCAGCTCAAGGCAGGTAGCGGCCAAGGGGACCGGGAATTTAAGGCTGAGGTTGAGATTATCAGTCGTGTTCATCACCGGCATTTGGTGTCTTTGGTCGGATACTGTATTTCTGAGCAACAAAGGCTGTTGATATATGAGTTTGTTCCCAACAAGACGCTTGAGCATCATTTGCATGGTATGGGTTTTGACATCCATGTTGATTGCATAGAATTAACTGCTTGAGATTTTAAGGGGTATTGCAGAGAGAAGCAATGCAATTGCTTACGTGAGGTTTTAAAGGTCTGAACGTTCTTTAAACCAGGTGGAGGAACGGCAGTGCTCGAATGGACTAAACGAGTGAAGATTGCTCTAGGCTCTGCAAAGGGTTTGGCATATTTACATGAAGATTGTGAGTATTTCTTGAACCCTCCTCGAATAGCACATAAGTTACTTGTGTCACAAGGGACTGCATCATTGCACTAAAACCTACTCTCCTGTCCCTTCTTATAGGAGCTCATTGTTCTTTACATAACCAGTTCCTTTAGCTCATAGAATGCAACTCTTCTGAAAGCTTAAGAATTTGTAGATCCGTAATTTCTAAATGAGTTTGTTCTTGTACCGTGGTCATTTTCTAGGCCATCCAAAAATTATCCATAGGGACATTAAGTCAGCAAACATCTTGTTAGACGATGCCTTTGAAGCACAGGCAAGTTATCCTCATTCTGCTTACCGAACTTGATTCACTTTCTCCCCGCATATTTTCTAAAAAGCTATAACTTGTTCATTGTTTCATGTGTAGGTTGCAGATTTTGGACTTGCAAGACTCAACGACACTAGCCAGACACATGTCTCAACCCGAGTCATGGGGACATTTGGGTAGGCTCTATTTGACCATTCCTTTCCCTACAGTTTTACTCTTGCGTTGTATATATCAGTGAATTAAGCTTAAATCTCAAGCTGTTGGAATTTCAATGTGTTATATCCAATGTATTGTATCTAACCAACAGTGAAAAGCACATGGAAAATTATCATATGCACAATGTATGTTAAAATATGGTTCAAATCTGGGATCTGCCAGATCTTATGCTCCGTAAGTTTTGAAATGCTAACAACTTTTAGTTGTTGATATGCCTGAAGGCATAACCTTTAGTTGATGTTCTTCTCCTTGGCTCAGTTATCTGGCACCAGAGTATGCAGCTAGCGGGAAACTGACCGATCGATCAGATGTTTTCTCGTTTGGAGTTGTGCTTCTAGAGTTGATAACAGGAAGGAAACCAGTTGATCCAAACCAACCTCTTGGAGATGAGAGTTTGGTGGAATGGGTGTGCACTTCAAATCCACTGTTCTTGAATCAACTTCAGAGGCTCATTTAGCTGTAAGAAATGAGTTTGTTGATATTCTCATGGTTCTTGCAGGCTCGTCCACACCTTATCAATGCAATTGAATCTGGGGACTTCAGTGAACTAGCTGATCCAAGACTGGCAAAGCAATACGTGGAGAGAGAAATGTTGAGGATGATTGAGGTTGCAGCGGCGTGTGTCCGCCATTCTGCAGCAAAAAGGCCTCGGATGGCACAGGTAATGTTGTTCAGCAGAAATTGATGTAGAATCTGTGCTTCTTGGTGTTTCTTCCACAGGCTTCAACGTCAACCCTTTTCCAATCATCTTATCACAGGTTGTGAGAGCACTGGACATGGAAGGAGAAGTGTCGGATCTTTCAAATGGAGTAAAATTTGGTCAGAGCACTGCCTATGATTCTGGTCAGTATAGTCAAGACATTATGAGGTTCAGGCAGCTAGCACTTGGCAGCGACACGAGCTCAGAATACAACATGAATAGTGGAGGTTACTCTTCCCATGGCTTTACAAACAGTGATTCAGAAACTCGTGCCATCAATCCAACCTATAGAGAGTCCAGCTAAGGGGTCGTTCGGCTACTAAGGTCAGGTCAAATCTATGCCATGAGAGACTTATTTGATAGTTATGTTCAGAATTTTCACGAGGAACAAATATCAATGCTTTTAATCCATTCACTGGAATATAACAAAAACCATTCTTCTTCTTTGTCACATCAAAGATCTGTCCGTGCTAACAAAGAGTTGCTTGGTTTATGGCGAATAGTTGGAGATATTTCCAATTCTGTTGTAACATTAATTTGACTTTTGAGGAAGAGAGTTTGTGTAGATTTCCACAAAAAAGGAATTGATATAATCTTTCTCTGCTTTTCATTTTCATTTTCTTACTAAACACATTTTCTTTTCAGTTTCTATTTTTCAGAAACTAAAGATGGATGTCTGCTGGAACAGTTAATCAATTTTGTATACTAAATACGCAAATAGAAGCTAAATGAGTACAAGTTATAGCTGTACTTGTCCTACTTTGGGCTTTCTCTCCTGAGATATTTTGTTTGGCACAAGTCTCAAACCCTCTATTTTGCTAGCTGAATCAATGAGTCTTGTATTCTCCTTGGTGAAATCTCATTCTTGTTTGCCTGGTGAAACAGACAATCAAAGCATCACATCGCTTACTGTTACGTGCTTCTCTGCCTTGTTTAAATTACTTATCACGGAATTCTTAGATGCCTTAAAAGGTGCTCAGGCATTTGCATTGCATAAAAACAGGAAATCAAGTTCAGCTGTTTCAATGTTACCTCAACTATGAGAATATTCTGGACTTTCCCCTCAAACGTGGTAACATTGGCATTGACCACCTCAAGGCCCAAGGAATCTACAGCTTGCATCAACCTTACAAATCCTCCTCGCCCATGCTCGCAGAAGAACTCAATCAAAAACTTGCTTTTGCATATTTGGTTCACCTCTATACAAACCTGAGATGGGCTTTAATGGAAATATCAAATGAGAGCACCATAACACTAGAACCATTAGCTGATGCAAACTTGAACAAGCAGTAGTTTTGGCTTTGGTTTACCCTTGTTTCCTTCCCAAAACCAGTGCCTATGCTGCACAAGTTCTGATTTTGCTCACTGGAAGACTTAGAGTCCTGCTCCCCATCCAACCGTGTAATTTCTGATCCGACATTGCTCCTTTTGCACTCTTCATCCCCAGTGTTCTTTAGCTCATCTTGGAGTCTATTTCTCTCCTTCTCTAGCTCCACTATGTAGTCGATTGCATCTGTAAGGGTGGAAACTTTGTCCATCTAGAAGCAGAAAGTAAGACCAAAGCATATGCACAAAAACAGAAGATGGTAAGAAATAAGATTTCTTTACACAGAACAGGAGTATAGGACCAACCTTTGTTATCTTTGGTACTAAAGCACGAAGAGCAAAAAATCCATGTTTAATCCTGTTCCTCCTGTTCCTCTCGGGGATAAGATTCTTCGCCTTACTTCCTTTTTTCCCCTGCAGCTGGGTATTTCCGGGGTCATGTCTAGCTCCTTTTCTCTTGCCCTTCAAAGCATAACCTGCACCTTGGTTTGACACAGATTCACCAGACCTTATTCTAGTGCAATAGTTCCCTATCAACTGCAGGGAATTCTCACTGGGAGAATTGTAAGCAGAAGCAGAAGTGACAGGAGTTCCAATAGGAGCTGCACAACCATTAGACAATTCATCCAAGCCGGGGTGAATATTGTACTTAGGGACGAGAGAAGGAGGAAGCAAGGGACAAGGCAAGTTCTGAGGCAAGTTCTGTGAGCTTTCAAGCGTTGTCTCAGAGTATTGTTGGCTTAGCCCAAAGTTGACATAGCTTTGTGAAGAAATGGCTTGTGGTTCTAAACAGCCATTAAACTGAGCCATCACAAGTTTCACCAGGTTGTGGTCTTCATGAATCTAAAAACAATCGAATTGAATATACATTTGAACTAGGGTCACAAAATGGATGGTGGGAACAAAAGGTTCACCTGCTCCGAAGAAAAAAACTCGAGGAGACCACCATGGACCGGGATCACAACTTGTGTTCCAAAAAATTCCTGCCAAGACCACCAACACAACACACAACATATCACATCACATCACATCAACCAGAAAAAAAAAAAAAAAAAAAACTAGTTATATAAGCCAAAAGAAGTTATTGAGCTCAGGTGTCACATTGGACAGACAAAGTGAAAATGTATACCCACATGAGGAGTGGAGGCAGAGGAAGTGCCATGATTATGATAGAACCACCTCGCTTGGTTCGAAATGACGACCTCTCCGTGAATCCTGGTTTGATTCTCTCATTAGAAACGACCACTGGAGACATGCTCCGAAAGCCAAATGGGAAAAAGGTATAGGAAGAAGCAGAAGTCAGGACCAACCCAGCATAAAGAGGAACGGCAGAAGGAAAATGGGAGAGAGCTTCACAGGCTTTTGTTCGAACTGGGTGGTGGCGACTAGAGTCTCTGCATTTAGGACTCAATACCAGCTCCTCTGGCTCATCTTTCACCTGAATTCCACCACTGCAGCAACAATCCATCCACTCGATAAACCTGGAAAACGAAAGGAAACAAGTAGTTGGAATTAGTCCAAAAGAAACAGCTCAAGAGATAGCTTCAATGGAAAAGTAGCTTGATCAAAGAGAACAGTGGAAGGAACACCTGGAAGGATCATCACCGAGTCTCCAAACAACGCAATAGTCCCAGGTTCTGGTGTCGACCAAGTGCCTGAGCCAGTCGGCTGCTGCATCTAGCGCCCTCATTCTTTGGCTCCCCCTCAGAATCAGAAACCATGCCCTTTGGCAGTTGAAAAGGTGAGAAATATTTATACGGAAAAGGGAGGGTAACAAATTTTATTCGTTCTTTGGGTGGGGACCAAATCCGTGCCAGGTTCTGGTATCGGGCTGCAGGGACAGTTTCTATTGACCGACTACAGCTACACCACTCGCATTCGTTACTCTTTACCTCTCTCTCTCACTAACGGATTTCTCATTCTGCTGCTCCCAAAATTATTGATCTGATCTGGGTTCGGTGTACCAAAATTGTTTCCATTTCTAAGTTTCTTTTATTCAGAATAATGAAAGATTGGGAGGGACTAGAAGTAGTACAAGCCAAAAAAAAAAAACAGAGAGAGAGAGAAAAGAAAGAGGAATAGGAATATTGTTTTGCCCACATTTGATGCTTTGTGCTTAGCCAAATATGGCTAACCGTCAGTGGATGTACTGAAAAGCCACACAACTTTCTGTGTTTTTTTGCTTCTATTTTGGGGGCGGGCCGGCGGGGGAGTTACCGAGTTTGCCTTGGGCTGGAAGAAATTAATGTAAGCATAGATAACGTAGAACTCACTCCTGTAACTGTTTACGTACTGTGCATTCATGTTTGGGCTAAACCCAACTTTGCCTTCCTTTTGGGCTCAATTAAGCCTTTAAATTCTGAAAACATTAGTGCTCCTTTGAAAATGAAAAAACTACACAATAGAGGGCGAGAGCCGAGAATAACCAGAAATCGAAAACCAGTTGGTCCTTAGCAACCACGCAAGCTCCTCGAGGATTGAGGCCCTTAATCTTACCATAATGCCAAAGTAAGCCATACATGTTGCTCTGTTTCCTCACTTATCTCTCTCTCTCTCGCTCTCCCCTGATCTCAAAGCCTTCTCTTTTTCCAACATTCTGCTTTCTCAGCCATTTATTAAAATTCTAGAAAGACCCGTTACAGTTCCCAACGACATGCCCTTGACACATTTTTCGGCGAGTTTAATCTCCGTTGTTGTCCGTCATTCGTTCAAACCTGCTGTTATGTTTTTCGTTGGTTGATCTTCTGATCTCGGTAGCATCCGCTTTTCCGGGGCATATATATTGGGGTGCCACCACGGGGTTAGCAAAGGCAAAGCCCCATGGTTGGGGCAGCTTTTGGTGACTACTTTGGGCGGAATCATGATTTAGGGGTTAAGGTGGTGCCATTGTGAGTTCTCGGATGACTGATAGGGTCAACCGGTCGTCAAGGACAGAAAGAGCTTGAAACGAAACTTTTATTTGTACAAGCCAACCAACTGCCGGCTTTGCTGCGGGTGTGGCTGTTAGCTCTTTCCAATTTATTGGTATAAGGCTTGTTGCATTACATGCTAAACCTATTAGCTATGAATTGTAGAATAATGGAAAGCATTGATTGAAGTGAGAAGAGAGCATATAACAGTGATGGCTAAAAGAGCTTAAAAGCATATAATGTTTTTGTTGAATAACCTAAATTTATTAACCTGTGATACAATAAAATTTGAAAGGATAAATTTTGTATACACCGGGTGTAAACACGCGCCCAGACACATATTGATGGTTACATGAGTTTTGTTAGATTCAGGCATGCCTCTGAGTTTAGTGGAATGACCAAAGGTGCTGGAAAGGGGGCTGGGTGGTGTGGGTCTGATTCACTCAACCTTTTTATTTTTTCTTTCTTGTGGGAGGTGTGGGTCTGATTCACTTTTGTTTTCTTTTTTCTACTTTTGCGTGTTTCATTCGTTTTCTGTTTTGCTTCCTTTCTTTGTTTTTACTTTTTTTATATAATAGTTTCGTTTTTTCATTTTTTTTTTCTAATTTCTTCTTTTCTTTTGCATTTTGTGTACTAATCTCTTATCTTTCATAATAATTCACTTTTATTTAGCTTTCATATTTTACTTTTTCTAGCTTTCTTATTTTTTTTTTCCAGTTTTATTTCACTTTTCCAATTTTTTCTCCTTTTCATTATTTTTTTTATTCTTCCCATTTTTCATCTTACTTTTTGTATTTAACTTTGCCTGTTGTTGTCACTCCAGTGTTATTCTTTTTTATTAATTCTTTTTACAAATTTGTTAATTAATAAAATAAAATAAAAGTAGTTAAGCCAAAAGAATGAACAGTTAATTGTAAAATAATATATAGAAATTGAAAAAAAAATAGATTTATAAAAGAACAAACAGTGATACAAAAAAGAACATATAGGAATTGAAAAAAAATAGACTTAAAAAAGAACAAATAACAATGCCTAAAAAACATATAGAAACTAAAAAAATAATAAAAACAAAATAACATATAGAAACTTAAAAAGAAAAAATTTATAAGAAAACAAATAGCAATATATAAAAAAAATCTATAAAACTGAAAAAGAATATAAACAAAAAAGCACGAGAACTGATTGTGTAAGAATAAATAAAATATTACAAAAGAACATATAAGAATTGAAAAAAAATAAATTTACAAGAAAACAAACAACAAGATGTAAAAAACTATATAAAACTGAAAAAGAACATAAACAAAAGAGCATGAGAACTGGTTGTATAAGAACAAATAAAATATTAGATATGTTATTTTATACTAAGTATATACTTTCTCTGTCTCAAAACTTTTGCTTCATTTGACTTTTTTATTATATTTTATTATTGTTTGTTAGAAAAAAAATAATTATATAATATATATAATATATATATATATAATTCTATATATATATTTAGAAACTACATGTCTTGATTTATTATTCATATATAAATATTTTTCATTTAGATATTAAAATTTTAAAAATAAAAAATCATAGATTAATTGCTGATAATAAATGGAGCAAAAGTTTTAGGACGAAGAGGGTAATTCTTTTTGCAGATGAAGAAATTTTAGATAAATAGTAAGTAATAACCAACCCTAAACAAAAGAACAAATATTGTTCAGTAATAGAACAATGGAAAAGATGAAAACAAACTAGACATCATGTGAACATATAGAAACTTAAAAAGAAAAAACAACATACATAAAAGAACATAAAGTATTTTTAAAAGAACATATCTGATAAAAGAATAGATACATATGTTGCATGTTGTGCACCAAATGCAATCAAGTTTGACGGCAAAATGAAAAAAAATATATTGTTTAGTCATCCCAATTTATTCTTTTCATAAAAGAAAAGGATAGAAGACCCGGCAGGGAGATGAAAAAAAAAAATCTAGAATTCAAGAAGATTACTTTTAGGGGTGTTGGATTGGTTGGATTAGTTTGAAACCATCCAAAAAGAACAATTCAATTTATTGTTTATTTTTTATAAGTTTGATCCAAATCATCTAAATTACATATTAAAATCTATCTGAACCAATCAAATTATAATTCAATGTTTTCGGTTTTTATCCGCACCATCCAAATTATGTTTCAATTTATCTTATTTTTATCATTCAATTTTTTATTAGAACTAAATACATGGTAATTGGAATATATATATATATATATATATAACTTGAAAAAATATGATAAAAATTGATAATATTCCATCTTATATCTAAAATTAAGGGTTAATTCATAACGTATAGGCTAAAATTAAAAAAAAAAATCACCTTATATATATTGGGTTGACAAGTATAACTACGAAATATATAATACTTTTCGGTTTATTTGGTTTGTTCGATTTTAAGCTTAGAAACTAATAACTAATCTGATAACTAAATAAGAAAATTCGGTTCTAATCTAATTTGAACCAAATAATCATGGTCCAGAGCATTTTGTTAATCCAAATAGTCCATTTGGATTATTCGATTTTATCCAAATAATAAACACTTTTAATTACTTTTACTGGTCGCAAGCACGAGAAGAACTTATGGCCTCACAACTATAGTGAAATTGAACCATCCAAAGTGACATGGAGTGTCTTGCAAATGAATTCTTGGAGCAGGCATATTGGGTGAAATTAAATAAGAAATCAAGGAAATAGATCTTACATAACTTTCAGCTTCTGGAAGACATAACTTTTGTTGTAGTTATCAGAATGAGTATTATAATATGTCATTTCAAATAAAATTTTACGGTTACAGGAGTTAATGGGGCTTTGCCCTTCATAATTGTGTTTGGCAATTCAAAATTTCATCGTTTGAAGGATATCTGGGCATCTAACATTTGTGTCTTTTTTAAACACCTAATTATTTGTGATCTCTTTATTTATCTTGTGCTAATGTTTCTTTGGAAGCCTATAAACCAATTATTCATTCTATCAATAATATTGAGTATTCCTATTTGTTTTGGCTTTTTCTACAAATGAATTCTTGTCATTTATTTAATTGAACATGTTGCTTGATTAATTTATCGATTCTCGCTGCATCACAAAGGCACTGATCGAACAAATCCTCTTAGGGCAAGTTTCAATGTTTCTGTTATAGACCAAGTTTACTTTTACATAGTTAGTTTCTTCCCTTGTTTTCCTACATTTATGCACCAAAGAACAAAGAACTGGATTACCAATTCACTCTCACTGTTTCATCTTTCTGAGACCACCTCGCACCGTGAATAATCTACTGCAAAACATTACTTTTATTTTTATTTTCACTCTCAGTATTACAGCAAATGACCGAATAAACTGCTGCTTAATCACCAAAGATGTCCACGGCCAAATCAGAGACTATATGTCCACTAAAGAGAGGGATGTCCGCCCCATGTTTTCAATCTGGCATACAACAAAAAGAGGAATTCCATTCCACCTTCTAGATTTGCAGCCTTGTATTCCACTTGTCAGCCTAAATTCAGCCAAATAAAATATATTCTAACAATTAACCCTCGGATCAACATCATTGCTTGTCTTATCACCCGCAATCATTATGCTGCAGACTAATCAATGATGTTGCATTATGAGTTGGGGTTCTTCCTCTCCTCCACACATAGCTAGCTGAAGGTTTATCTGCAGCATAAATTGCACCATTGAAATGCTTGGGAGTCTAAATGCAACAGAAAAACATGTCGAGGCCTTCTTTGTATTTAAACAAAAAAAAATGAATCTTACCTCTGAATTGATGCCTTTTACCTCTGAATTTTCTTTTCTTTCACGCAAGAACATTTAAATTTTTAAAATCAACACAGCAATTATTCGATTTAACTCCCTTACATACCATACTAAAGAGAAAAGTGAAAAGGTCAAATGGTCCAAAAAAGACAGCAATTATCTAAGATTTTAAAGGATGATGTCACTGCAACTTCAAAATACTTGGGAATCAGAACGAAACAGAAGAACATGTTTAGACCTTTTAGGGGGCTAAGCCCAAAATTCGTGAGACAGTTCTCCCAATTTCAGCTAGCACATAACTTCAACTTGTAAAAAATTTGAGAACCTAACTGATACAAACGAAAAATGCAACCCCCTGCTATCGGGCTTAGCCCCAAACCCAAAGGGCTTAAAAATCTCGATCAGCTCCACAACAACACAATCACTTAACAGAGGAAATCTTTTTTAATGATGACATGCTAAAGGTAATCACGATGCTGCTATAGTCTTTCTTTTCCTACCGAGCTCTATTGTACTTTGTCAAACATGAAAATTCATTAACTTACAATAATTTAGTCCTACATTACAAGTTTACAACCAATTAATAAACATAGGAAGGACAATATTAGATTTAACCCAATAAGAAAAAGTTCGATACCTCATTACCCCTGATTTTGATTTTTTTACCATTTTCACAGAATATCAAACAAAATCTTAAAAAGACAACACCATATTTAACAACCTACACTTCCCATAACCTCCATGATATCCCATACCAAAGGCCATGGTTGGAAAACGAAGAAAAACAGGCAAAAAAAAATGTCAAATAGCAAAGTCCTTTAGAACATCCAATAATCTAAGGACTTAAATGAAATAAAGTAACATGTTGAGGACTGACTCAAATTAGGATGATAATTATGAGATAGATATTGTCATTCGACATATGATGTATCTGAAACACGTGAAACCTCTTGAGTCAAAGTGAAACAGAAGCACCAAATAGAGGATAAAAAGTGGCATTAATGAACCAAGCCAAGAACATGTATTTCTCCCTCAATGCTTTATTCTCCTATAGTGTATACAAAGTTTATGGTGTCCGCACGTTGCGCCAATTCAATTCATGTCAACATTAAATATAAATATAAATAGTTGTGATCATCGACAAAAGAAAAAAAATTTCACAAAAATAAAAAAAGAAAAGCAAGAATTGGAATAAAAAGTCAAGATAAAGTTTTGAAATCAAGAGAGCAAATAAAAAGATTCTAAGTATCAAAAGATAAATCGCATAAACTAAAACTTTATTTTAAAAGAGAGAAATAATATGATAAAATTATTAAAATAAGAAAAAAAATAGGATTTCAGTGACAAAAAGTAAGGTTTAATTATTGATATATAAAAAATAAAAAAATAGTCTTTAGGCAAAGAGAGCAAATGTGAAGATTTCAAGAATTAAAGGCTTAGTCATTAACTTTAATAAAGGGAAAAAAATGAAAACATTGCCTAAAATAAATCAGCTTGAACCATACCTAAAAGTAAACAACTCATAGTGACTAAAGTTTTGTTTTAAAAACTAATACTAAAAAAACAATTAAAAAAAGGTTAAACAAAGTAACTATGATTGATTAAAAAAAGAAAGAAACAAAGTATGATTATCAAGATTTTGGTTTAGAAAACAATAAATAACAAAATAACAAAATAAATTATAGACTAACAGCCTGTTTATTTTACTTTAATTTAGGCTAGTTAACATGTTTTTTAACTTGGACCCACCACTGCTTTTTATCTCTTCTTAGCCCCTATTATTGTATTTATTTACATCATTACTAGTTGACCCTGTGATGACGAAGGATGCTTGATCAGACAACGACAGTGTCCAAGATTCTTATCTTCTTCAACAGCACCAGTTTTCCGACCCACCAACTCTGTGGTGCTTATCAGATCCACTACCTCAATCTATAACAACAACTAGCGATGACTCATCTGGCCACGTACCCATAGGCCTTCTTCCTTTTTCTTCAAACAAAACCCTAGATTCTTAATGTCCTGGTCCCTTCCCATGACCAACAACTTTATCTTTTTGACCAAGCCACCATTTAAAGCTGGATCTGACTCCTACCTCAATGGCTACCACCACTGTAAACACCTTTGCATTTCTTCATGCGTGGCTTGGTAGGTTGCAATCTCGCATTTGTGGATAGTGGTACACTTGATTGGTGGATGTCAGGGCTAAGGATGTCTAGGTATAGAGGACTTTGGTTGAGCAGTGGCGGATTAGAGAAGACGGGTGACATGCGTGCTCAGGGTTGGTGGTCAAGCAACGGTAGCATGGAAAATAAAAGAATTGGATATCAGAAGGAAGAGTTTTGGGGATGAAAGCTTGAATGAAAGAGCTGAATGGGTATGGCTGTTGTTGGGATTTGGGATTAGGTAATAAAGGGGAGAGATACAGATGAGCCGTGAAAGGGGCAAATAAGGGAACAAAAAATAAACCTATGGGGCCAATGTGAAAAAATGTGTTAACTTGGTTGGGTTAAATTCAAACAAACTAGCCTCACGAGAACAAATGGAAAAACTATAGTTATTAAGTTTGGAGACTAAAATAACTAACGAATAGAACTTAGGGACTATAGTGGGAAAACATAGAAATTCAAGTACTAAAATGCATTTAACCACAAAGAAACATAGGAAAGACTGAATAACAACACAAGCCTTCACAAAAGTGATTTCCACACACACACACAATGTGTTAACTTGCTTGGGTTAAATTCAAACAAACTGGCCTTAAGAGAACAAATGGAAAAACTCTAGTTATTAAGTTTGAAGACTAAAATAACCAATTAACAGAATTCAGGGACTATAATGGGAAAACATATAAATTCAAGTACTAAAACACATTTAACCACAAAGAAACATAGGACAGACTAAATAACAACACAAGCCCTCATAAAAGTGATTACACCCACACAGTTTATTTACAGTGATTTTCACTATAGATAAATAGTAAAAACTCATCCTATTTTAGAATCAAGCAATGTTTAGTGACCCGTACATCGTAGTGGATATTTTTTATAATAAATTTTAATAATAAATAATTAAAAATTTGTCACTAATAAATTTATGATAATCAATTAAAATTTTTATTTGTTTCAAATTTGAGTTGCACTCTATTCATATTATATTTTATCATTAAATAAATTAGTTATTATTGAAACATAACACTATGAAACAAAACATTGTACGTGCTCAAAACACTGCATATTTCTTTTTTATTAAAAAATAATTTACTAAAAATTTTCATCTCTTATTAACTTAAACTCTAATTTTTAATATTGATAAAAAAATCATCTAGAAAAATTCACTTTCAATTTTAACAATCATGGACCAAAGTACTTTATTAAACCATAGAATTTAAAGTAAATAATTGATACTACAAAATCTAATCACCAATAATGATAAAAAATAACCAAAATACAAAACTATGTTCAATATGTGTTAATCAATTAACAATCTAACTATTAACTTAATGAAGACAAAAAGAAAATAAAATAATAAAACTGACTAAAGCTGAATCAACTAGAACTAGGCCAAAAGTAGGTAAATTATAATTATTAAAGTTTCATTTTAAAAAAATAATTAAAAAATTAATAAGAAAAGTTTGGATCAAGACAGAAAAATGAAAAATTTCAAGTATTAAAAATTTAACAATTGACTTAATAAAGATAAAAAATTATTTAACTAAAAACTAAACAAATTATGGTCATTAATATTCTATTTTAGAATATAGTACATAAAACAATAAAAAAAAGCTTGGGAATCAAGAGAGCAAATATAAGATCTAGTTAAATAGTTATAAAATTTGAGGACCAAAGTGTAACATTGATGTAACTTAGAGCTTAAAATGGAAACAATTAGATAATTAGGGATTGAAACCATGTTTTAACTAAAACAAAAAGTGAAATAGACTAAAATTAAGAAAATTGCAATAGAGGCCCTCATAAAGATGAGCGCCTTGTGAAAAGAGGATCAAACTTAAAAAAGAACAAATTGCATTAAAAAAAGGTAAAATAATAATAATAATAATAAATAAAAGAAAAAAAGAATGTGGCATGGTTTGTCTATAATGCATTTCATTGTAAATGAACAGTGAAAACCTCTCCTTTTTTAAAGTATGGTTATAATGTATATATAAATGTACTCCTCCACGTTTTATGTTAATCTGAAATTTGAGGTTATTATAATTTAGAACTTAACTACATTTATTAATTTTTTTTAAAACGGCAATGCAAGATTTTATTAAAAGAAAGTAAAAAGATACAGACATCATCTTAGAGTAAAAGATGATAGAGCAAATTTCCCAAAACTCAAAAAACCCAAAACTAAAATAAACTTACAAAAATAAATGCCCCAAGCTATAAGTAAAACCTAGCCTATATCACAAAACTCAAGCATAGAACTAAGCTCACACCTAAACCTAAAAGCCTTTAAAACCCAAAGAATCCAATACTAGAATGAACTTACAAGAATAAACGTCCCAAGCTACAAGTAAGACCCTAGCCCATATCACAAAACCCAAACACACTACAAAGCCCATACCCAAACTCAAAAACCCCTAAAATACCAAAGTAGAAAACACTATCTTGGAGGGAGACGAAATACTGGTTGGTTTTTACTTGGTATCTTGATCCTCCATTCCAATCTTTTCAATTCACAATTCAATGCTAAACCTTTTGGCCAAACACCTATCTTATTCTACCATTTCCTCTACTCCTTTACCTTATCAAAATTCTTCAAAATAACCGACACAAGCTCTTCACACCAGCCCAATGCCTCATCAAATGAAACCGCACATCTAATATTATCCAATTTAGAAATTACCCCAAATCAGTCTTACTAATATTTACTCTTTTACTAAAAGAAACTGGCCCACTTAGATCACCTTGTTTTGACCTAATAGTCCCTAAAAAGGATTCATTATAATGTCTTACCAAGTCAGGGCCTCAAGTCTTTGGCTTATCTCAATTCATCTGGTCCAATTCCACTAGATTTGGAAATTGACGAAACCCTAACTTCATCCAATTCCACTAGGAGAGAATCAGCCCACGCCCTACCACTGTCACCATGGCTCACATAACGCAGCCGCCAGCATTCCCTTCATCCTCGATGACAAGCTGCCTTGCTCCTTCACCAGACATTGCCTCCTTCATCGAAGTCTTCGAAGTTGAGCCATCACAGCACCTGTTCCCAATTGCCTTATCCGATGTTTGACCCACACCCAGTGCTAGTACAAATGCCTCCCTGCCAACACCAGCTACATTCTTAAATGGAGAAACCACCATTTGACAACGTCGCCTCCCCATCGGTCACACCCTTTACTACTAGGCGCCATTCCCTATCTGATCAGACATGGCTTTCTTCAGTCTCGGCTGGACCATTGACCCTGTTCCTTTGTGTGGTTGATTCTCTATCACCGAAACTCCATCAATCAGCCTTTAACCCCTGTTATCCTCTGAATTAGATTTCGGTTGCCATTTATAACGATTCTTATTCTCTGCTACCATATTAAGCTTCTGCCCCCAGTACGAGTCACTATTCCTTGCTACATCATTCGACAAAGCATCCAACAACTGTAAAAATCTCCTACACCCGGATGAATTTCTTCCTTCAGGAGAAATTATTCTCAAATGCCCAGATTTTGTTTCTTCCACCAATTCAAGAAATCTACCACACTTGTTCCTTTTCATTCCAAAAAAAAAAATTTCTGCCAATAGATCTTATTGAAGTTGCCTTAATCCCTGAAATGCATTACCAGAAAAATTTCTCCAAATTTGAAATAAACCGCTTGATTTCTTCTCCTCTCAAATCTATTGATCCCCGACTTCTATGACCATTTTCAATTATGCGAATGACATTCTAAAACTTTCCTCACTCAACTTGTAAATAAAATGATCTTCGCTCAATAGAAAAAAAAAAAACTTCAGTGTTGAACACTATTAAAAATACACCTATTTCCAACTGCCATTTTCAACTGCCGGCAGTTGGAAATTTTAGGTTAACCGTTCGAACTTTGACAGTTGGAAATCCATTCAAACTTCCAACGGCTCAGATCTTAGCAGTTGGAATTTTCAACTGTCAACCGTTGGAAAATAAGCATTTGAAGAATTTCTAACGACTGTAGTTATAATTTTATTTTTTTAGAGAGAAGTGAGAGCTTCTCTCTCTAGAACCCTCTCCAATATATTTTGTGACTAATTGTTGCTAAATATGAATATGAATATAAACATTAGCTAATTATATTAATTAACTTATTTATTTCAGTAAGAGTCATTTTATATATTTTGACATAATTTAAGTCCATTATAGAAAAAAAAATACTCTTTTAAGTTACATCAAATTCATTTTAATTTAAATCAACTTAATTCAAAATTACTTAGTTTTATTTATACATTTTTTTCCTGAAATTGATTTTATTTAAAAATCAATATTATGTAAATATAATAATTCACTGAAAGTAGATATTTTATGAGTTTATTAAATTTTTATGAATTATTATTTTTTAGTTATTAAAAAAGTCGAAAAATTGATAAACTTTTAGTAACATTATAAAAATTCTATTAGGGAACAAAAGACATAACAAGTATTACTAACCCTTGTGAATATGGAGGCCGCACATGATTTTAATTTGGAAAGATCGAAGATGATAGTTCGTGATGACTGTGCTTCGTGATGAACAGTTGATTGATCTATAGAGCCCCTTGAATTGCATGAGCCGCATGTTAATCAATAGTTAATTTACAATGAATCATGATTAAAGACGGTTAAATAATCGTAGACTAATTTTTATTTTTATGCAACTCCATATCCACTTCTAGTAAATTGAAGTGCCGAAATCTATTCACTTCTGCCTAACAAGCTATTCGGAGTACTAAATTCTTCCTTCGGTTGAATTAAAAGGAAATCTTACGGTAAATCAACAATAGAAAAGAACCAACTAAAACACATACGAAGGCTACCCAGCTGATTTTTCTATATTCTCACTTAAGTCTATGTTATTTATATCCAATTACGCTCCGGCCTTGAGCTGCTCTCCGGCATCAACAGGCGCAGGCGCAGTCTCGCCTTTAACGCCGCCGTTTTCCTGTACCCGGAGTCCACGAGGCTCGCCGTTGCCGAGGGGTCTAACGGCCGTAATCCTCTTGCTGGGCTCGAAACCGAACTCGATGTCTCGCTCCCTCTCTTTGGGCCTGAAATTGGAGTTCTGATGATGATGCTTGTGGGGTTTTGCTTTTGCCTGGACGACGGACCGCCGGTTCCAGAAGCGTCCCAGGAAACAAGCGATGCCGGAGACGACCACTATTACCGCCAGCACTATGAACACGGCCCCGAAGGATCCGTTGGAGTGGGAAGAAGGCGGCGGCGGCTGCACTGTCATGGAGGCTGGGTAAACGACGACGGGCTGTGTCGTTTGGGTCGACATTTGCCTTTTTCTTTTTTCCAAACGAAGGGAACAATCGATCGAAATTTTGTTTTGTTGAGAAGGAGAAAGGGTGGCTTACGTTTGCGTTTAGGTTTAGTGGGGAGGTTTTAAGGGGTGTTTGGGGAGTGGTTCTTGGAGTGCTGACAAAGGGAGGCTTTGGAGAAAACTGAGGGAAGAAGCAATTAAGAATATTGCCATGCCCGTGTGAAGAGGCTGCAATGGTATTTATGGGTTTATATTAATTGGGTGCCAAAGAGTCCTATTATGTTTAGGTGGGTGTTTTTTTTTTTAATTCGATAAGGGAGGGACTTTTCCTTTCTGTTTTTTTTTTTTAAATTGTAGGAGGCACTTTAATTTCTTTATTAAAGCAATCAGGCAAAGATATTCCTTGTGTTTTTATTTTCTGTTCTTTTTCTCCTTGAATTCAATCGTAACAGAGTATATTGGAAACACATCAAAGAGTACCAGTAAATTTGGCGGGATTAGATAAGACTTGAACCACATCTTCATAATAGGCATTTGATTTTTTTTTTCTGGGCCTGTAAAAGGTATTTTATTGATTTGCTTATTACTTTGTAAATTATGATTGCCCAGAAACACGTAAATATATAGTAGTGGAATGAAAACTTTGACAAATTGGCAATATAATTCAATTAAGTTATCGGTGCCATGGATACCTATTTTATCTAATGATTCATGGATTGGATACTATAAAAATTTTCATAATTTTTAATACACACAATCAAAATAATGTTTGATTAATTTTGTTACGCTATTTTGCTAAAAAATTATGATTCTTATCACCCAATTCTAACGTTACATAAAATTATAATTAACAAAATTGACATTGTTTACTATCACAAGTTGAAAAGCAATAGAAACAAAGAGGCTTCTAAGAAATTTGGCTTACATAAACTAAGGCTACATATGTAAGTGTCTATACACGCAAACTAGATTATCATATTTATTTGTACCTGACCCGAGATGTACCAGGAGAAGTAAAATGAATTTGTCCAATCAAGTGACCGAAATATAATTAAGCGAGCAAAAGTCTAGCTTTAAATTATAGCTAAAGTGGCTTTAGATATTTGGAGCCTAAGTCTAAAGTTGTGGGCTCGAAATATGTGAGAGTGGTAGAAAAAGAATACAAAGAAGATAGCTTGGGGATTTGTGTTGAATGATTACAACTCCATATAGCTCTATTTTGTCACGCGAATATCTATTGTGTTTAATTTTTTATTTATTATACTCCCAAATTATTATACCCCGCAATATTCCAATCACCTTACTCATACTATATATCCAAACATGGTAGCCATTTTACAATTTTATCCCTGCATTTTTTTCTTCTCAAATGGTCTCTCTCTCTCGATTTGTCAACGTTCTTCTCCCCCATTCATTCTGACTTCCAATCACCCGCCGCTATTGTTTTTCTGACAATCTAACAGCCACCCATCACTGCCGCTCTGCATTTCTCTTCATCATGATGATCACTGCTGCTTTGTGTTCCTCTTCATCGCTATGTATCGCCAATTGCTGACAATTCAATCACCGCTCCTCTTCGTGCCGACTGTGCAATCGAGGCAATAGTTCATCTATATTCATCCCAACAATCAAATTGCCGCCCACCTTCATCCCAAAACTGAATCAATGGCAAGATCTACGAAGGTTCTCGCATTGGAAGGAGGAAATCAAAGCATCATTAGATGTCGAGGCTAGTGAATGGTCCGATGCCAAGGCGGAGCTACAGGTCGAGAACGATGGCGGTGTACCCTTGCATCGTCGTCTAATCTGAAACCGGCAATTCGTGTGAGCAAGCTTCTTCCACGACTCCAACTTCCAAGAGAAAAAAATATAGATATCCAAGCATCCAAAAAAATTGTTAAATACTTTAATATATTTATTCAAATATTTTTTTATATTTATTTAGACTCTTTAACTTAATTTTTCAAACATTTTTAATTTTGAAGATAACAAATTATGCATATTGTTATAGTCATTTTTATATTTTTGTCGGACACTTTTACATAGTCATCTAGACACTTTTAGTTATTGATTCAAACACTTTCAATTTTTTAAGATAATAAATTGTTTGTATATTACTCAGGCACTTTTACATATTTCTATAGACACTTTAACATATTTATTCAAACACTTCTACACGTTTACATATTATTTTGGCATGGAACAAATACTTTGCTTATTATTAAAAGGAATAAATAATATGCATATTATTTTAAACATTTATACATACTTATTCAGACACTTTTCTCAATTGCTTTAGATATTTTGCATCTTTATCTTTAGTACTTATACAGATGCGAGTAATGATGAAATCTGGTATCGGCAAGCGACAATAACAGCAATAGCAGGATTGAGGTAGAATTTTTCAAGGGATATAGAGATTTTGGTAAGTGGTAATTTTGTCAAATTTTTTTTTATAGAAGTGACTTATATATAGAAATTTAATGATGGATTAGTATATCTAATTAAACATAGATACATAGTATAATAATTACCTCACTCACCAATAATATCGAATAATTGTTTGATCCGAATTTATGATCAGCCTTCGGGCATGGGTCACCCCCATTGTTTTGATATTAATTATATATATTTTCTGTCTTTATTCCTTTCTTTAAGACTTTAACAAATTAAAGCAACGATTCTTGTAGAATGACCAACCCAGGTTCTGCCTGTCTTTTGATGATTACAACAATCGACGTCGATCTCCAGCCCCTGTTGCTTTTTGTCCATGATTAATTAAAAAGTTAAAACAAAGTTCATTTCACTTGTACACGGCAGCTAGTCTAAGCTAACCTGTATATTGGTGTGAACACAACTTCATTTCTCCTTTTCATACCCAGTCAAATTATACTTTAGACTGGACCGGCAGGAAACTTTGCCAGAGCCTAGAGAAGGCAATACGATCCGGATTATTCTGTGGTTGTTCGAAGGTAATCAAACAGTTTTATTGTGAAACAAAGATGAAAATCATAGTCACTGTCAAACTCCAACATGAAATCATAATCTTTAGTTGAACTCATAATATAAACAGAGGAGTAGATCGAGACGATTTGATGACAGGCAAAAACCAGCTTATACAGAATGATGAATTTGTTGAAGGTACTTTGGCACTTTAATCGATAAAAAAGAGCTTAAAACAATTAGCAGCTAAGGGATGGAATAACCGAATGAGAGCCTACGTAAAGTAACTGAGATTGAGATGAACACGTGTTTCTAACTCAAAGGGCAAAGCTAAATGAGCTGGTCAAAATTTGTCTACTTGATGACTTACTTTTGCACTGGACACAACTTACCTGTTTGCGAGCAGCTTTTTTTTAATTAGATTTAGAGGTTTTGGATGGTTTATTAATAGTAGTGATTAAACTGTTAAAATTAAAGGTTAAAAGTTACTTTTAAATTTATTTTTAAAATTACTTTAATGTTAATTCTAATGTTATTACCAAACAAAGTCGATTTGATTGGCTCAGCTCCCCACAATCCACTGAGGAACCACTTCGGCTACCCAGCAGTTAGTGGGTAAATGGTACCATTGGCCCCCAACTATTAATTATTGTTAAATTGCTCTTCAATCTCCTTTTTGTTTTAGCCTCAACCCTTTACAATTTGTTACATACTTGTCTTTGGCCATAGGAAAGCACAAAAATTCAATTTATAAAGTGGAGAATAAGCTGATAATTTAAATAACTCACTAACTATTAAAAAAATATGGAACAGTTTGAATTTGTGGAAGATGGTTGCCTAATAATTTAAATTAAAATTTAAAAAGCCAATATTATCTAGTAAGTGAAGTTAATAAACTCAAACTAATAGATAACTGTCTTTTAATAAATTTAAGTAGTGTAATAATTTATTTTCAAAACTAATAGATTATTTACACTATTAATTTTTTATCTCTATAAATCAGATTTCTATGGTAACTCCATTTTGTCTGGAATTAGGGACTAATATACAACAAATTACAAAGATTTAGGATCAAATCTGTAATGAAATAGAGGTTGAGGACCCATTTACACCAACAACTAAAGGTTTGGGACGAATAATGCTTTTTACCCCTATTTCAGCTATCCCATCTCTATTTATTTTACAAAATTTATACTTTGATCTTTTCTTTATTGCCGTTTTTGTGTGCCATGTACATTACCTAGTTTCTTACTGTCAGTTGCAGCTATGACATGTAACATTACCCTTTTTGTGAAAAAAAATATTACGAAAGATTAAAAGCACTAAATATAATTCTTATATTTTTAATTATTTTTTTTATAAATTTCCTAACACTACAAAAAAAGTGGGGCTTTTCAATGGCCACGCATGTTGAAAATTTTTAATGGCTAAAACCATTGAAAAATTTACTAAAGGCCTTGCCTCGGAAATGTGTTATGAAACACATCAAAAAAAGGGTTCGAATGGCCAAATCGGTTGAAAAATACCAACTACACCATTCCCAACGGCACCAACCATTAGAAGGATACTACCAAAAATGTTACATTGTAAACATTGATGCTTTAAGTGGTAATCAGGGAATAGGGGAGGGACTTATAGCTGTAGTTTTGCAGCATACTATAAATTGGATCCAACTCTGTTCGATGGCTATTTGCTCATACTTCTCTTTCACTCTCCTCTGTCAGTCAAACAGTCGTCAAAACTGAGTTTGGCATTGGCGATGCCGTATCAAAAAAATTTCTAGAATTTTAAGGTTTTTACACCACTAGATTTCTTGATTCCTCATCTTTAACTTTTTCTAAAGTCATCTATTAAAAAAATTTTACCATTTTTTGTACATCAAAAAACAAATAAGAATCACAAGGATTTCCAAATCTAAATCATGTTGACATTTTCGAAATAAATTTTGTTTTTCAAAATAGAAAAAATTAAAAATAATATTTATATTTATATTAAAATGCACTCATCAATTATTTTTTATTAATTTATATATGTATTTATCAGAAACGTAATTAGAAATTTTTTATGGGGTCCATATATAGTTAATTTTTTATATACAATATACTTTTTTTTGTATTGAAGATTTATGTACAGCATACTTATAAAATAAACACATGAAAACTTAATTTAATTTCAACATAACTATAAAAAAAATTAATTATTCATTTTTTTCTTAACATTTTGCAATATTATCAGACTCGACTAGGGGAACAACTCGAAAAGGTAGACAGGTTATCGGCCAACCAGTTTAATTGGTAAGGCCAATTGCAATGTACAACAGCCTTTGCATATAAGCATGCTCACACCCTACCAAGAATGTCATATTGCTTCTATCCAAAATACAACATACTTCAATATTTTTTTTATACATATGATGTATGATAAGACTTTATATTTTATATTTCATAATAAATTAATACATAATTTTAATGTCCAATAAATTAAGTGTGTAGTCAATCATTCCACCTTTAAATTTAAATTCCTAAATATTCCAACAACATACATGAATAATTAATGATTTTATCTATAAGATAAATCCTATAAAGTACTAATAAAATAAAGAATATAATAATCTCTTATGCTTGATCAGTTTCTGTCCATTTCTCTCCGCTTCTTATAAGATTTCATTCACACTTTGCCTTGAGATTGTCGTCTGCATCCTTTTTAACTTCTAAGTTTTTTTATTTTTTTTTTCAACTTTGGGCCAACTAAATATTAATTCAACATAATTAAGTGATCTAAGTTACAAAGCCCACATTAGCAAAAAAAAAAAAAAAAAAAGCAAAGCCTAGAATCCATGTAAATTTTGTCTAACTCGGGTTAACCAAGCTACCGGGGTCATTGGGTCTAACGGGCTTAACCAGGTTTCGAACCTAAGGGGTTTAAAGGTGCAACATAGCTCACTATGTATAGGTGCTTATTCAGTGTTTTTGGTTTCAACCGAAACCGAATAACATAATTTATTTGGGTTTTCGGTCTTATATACTAATAACCAAATAGACCAAATTATTAGATAAAACAAAAATAAAAAAATAAATTTTGTTACTTTGTTTTAATTGAAATAACCGAATTATATGCATGTATATTCCAAATCTCAAATATTCATCGCATATTTCAATCAAAATGCACATTCCAATCACATAGCAAACATCTATAATCCATTCAAAATCCTAACATCATATACATACACATAACAAATATTTATCACATACATAATTCTTTCCAAATCTCAAACATAAATACTAGTAAAAATTAAAATTCAGTTATTTCGGTTAACGGAATTTTAATTGAAGTAAGCCAAACACCAAATTGAATTTTTATACCGATTTTCAGTTATAATAGAAAATTGAAATTATATCTAAAAGTGATAGCTGAAAACTAACTTTTTTTTTCAGTTACTTGATTATTTCAGATATAATCAAAATTTTGCTCACCCTTGCCGTTATGCCTCGGAGTCGTGTTTAAACCGGTCTAACTGGCCAAACCAGCTAGGTTTGATAACACTAGTGTTTTGTTTTTATTCTTAAATTAACATATTTATTTAATAAATTTTCGTGAGATCCATAAAAAATTATTTAATATTTTAAATTAAATGAGAATAAATCATTTTTCTGTCTTTCTTAATTTACATATAAAAACTGAATGATACAAGTGAAATCTATTATATATATATATATATATATAAAGCAGGATACAGGTAAGGAGATAAAGGTCTTTTCACTTAACAGAATAAACAACAAATTGACATGTGACACTTTTTTTATTTAAGGAAACAAAATAATGCATTCACATTGAGAATTGACAAGTGTACCCATTGAGCCTTTTAAACTTAAGAGGATAAATGTCTTTTCACTTAACGGAATAAATAATAAGTTAACAAGTGGCACTTTTTTTATTTAGGGAAAATATAATTAGATTTTTATGACAATTGGACAGGTTTATCCTCCATTCACTTTTACTCACTCAAAATGCATTAATTGATTTCCTTGTAGCTCAATATTGATTTTTTGCAACAATTAGATTTGTGCTAGTAATGGAAAGTCAATTTCTACAATTGAATGAAAAATTACAATTAATTGAAAAATTATAGGCATAATTCTAGCACTCATATCACTATAAATAGAACTATAACTAGACAACATTTTCACACCATTCCATTGCAATTTCTTTTATAGTTTCTCTTATTCTTTCTATTGATTGTATCAAGTTTTTTATTCTTCTTAACGTTTATTTGAGATTTTTAATTATTTATTTATTTATCTATGTTGGCCTTTTATCTGTTAATTTTTATTTTCAATTCAGTAGCTCAATTTGTTTGATAGTTTTATGTGGTTTTCATGTTTTCTATTTTCTTTTGCTATGTTATACTTTTAAATTTTCATACAACTTTTCTCCATGTACACATACACACACAGCGAGAGAGAGAGATGTTGGCGCAATTACACAGCAACATGTATAAGCATTTTTTCCATGTGTACATTCTCTGTATAGTCTAAAATTTCTTTGAATTTTTTTCCTGTGTGTTTCACCATCCACTCTTCGAGTGAGGTTGGAGGTAGTTTTTGTTTTCCAATCTTGTATTACTAGTGGTTTACTTGATTACGAATTGGTAAAATGTTCGAGAAATAATGCACAGTTATACTAGAATTACCAATTTTTTTGGACACTTGCTTACTATCAAAAGTTTTTTTAATCAAATTTTTTTCATTTGGCTGGAAAATTCTTGCTAGTCTGGGATTTTAATAAATAAAAATATCTACTCCTGTCCTGAATGCTCAAAAACTCTTAGTAATATGGTTTTGGAAATATATTGAGTTAATATAGCTAAAGAGAAAAAGTACAACAAAGAGAAGAATTATCGATTTATCAAAGCAAATATAGTTGTTATCAGTTGCTTGCTTTCATGGCTCAGACTTAAAGCATTTGGATTAGTTTAGTTTTTGTATTATACGAATCAATTGAACATATACAAACACACACGTATATCAAAAAATAATTATTCAGCATAATATAACATTATGAGGTGTTCAAATATCAATTAAATTACCATTTGTCTAATAAACCCAATCAAGTTTGATTTGTCTAATAACCAAATTCAAACTTGATTTTCGATGTTTGATAAGGACACTTATGAAGTCAATTTAATTTTCTTATGATTAAATGCTATTTTAATTTCCATTTTAAAGTTCTCTCATTTGAAGTGAACATAATTTTGAAATCTTACAAAAGTTTAAATAGGAAAAAATCATTTTAAACTTAGAGTTAATTGGTTTTAACTTAAATCTAACTAATTCAAATTTACTTATTAAATAAAATTGAAAGCCAATTCATTTGACTTAAGTCAAATTAATTCAAATTGGCTTATTTTTATTTTTATATTTTTTTAAAATTAATTTCATTTGAAAGTCAATATTATGTTGGTACAATGCTTAATTGAAAATAAAATTTTTATAATATTATTATAATTCAATATTATATTGGTATAATAATTAATTGAAACTAAAATTTTTATGAATATTCATACATCTATGGACTATAGCCACATTTTCGGAATTTCAAAGTCAAAATTGGAATTTACTTTTTGCCAAAATCGGTTACTGTATTCAGGAAAAGTCAGAGCAAGCCATGGGCATACTTCATTCTTTTCATACATGTTTTGTTTTAATTGCAATTTTATCCTCAGATTTGAAACCTACAATTACCCCATTCCTTTAGGATTTATTTTTAAAATATTTTTGTTCATTCACGAGAACACTATGTTATGGTTAGCCAATAGCATAAATAAAAAAAATTATCTCAACCTATGTGTAAATGCCAATGATGGAAAGAGTTGCCTTCTAAACTTGCTGGTGAAAATATAATTACTAAACTGAAAAGGAAAAATATGACTTAATAAAAAGTTAGCAACATTTAATGGAACTGTGGAAGTATGCGGGAGCTAATAAAAAATAAAGGTTAACTTATATTGAGCGACCAATATAACGCCCACTCTTTCACAATAATTTCAATACTTTCCAACTTAATTTTCTCCAACAGGTAAAGTGTTTAACTGGAAAACGGTGCAAAATTTTATAGAAAAGTTTCAATTTTCAAATATGGAACATAAATCATCAAATATGTGAAAAAAAAAGTTGTTGTTTAAGCACTAGCTCAAGGAGAGCTGTATCAAAATTTCAATTCTTAATGATACTTTTTAAGAAATTTAATAGAATATTTTACTATTTTATCTAAATACTAATATTTTGTAATAAAGAAAACAGATACATGGGTAATCAAGCAAGTCATATAACTGATTAGTGTGTGTGTGTGTGTGTGTGTGTATTTTAAAACTCGCTACATTGGGTTTGGACAATGAGAAATATACATTTTAAAAAGAATTATTAGTATGAAAAAGATGGCCTATATTTTGTGACACATAAAATTTTAAAACTGGTGCCCGGTAGCAGTTTCGTCATGTGACATGGTAGGAGCGAGGGGGACTTCCGGTGGAGGAGAGCGCCTAAGGAGGAGATTTCCCAGAGCAGGGTACCTGAAATATTTGGAAGACAAAGGTTAAGAGGTCCCCGGAGTGTGTTTCCGGGGAGGAGCCTCCGACGCCCAAGTCAGTACTCAGGAGATATGGAGGTGATAGAGAGTGGAGAAGTATGGTCTCTAGTGCTCAACCACTTTACCTGGGGTGTTTACCGACTATCTATAGAGGAGCGAACAGTAGTGGTTCTCCTCATGTGGCCGTCCCAGATCGTGACACGTGTTTGGTGGGATGCGATCCATGTCTTCGGGGAGCAAGGGGACACCCAGCCGATCATAGGCCGCATGGCTAGGAGCCTAGGCAACCCCGAGAGTGGCATACTAGGGTGTCCCTGCAAGCGGCGTGTCAAAACGTGTCTGGGGGCGGCGTGTCGGGGATGTGTCAAAGGCTCCTTAATTACTCCTGTTGTACATTCCGAGGTTACTCTAGTATCACAGGAGTATGTTTCCCGAGGGTGGTCTTTCTCAGGGATACCCCTACTTCCGAGGATGGTTTAATCGTCCCCCCGAGGTTGGCACTGTCGTTTCTTGGAACGAAGGATTGCCGAGGTCAGATTAGGGAGGTCAAACATCCTTCTTTCTGTGGCAGGTAGTTTCTCTCCCGAGGTTGGTACTTTGTCCGAGTCTGGGGGCCCGGAGGGTGATGGGCACTTCGGCTATCACATGCCCCCTCCCGGGAAGTCGAAGCGGAGACTTCGGCTTTACGCTTCCGGGAAGGTTTTTTCATTGAATTCGCGGTTGGAACTTCACTCAAGGAATTGCTCTTCTCCAGAAAGCGTTCTTTTATAGCCGAGGTACCTTTCCCTAGTTCCCTCGGTGACCTCGGGACACGTGCAACTTTTGTTTTCACTTTTTCTGCTGCGGGTTTGTGAATCGTCGCATCCTTTGGTCAGACATGCTAGTTATGGATAAGCGTGCCTGGGTTTTCACGATGTCAGAGGGGCGTGCCCTAGTTCTTCGCGTTGGATGACACGTGGCCACTAGTGGATGGCGAAATAGTTACGCCGGTCACGCTAACTGCGTCTCTTCGCCTTCGAGAAGTAATAATGAGGCCGTTGCATCTTCGAGGGATAATAATGACGACACTTCGCTTACCCTCTTCGGTCTATATAAGCACCTCTCGCCTCATTTTTGCCTCACTCTTTGCTTTAGCTCTCATCTGCTCTAGAGCCTTCTCTTGTCTTTTTCCTTTTTCCGGCAACGGTTTCTACGGCGGAGCGATTTCCGGCATCTTGTACGACGGCGTCCAGGAACCCCGACTTCGGCAAAGCTTTTGGTGGGTGTTCCCCTTTGTAGCTTTCTCTTTTTTCTTCCGAGGTTGTTTTTCCGAAGTCTTCCTGTTTCCTTCCTCTATTTTTGCCGAGGTCGTCCTTCTTTTTTCCAGAAAAATGTCGAATCCGACCCCGTTGATGACTGTCCGGCCTCTCCCTGAAAGCTTTCTTCCTCTCGAATCTCACCCTTGTTCTACCACTTTGGAAAAGATGATGAAGTGGGTGGCCAAATATTACCTTCCTTCTTACGTCGTCCCAAGGTTACCTATCCCGGGTACGTACGGTTTCATGGCTCATTCGGATAAGGTTACCGTTTACTGAGCTCAACTGAAAGCCGGTCTTCGGTATCCTCCCCGTCGCGTGGTATGTGAATTTTGTAAGTTCCACGGGATTGTCGTGAACCAAGTCCCCCCAAATTCTTACTCTTACTTCAATTCTTTCCTCTGCATGTATGGGGTTTTCAAGATAATCCCCCACTTTCTCTTCTTCATGGAGTACTACAAACTCCACCTGGTCCCAAAGGGCGGCTTTTACTTCCTGCTTCCCTGAGGGTCCGGGAGTAAAAAATTTGCCTTCACCTTCGACAACAAGAATAGTTGGCGAGGGTGGTAGAAGAAGTTTTTCTTCCTGCCGGTCCCCAAACTTTGGAGTCGCGTGCCAATCAGATGGGCTTTGGGGACCCTGAAGATTGATGTCGTTGACCACCGGAAGCTCCTAACTCTGGAGCTGTCTGCCGAGTTCGATAGGTTCGATAGACTTATCCGGGCTGTGGCGGACTGTGACCCCGAGGTTCCTCCGCATTCATTTTACCCTTTTCCCATCAAGTGGGACCTCATGACCGAGGAGGTCTTTTGGGAACTGGGAATGGTGAATGGGCACAAGAGTGAGCCTGGTATGCCCGTGCCCGTTCTTCCGGGGAAGAAGGCTTGGATAGTCATGCTCCTTCGGGGGGAAATTTCATATGAGGCTTTTGCCGAGAGTAAGTCACTTTTCAAGGCTTGATATCTGTTTTCCTTTTGAACTTACACTGATATTTTTTCCTTTTGCAGAGATAGGCGATCAATCCGCTGACTTCTATAAGTCGCTCTTCCTCGGCCAGGCCGAGAGGGGGGAGTAAACGCGCAAGAAGGCACCTGCCAAGAGGAAGAAAACGGCCGGCGGACCTTCTAGGTCCAAGAAAGCTAAGGCTGCCACTCTTCCTCCCCTCGAAAATGTGGTTGAGGTGGAAGATAGGTCCCCTGCCCAACCTCCGAGCCCCGTGGATCCTCCTCAGGATCCTGCCCTCCTTGGTGCAGCACTAAGCCCCGTTCTTACTGCCAAGACTTCGGCCGAGCGAAGGTCTGCACAAGAGCTCGAAGAAAGTAGAAGGAGGAAGGGGAAGAATGTTCCTAGCGAAGTCCAGGAGGGCGAGTTTGAAGATGATGTCGCCGAAGTTCCACCAGGTTGGTTCCTCAGCCATTCCTCTACAAGCCTTAGTATTTTTCGCATCTACGATTTTTTAGATGAATAGCTAAGGGATGATGTACTGACGGAACTTCGGCGTGATATTGCAGAGGACGTGACTGCTGGTCCCTGGATGGAGACTCACGCCCGTCGGAGGGCTCTTCAGGACAGGAGGATCCCGCAAGATAAGGTGCCGAGGGAGCCCTTCTGGACGTTCACAGAGGACATGAATTTGTTTTCTGAGTACAGCCAGCTGATGGCTCCCCAGATGGCGACAGGGGTGATGACAAATGCCACCTTCCAGTCGCTTGTCACCGAGTGCCCTAATGAAGAGATCCTCGCGGCGAGGATGACCGAGCATGCCGCCCAGGTAGTTCTCTCTTCTTTTTTACTTAGAAAATTTTCTTCTAAGTTTTTATCTCCTTCTGATACTTATTCGGGGCCCTTCTTTCCTGCAGCTTTTGGCATATAGCGGATACTTTCGTGCCTGGGCCGCAAAGCAAACGGAGTCCTGTTCTCGGTCCGAAGATTCTCTGTGCAAGACGAAGGAGTTTTGTGCCAAATATGTCCTCAAATACGGCGAGTTGAACAAGATTGCAAAGGAGGACATTGTGAATCTTCGGGCCGAGCTCGCGGCTAGCAAGCAGGAGCTTCTTCTTGATTTCTTAGCCAAGGTCGAGGACCTCGGCTCAAAGTGTGCCGCTCTCTCTTCGGAGAACGAGGCCCTTCAGAAGGAGAACGCTGAAGATAGCGAGAACCTTACGAAGGCACTCGCTTTGAACGCCGAGCTCCAAGCTGAGGTTGATTCGCTGAAGAAGAAGGAGACTAAGAGCAAAAAGAAGAAAAAGCTGGAGGAGAAGATTGATGCGCTTAAGGCCAAGCTGGCGGCTCTTAGTGCCGAGAAGGATCAGACCGAGCAGATGTCGAAGGTGTCTTACCAAGACGGCTTCTGCTTGGCGCGCCACCAGGTCCTTGCTCGGCACCCTGATCTTGACCTCTCTTACCTGTCTGCCCTAGACTTCCCCAAAGAGCCCAGGGGGACATGGTCTAAGATCGAGTTTCTCAATCTCCCCCCGGTTGTGCCTGTGCCTCCGACTGAGCCATCTAAAGATGATAATGCTGAAGAGACACCGGATGCCCCTACTCGGCCATAGGCTTCTTCTTTCTTTCTTGTACTCCTGCTGCTTTGAACTTTTTTGCCTTAAGATTTTTAATGAAGATTTTTTCTCCAATCTCCATTCTTTCTTCCGAATGCGAGTCGTCAGAAGTTAGTGTAATTCTAAGTATGCATCTTTGGCGGACACCTGCGCCTATATTTTTGGAAAGAGTCATCTAAGACTTTTTTCGTATTCTGCCGAGTTTTTAGACTCCATCAAGGAGTTTGTTCCAAAAGGAAAACCATAAAGGAACATTTCTCCAGCAACGCGGCCATATTCGGCATGTATTTTTATTGACGACCTCAGGGAGGAGTAGTTACAAGTTTTCTTTGAAAAAATGTCTAAGTATAGAATTTTTTCAGAGAGTCTGAATGCCAAGTATTTTTCAACTCTACTCCCTCGGTATCACCCAATTTGTAGACCCCTGGGCGAACTTCGTCGAGGACCAAATAAGGTCCACTCCAGTTTGCCCGAAGTACCCCTTCTGATGGCCTTCGTGGCTCAAATTCGGCCTTTCGGAGAACAAGGTCTCCTTTTTTGATCTCTTTTCTTCTTATGTGTAAGTTAGCAGCGTGAGCTATTCTTTGTTGGAAAGCCTTCCTTCTTAGTTCGGCCATTTCGCGGTGCTCCTCGGCGAGGTCCAGTTTTGTCCTCAAGCCGAGATCATTTCCTCCCTTGTCGAACACTTGTATTCTTACCGAAGGCTGTATGACCTCAATGGGGATAATGGCCTCTGTCCCGTACATGAGCGAGAAGGGAGTTTCCCCCGTAGCTCTTCGGGGGGTCGTACGGTAGCTCCACAGCACACTCGGGAGCTCTCCTGGCCATTTCCCCTTTGCCTCCTTTAGTCTTTTCTACAAGCCATCCTTTATTGCCCTGTTGGATACTTCAACCTGCCCGTTACTTTAAGGGTGGGCTACTGGAGAAAAATGAATTTTTATGCAGAGGTCAGCCATGAATTCCTGGAATCCTCTATCCGTAAACTGAGTTCCATTGTCGGCCACTATTACCCTCGGTATGCCAAATCGGCATATGATGTTCTTCCATACAAAATTTTGGGCATCCTTTGCCAAGATTGATGCCAGTGGTTCTGCTTCTATCCACTTAGTGAAGTAGTCCATTGCGACAATGCAGAACTTTACCCCACCAGAGCATTTGGGAGAGGTCCGATGAGATCAATACCTCATATGGCAAAGGGGCAAGGATAACCTGCTGAGTTTATTCTTTCCGAAGGTAGCTTTTGGATGTTGGCATGCCTTTGCCAATTGTCACATCTTCGGACAGACTGCCTTGCATCTTTCCTCAAGGTAGGCCAAAAGTAACCTTGGCGGAGTAGTACCCCAGCAAGGGCGTCTGTTCCTATATGGGAGCCACACACTCCTTCGTGGACTTCTTCAAGTATTGTTCTGACATCATCTTCGCCTACACATTTTTGCAAGGGGCTCGCATACCCTTGCCTGTATAGTTCTTCTCCAATGAGGAAGTACCTTCCCGAGCGCTTCCGTACTTTTGTGGCCTCTTTAGGGTCCTCAGGGAGTTCCGAGGTTGCTAGATATTTCTTGATGGGATCTTGCCATCCTTCCCCCGAGGTTTCTATGCACATTAATTCTGTACTGGGTTGCTTCAGCACTTCGGTGGGTTCCTTGGATTTGGCCAAGGCGTCGGCTTGGGTATTATCACTTCGGGGCACGTTCTTTATGTGTACCGAGTCAAAATCTCCAATGAGTTTCTGGACAAGGTCGTGATATTTTGCCAAGGTTGGATCCTTTGCCGCGTACTCTCCCTTCGTCTGCCGGACTATTAACTGTGAATCACTGTGGGCCATAAGGTTTTTTACGCCGACTTTTCTGGCCATCTTTAGTCCGGCTATGAGGGCCTCATACTCGGCGATGTTATTGGTAACATTAAAACTGAACTTGATTGCTTTAGAGGCTTCCATGCCTTCGGGCCCCCAAAGGACTATTCCAGCTCCCTGATGCTCTGCGCCTGACGCTCCATCGACAAAGAGCTTCCATTCTGGATCAGCCTCTGTTCGATCCTCCGCGACGGCTTCAGCATTTTTGATCTCAGGGATTTCGGCAATGAAGTCTGCCAGTGCCTGGGCCTTTATTGCCCTTCTAGGTTCGTAAGTAATGTCGTATTCTCCGAGTTCGATGCACCATTTTGATAATCTTCCCGAATGCTCCACTTTTTTCATCACATCGCGTAGGGGCAGGTTACTTCGGACGGTGATGGCGTGTCCTTGAAAGTAAGGTCGCAATCTTCTGCCTGTGAGTACTAAGGCGTAGATAGCCTTTTGGAGCAATGGGTATCTGGTCTTGGCACCATGTAGGGACTTGCTTACATAACATACAGGCCATTGCCTCCCACATTCTTCTTTTACTAGGACTGAACTCACCGCTTTTTCAGTGACCGCGAGGTAGAGGATGAGAGGCTCTCCCTCCCGAGGATGCCGAAATGTTGGCAGGTGGGTCAAGTAGCTTTTAAGCTCATCCCAAGCTTTCTGGCATTCTGTGTTCCATGGATGCTCCTGGGTCCCGGAGGTGTCATTGCCCTTGGGGACTTTGGTGAGTACTTTGAAAAATGGACGACATCGGTCGCCGTACCTGGAGATGAATCTACTAAAGGAGGTGATTCTTCCGGTAAGCCTTTGTATGTCTTTGATGGATGTAGGTGTTCAGAAATTTAGCAGGGCTTTGACTTTTTCAGGGTTAGCGTCTATTCCCCTTTCTGATACCATAAACCCGAGAAACTTTCCTGCACTTACTCCGAACACACACTTTTCGAGATTAAGACGTATGCCGAACTCCCGAAGCTGTTGGAAGGTTTTGGCTAGGTCGGTGATATGACTACTAGGCATTTTGCTCTTGGCTATCATATCATCAACGTATACTTCCATATTTCTCCCAATCTGTGAACTGAATACCTTGTTCATCAGCCTTTGATAGGTGGCCCCTGCATTTTTAAGCCCGAAGGGCATTCTGACGTAGCAGTAGGTGCCCATTTCTGTGACGAAGGCTGTTTTTTCTTTGTCCTCGGTGTTCATCCAAATTTGATGATATCCGCTAAAGGCATCGAGGAAGCTGAGAAGCCCGTATTCGGCGGTTGCATCTACCAGCTGGTCTATGGCTGGCAAAGGGTAAGAATCTTTTGGGCAGGCGTCATTCAGATTTCGGAAGTCGATGCACATTCGGAGTTTTTCACTTCCCTCTTTCGTGGCAATAACCACGTTACTGAGCCATTCGGGGTATTTTACCTCTCTTATTACCCCGGCCTCAATGAGGCGATTAACTTCGGCTTTAACAAAGGAATTCTTGTGAGCCGATAGACTCCATTTTTTCTGCCGAACTGGTCTGGCGTTTGGTTGCACTCTAAGATTGTGGTGGATTATGCTTGGGTCGACCCCAGGCGTATCCTTCGGCGAGTAGGCAAATAGATCTTTGTTCATACTCAAGAAGGATACAAGCCTCTTTTTGTCTTCCTCGGCCAGTTTTTTCCCGATTCAGGTGTTTCGGCCAGGGATCAACTCTACATCCTCTGTTTCTATTTTTTTTAGCCTTTCAGTTTCCTCCTCTATTGTTTCCCCATCCATCGAGACCATTTTTTCTTTTGCCAAAGTCTGTACTTGGATCTTTGCTGGGCTTTGTTTGGCCCTTGTGAAGACCTCTCTAACTTCGGCTTGGTCAATGAAGATCTCTCCGTCTCCATCTTTGGTAGCGAAGGTGACCGTTAAGTACTTTATGTCTGGGCGAATGTGGAAGTTGCCCAGAGTCTGCCTTCCGAGGATAGCATTGTAAGCTGACGGCACATCAATGACTATAAATCTCATCCTGTCGAAGGCAATTAACTCTTCCTGGCTATGGGGTGAGACCCCTTTCAGCATCAAAGGCAGGTCGATATATCCGAGGACTGGAAGTTCGGAAGGTCCGACGCCGAAGGTGGGGGAGCTGACTGGGCTGAGATCGCTTCTCGGAATGCCTAACTTAGTCAGCAGATGAGAAAAGATGACGTCGGTGTTTGAGCCGTCATCGAGGAGTACCCTTTTGACATCCCAGTTTCCTATCCTTGCCATGACAAGGAGTGGATCGTCGTGGGGGAACTTTACTGTAGACCCATCTCTACGAGTGAGTCTACTTGGGGAGTTCCCGTACTCCATTACGGAGATTTCTCTTATCTTCCTCTTTCTCTCAGCCGAGGGTATCCCGGTAGTGATGGTTTGGATAACCCCTGCTGATGGTGGCAGATTTTTTCGAGGACTTTGGTCCCGACGTCTGTCCGAGTCATATTCTTCGTCGTCCCCCCTCCTTTGTTCTTCCTTCCTTCCTTTTGGGGAAGGCATCCGCAAGTATCGACGGAGTTGACCCTGTTTGATTAGGGACTCGATATATTTCTTCAGCTGGAAACAATCTTCGGTGTCATGGCCATGGTCCCGGTGAAACTGACAGAATTTCTTCATGTTTCTTTTGTTTTCCGAGGTCATGGCCTTTGGTCTTGGGACTGTGGTCCCTTGCCTTTCTAGCGCCATAAGGATGCTAGCTCTTGTGGTGTTCAAGGGGGTGAATGTCATGGGCCTTTTCCCCCTCTGCTTTCGGGGCCTTTCTCCCTCGTTCTGATGTCGAGGCTGATGGCTGGGCCCTTCGGCGCGAGGGTGTTCTCCTTTGGGTCCTCCCATCCTGAGTTCTTCGGCCGTCATATGCTGTTCGGCCCTCCTATAGAACTCCCCAAGAGTTTCTGGGGGGTCTTTGGAAAACTCATAGAATAGTTGGGAGTCCCTCCGAAGTCCTTTGACCATCGCGAGGATGCGAATTTCTGGTCGAAAGTCGGGCACGCTCAGCGCTTCTCGGTTAAACCTCTCAACGTAGTCGCGAATGGTCTCCCCCCCTCGCTGAGCTATGTCGAACATTTGTACTGGCATTTTGGCAGTTGGTCTGCTACCGATGAACTGCTGAGTGAAGGCAGTGGATAGCTCTTGAAAGCTTAGCAAGCTTCCGTGGGCCAGAGAGTTATACCATGCCGTTGCTGGACCCGAAAGTGTTACTTCGAAGCACTTACAGAGCGTAGCGTCATCTGCGCCATGGAGTACCATGCTTCGCTTGTACTTCGTCAGGTGCGCCTGAGGGTCACTTCGTCCGTCATACGTTTCTAGGCGAGGTACCCTGAAATCGCTGGGCATGGGTGCCTCCACCACCTCGCGCACGAAAGGTGACTCTTCTCCGGTGTAAGAGTCAGACAGCCTGGACCAGACTGGTTTTCGGGAGATCTGTCTCTCGACCTTCTCCAGTCTCCCCAGGATTTTTTCCATAAGGACAGCCGTGTTGACTTCTCCCTGCTGCCGCGTGTTCGCCGGTAATGGCGAATTCCTCCTTCTCCTTGGGGAGCGACTTCGGCGGGGAGGAGACGGGGACCTTCGGTAGGGGGACGCACTCCGTTGGCAGGAGGCCCTAGTCTCTTTTGGGGCTCCCCTCCTGGTAGGCCGTACCTCAACGGGTTCATTTTCTGTTGAGGAGGCATCAAGGGAGTCCCCGCTCCCTGAACTTCGGTGGGTGGACCTCGAACTCCTTTCCCGACGAGCAGCCGGGGGCGAGGCCCTTCAGACCAGAGGAGGTTGGGGCAACCTCTGATCAAGCTGTTGAGTCATTTCGGCGACGATGGAGCGTTGGAAGTCTCGTAGGAAGCCCATCGTCACCGTTACAGGGCGGTCATCCTCCAGCACAGAAGTCTCTGCCACAGGCGGAGTGGTCGCCGGCTGAGCCTCGGGCGCAGGGGGGGATCTTGGAATCCCTTTGTCCTTTGAGCGCCGAGTCTCTACGACGGCGACATGGGAAAGAGTTCCCACAGACGGCGCCAAATGGTGCCCGGCAGCAGTTTCGTCATGTGACATGGTAGGAGCGAGGGGGACTTCCGGTGGAGGAGAGCGCCTGAGGAGGAGATTTCCCAGGGGAGGGTACCTGAAATGTTTGGAAGACAGAGGTTAGGAGGTCCCCGGAGTGTGTTTCCGGGGAGGAGCCTCCGACGCCCAAGTCAGTACTCAGGAGATATGGAGGTGATAGAGAGTGGAGAAGTATGGTCTCTAGTGCTCAACCACTTTACCTGGGGTGTTTACCGAGTATCTATAGAGGAGCGAACAGTAGTAGTTCTCCTCATGTGGCCGTCCCAGATCGTGACACGTGTTCGGTGGGATGCGATCCACGTCTTCGGGGAGCAAGGGGACACCCAGCCGATCATAGGCCGCCTGGCTAGGAGCCTAGGCAACCCGAGAGTGGCGTACTAGGGTGTCTCTGCAAGCGGCGTGTCAGAACGTGTCTAGGGGCGGCGTGTCGGGGATGTGTCAGAGGCTCCTTAATTGCTCCTGTCGTACGTTCCGAGGTTACTCTAGTATCACAGGAGTATGTTTCCCGATGGTGGTCTTTCTCAGGGATACCCCCACTTTCGAGGATGGTTTAATCGTCCCCTCGAGGTTGGCGCTGTCGTTTACTGGAACAGAGGATTGCCGAGGTCGGATTAGGGAGGTCGAACATCCTTCTTTCTGTGGCAGGTAGTTTATCTCCCAAGGTTAGTACTTTGTCCAAGTCTGGGGGCCCGAAGGGTGATGGGCACTTCGACTATCAAAAACTAATAAACATAATAGGATGAATGAAGTAGTATTTCTGTTAGGTCCTTACAAATACAAACATAAAGTTATATCTTACTAATATTTATTTTTTTGGCAAAAACCCATAAATTAAGGTTCTATTTTATTTTTTAAAATATTTTCATCTCAAATCTTTTTATTCATAAGTAAGATATAATATTTCTTTAATTGCTCATTCTTAAGCTATTAATGTTTAATTTTTTTAGATTAGTAATTTCCAATATCAAGTAATTTTTTGTATTCAAAAGTATATATTTATAGGTATAAAAAATGATATTTATGATAGTTAAAATCAAGTAATTTTAATTCCGTGTGTATGAGCTTTCACTTTCTATAATGCTATTTTATTAGCGTTGTCGTGTTTGGTTATAGAATATACCCATTATTATTATTATTATTATTCACTAGTTTTAAGGGATTGTTTTGTCATTTCCTATTCCCACATTTTGGTCCATGACATTAGCACTAGAATATTTTGGATAGAGCCATAGGCTAGGTTTTTTTGCATCTATCATTTAAAAAATCATGTAAGCTGTTTCAAAAATTGAAAAAATTTGGTGGTTGATAATTATAAACAGTGGGGGCTGAGTTACCACCACTTATGAATAACTTCACCTATGAACTTATGAAGTATAAGACTTCTTTTTTCACAAAATGAGCCAAATTGTGAAGTTATACTTATTTATATACCAAATGAAAATACCATCTTACATATTTTTTAAAAACAAAACTTGCAGGGACTTTCTTGGTATTTTAACTCACAACTTTTGTCTGCTTTTCAAAATGACCCTAGATCTTTAAATTTGTTTGATTTAACCACTGCATTTTTTCTTGGCGTCCTTAAGCAACTTTTGACCACTTAGTCAGAAAATTTTTTATTTTATATATTACAAAATCTTTGAACTGCACATAATCTTAGACATCCTGAATAATGTTTTTAGGATTTCTAAAATCACTATTCCACTTTTGATCTCTCTCTCTCTTTTTTTTTTTTTTTACTAAATTGACCTCAAAATTCCTTCAATTTTTCTTTTCAAATCGATGCTTGAGGTCTCAAGCTGATAGAATTTCAAGTCTTTATCTGTATTTGTTGGGCATAGAGTAACCAATTAGAAACAAAATTACTTATTTCATTTGAAAATTGATACTCTATCTACCTCAAATAGTGCATGCGGAAAAGATGATTTATCCACTTGAATTTTTATATTTTTTTAACATAAATATCTAATGATAATGATTAAATTTGTTCAAGATACTCAAGATCCATGTTAGGATTGATTTGGTACTTTTTAAATTAACAGCTTAATAGAATATTTTCTTAATAATGTTTCTTTATAATTTTAAAATATATATTATTTTCTCATGTTCAATACAATTTAAAACCCGGCAGCATCACCGGGTATGTAAACTAGTTTTTTTTCTTAATTTTCACGCCAAACTCAAAAATTTATACAAAATGAAATGGATGAAATATTATTTATAGTTCGTACTAAGTCAATGGCCACTGTCCTAACAAACTGCAAATACAATAACGCACACTTATGTGATGTGATACAGACCATTAGTGTATTTTGTTATATAATCCTCATTCTCATAAAAGATAATGCATTTCTCTAGTATGGAAATTAAAGTGTGTATAGTTCATGATATTTTTTTTTCATTTTTCCTCCTAAAAGTAAAATTAAAAATCCCTTTTTAGGTTATGTGAAGTAAGATTTTAAATTAAAATTAATTTTTTTTTTTTAGATTTTGTGTAGTGAAAGTTTTAATAAAGATTAAAAGGAAAATATTATTTTTTAGGTTTTGTATAATAAGAGTTTAAATAAGAATAGTAAATTAAATTGAATGTTAAAAACATTCTATAAAATAAATATTTTATCCCTTTTGGGACGCTCAAAATATAAATATGTTACATACTTTTTGGAACAAAAACAAAATATGTTACATGCTTTTTGGGACAGAAGTTCAATTTAATATATATTGTTGTCCTGTGGATCTTTTTTTTTTTCTGGAGAAGCCACTGACTTTCATGGATCTCCAGCTTACCAACATGGATGCCCATAGGCTCCATCACCCGAGGACCCGGGTCCGTGGAGGTAGAATAAAAGCATTCTAGAACTGAAATGATGTCCGGGGCGACATATCAGAGGCTCTGATCCTTACTGCTCCACAGCCTGTACTTGGGCTCCTTGGTCAAGGCCTGCCGACCCACATCAACCTAATCCAGTCCATGAATGAGTAATGAATTAATGATGGGCCTCAAAAACCCAAATAAATTTTTGCAATGTCTCTCCAGCGTAATTCTCCTCCTCCCCCCGCCCCCGTTTTTTTTCCAATTTAATCATTTTTTAATATAAAAAACATATGTCAAATTTTTTTAGACTCAAAATATTCAACTATAATTTAAGGTTCAGCTACAACCATAGATAATTAATATCTATAGCATATCATAGGTTGACGAATAGTCATTTCACACCTCATTGTTACTATAGAATATTTATATATTGTTATTTCTAGAGGTAAGGTTGGCTCTACCCATAACTTGGTATGTCAGCCCACCTCATGGCTCTTCTCCTATCTGGAGGTCTCCTCTGGTTCCTCTCCTGGTAACTCCTCTGTACTGCTCTCCACCAGAGTTCTGCATTCCCCTCTAGCCTAAAAGTGGCTAGCAATACCCTCTGGGTAGAAGTAACCTTCATTCTCTCCAATATCTTCTCTAGCCGATATAGCCAGAACTCAGCCTCCTCTGGGTCATAGCCCCCTCTGAAAACTGGAGGTTTCAGTGCCATTTCCTCTCATCTTCTTTCTTGGTTCTCCTTGGCCTAAGCCAAGCACTTAGGAGGTGCCTAACATGGTATATTCTATTATTTCCTATTTTATCTTTTTTGTAGTTTCTAGCTTGAAAAAATTATCATTTAAGTCAGTTACCTTAACCTAATATATAGATAATCAATATCATTTATTTGTTATTTATCTCTTAACAAAAATTCATCCTCTTTGAATCCTCTCCCTGATCTAATCTATATACTAAAGCGGGATCATTTTCAGGGTTAGGCAGGTATTTTCCTTATGAGCTGCTGATGTGTTTTCGTCCTAACACTGCCACATCTTAACATTTGCACTTACTTTTCGGATTTGTCCACACTATAGTGTTTAGATTACATTTTCAAATTCTCAGAAATTCTTACCTTCTAAAAATCAGGGACAAATTTAAACTTATTATCAATGCTTTTAATTCGGTATTATATACTCTATATTCTATTTAAAATTAAATAACCTTTATGGAAATCAACGTTTAACGAAATTAAATAACCCAGGTCTCACAAGTCATTCCAAAATTGTTTAACGAAATTGTAGGTCAAACGTAAATGGTTTTGAACTATCAACTTTCAGCAATTAATGAATTAATTTAATTCGGCACATTTAACTAAACAATTTCACTTTCATTTCTATTATTTTATTTTAACAGAAAATCATTTTCAAATTCTCAGAAATCCTTACCTTCTAAAAATCAAGTACAAATTTAAACTCATTATCAATGCTTTTAATTCGGTATTATATACTCTATATTCTATTTAGAATTAAATAACCCTTATGGAAATCAGCGTTATGGGTTTAAATTTCGGGCAATCATTACCACAATCTCAGCTTCATTATGGGTTTTTATTAAGGAATGTAAATTAATTGGGCTCATTTAACTAAATAATTTCACTTGCATTCCTATTATTTTATTTGAACGGAAAATCCTTTTCAAATTCTCAGAAATCCTTACCTTCTGAAAACCAGGGACATATTTAAACTCATTGTCAGTGCTTTTAATTCAATATTATCTACCATATATTATATCAATGCTTTTAATTCGATCACAATTGTTAATTTGGTAAATTATGAAACTGACCCAATCAAGTCCATTTTTCATTCCTAAATTCCATACTTCATTCCTAATTAATAGTAGGTACAGTGTTGTATAAATTGGCTATTCAACCATTCATTGCATTAATATCATTTTTGGCTCATTTTAAAATTCTGGTTGGTGCTGATGGATGGGATGATTCGGATGAATACTAAAGACGTAATTCAACATGCAAAGGAGGTTTGTGAAGAGGTTGCGCGGGAATACGAGTGCCTAAAGAAACGTGTTGAACGCTTGGAATATGAGAAAGACATGCTTGTGGCAAACATTGGGATGTTACAGAGCATGGTAATTAGTAATCCCAATTTTTATTTTCAATATTTAATCCCTCCATTGGTTTTAATTGCTTCCATTGGTTTTTATTGCTAATATTACGATGATTTTGGTGCACAAATCGGTGATTCCATTACTGGCTATGAGAAAATGGATGTCATTAATTATGATGAAGGAATGCAGGGTATCGGGATAATACCAGTCCATGAGAAGATCAAATAAGGTCGGATGATCCAGAAAATGCTATCTATTTGGTTACATGATAACAGGTTATGAAACGTTTTAATATTTTGTTCATTCAATTAGTAGACCAAAATAAGCACCTATATATCTGTTTAATGTAGTGGGGCAGACATGGAAGTTGTGCTACTAGGGGATAACATTGACCTTATGGAAGCTGAAGTGCGCAATAGTACATCACATCATCTGATAGTTGTTATTACTGCAACTTATGTCCGCTTTTTTTCAGGTACGTCATATTCTCTATGTGTATTATGTTGATGGACTACTACTCATAAATCTATAGTAACATCACATTTTTAATATAATTATAGGTCGTTACTATTTATTTTCAACATGTGGCACAAAGATATATTTTAACCTCCAAATCCCTGAGGCCCGTCATATATTACAATCGTGAGTGACTTCATTTACTTTTAAAGAAGGCATTGCACATTCATATTCATCAGTAACATGATTATTCTATATTTTACATTTGATTTCGAAATTATTTTCAAATAATAGATCAAACATCGGTCATGTTGATGTACAAATATATGATGCTGGTATTACACAAGAATCATCATATGTGCCATATGATATGCATCAACGTGTCACATTGCAACAACTTGAGAGTATCCATAAATGTGGTCAATTAATAGTAAGCACTCTGTCAAATTTTCAACTTTTATCTATAATTCTCAGTTATGAACTAAATATCCATTCTCCATTTTTAAATTCAGGCAAAGACTTTCACTTGTGTTGCAACTATTATGGATGTCGATGAAAGGTTCCCCTGGTGGTATATAGGATGTAAATTATGTTTAAAGAAAGTGGTACATCATGGTGATCAATTCTACTGCGATCATTGTAAGCGAACAACCCATACGGCAACAACACGGTAATATATTTGTACTGTTAGCCCTCAAATTACACTATATAATATTTAGCTAATAGTTACTCAATTAGTATTTGATTACATTGCTTATTTAGGTACAAGGTTGAGTTGTATGTTGCAGACAGTACATGTGAAACCCGTTTGGTCATGTTTAATAAAGTAGCCTCTGGTCTTTTCCAGTCTCCTGCTGAAACATTGCATTCTTTCCAAAAAAAACTGTATGTTAACCATCACCCCCTACCTCAATTTTTTATTTCATATGTTTACTCTCCTTTGCCATGTTATACTATTCTTTCTTTAACACATGCTTACTAACACATTTTATAGCATGAAGGTCATTTGAAAATATATTCAATCCTTGGAAAGATCAAAGGCATGAAGTTCATATGGGAAGTTGAATTAACTGATTTCAATTTAAAAAATCATTTGTCCGGTTTCACTGTAAAGAACATTCATAATATTGATTATGCAAGGGAAAGTCGTTCGTTGTTGAACCAAATATCCAAGGTATGAAAACTATTCAAGTTGGTACCATCCCTATATGTACTTATGTGTGGTTATTGTTGGTATTGGTAGAGACGACAATATGATTTAATCATTCTCAGATGGGAGTGTCGACACGGTCTCAAAACAAACGCATTCTTGATTCTTTTCCATCATTGAATAATTACAATTCAAAACGGCGCCATTATACTGGGTCAGTTCATTTTTATTATACATATTCATATGTTTATATAATTAACATTCACAAAGTCTCTAATAATAGCTTTTTTTCTCACAACAGTGAATCGCTGGAAATAACTGCTGGAGAAACCCAACATGATGCTTTGGTCGGTAAATGTGATATTTCATCAACCATAACTGATATTCCTACCAGGTATTCATCTATGTCATTCATAAATCATTATTTAATTTGTAAACTTTTGTCCCAACAACAATTTCATCACACTCATGTATATTTAAAAAATCCAATATACAGGGATATTACATTTGTTAGATCAAGTGATAAAACATTTATGTACAGCGAATCTAAAGATGCAGATATAGCAGAAATCATTGATTTGGCAGAAATACTGTAAGAACATGTACACATTTGAATATTACTCTTAACTTGTGTACGATTTAAAAATTGAATTATAATTACGTGTCATTTTAATAGAGTCGGGTTACGAGATCACCCTATTTACACAATAACTAAGGCTACCAATACACACACACGAGATGTAGGTGAAACTACTAGGTATTACTTATCTTATTCTTAGTTAAATAGAATTTTATGACCTGTGTTTGATTAGTTAACCCTGCACATTAATCATCAACAAATGCATATGTCAATACACCGTATATTTTCATCGATACCGGTTGCTTGAAGACGTAGATGCTGGAAATGACAAAGAAGCATTTGATAATGTAATAGATTGATTGATTGATTGATTCTTTACCATTCATTCGTCATATTATCACTATATATCAATATGTTCACAAATACTTATGTTTTCTAATTTGCTTATGCTTTTACATTATATTTTCCCTATTTAAATACATTTGAAAGACTGTTTGACAATTGTTCCCGAGGCAACGCTGGGTATTAAAGCTAGTTTATTATTAAACAGAAATCATGATAAAATCAAACACATGTAGATAAATGGTTTTTTTTTTCCTGGTGAAAGCATATGTACAATGTCCGCAGTAGACAACAGAAACATGCAAGGGGTTACACTTGCATGTAAACATTTCGCCTTTCCGGTTATTGAAAAATTTGCAGCATCTGTGAAGACTGAAGACAGAGCAGAGGCTATATGAAACTGAAACACGCAAGTTTTGGCACCGACAAAAAGGAGTTAATGGGAAAATTCAAAGAAAACCAGCAGTTAAGCTAGGCAGAATTTTCATGTTTCACAATCGAGTTTACATGTGCGCCAAAGACGAAGAGAAAAGCAGCAGCTTGAGGGGGTGGGGCTGGTTGTTGGTTAGCGTTAGCTGCTCCAACTCCAACGCCGAGCTGGAATGATCTTCTTATACTTCTAGTTTCTGTCTGCCCCATCAAAAAAGAAAAGTGCAGTTTCTTTCTGCATTGGATCTCGCGAGGGAAAAGAATGTTCCCGTGATCGGATCGGAACTGTAAGTCATCCTTTCTCCTTGTACCATTCTATTTCCTCACAAATTCTTGCTATTTCCAAGGTCCAGTACAGCCTATCCTTTTCGATTCCGTGCTCTTTTAACTGTTCATCCCATTTCTTACTGGTTTCCCTTTCTGGGTCCTTCTGGTTTGTTTCTGTTCATAAATCGAGTCTCTGAATTCCAGTGGAAACATTTTCAAATCCTGCCAATTCCTCGTTCATGTGTAATGGTTTTGTCAAGTGTTTATATGGGTTTTTTGCGTTGATATTCCTATAGTATTTGAGTATTGAAGGATCATTGTTATTGATTGCTGCTGTATATTTTTATTCCACAAAGCAATCGATGAAAAACAAAGCTTTGACGATTCTATTGAAATCATATATTCAGGAATCTTTAGGTGTTGAATACTTGGTATTTAATGGTTGAGAATTGATGAGATGGGAGAGTCTCGTCCAAGTGTTGATCCCAGCAAAGTTGAGAGGAATGGAGTACACAGGCTCGGAAATCCGATGTTTCCTAAACTTCTTGTCCAGCTCCCTAACATGATTCAGGACCGTCTCAAGGTAATTGGAGCTGTGAATTTCTGTGACATGTAAATTGCTGCTATTCTGAATGTCTGTAAGGAAAAAGGGATTTTGTTGTTGCTGTCACAGATGCAGCTCCAGAGATTAGGTAAAGACAGTGACAGATTTAAGCCAGTTAACTCGGCAAAAGGTTCATCATCTGATATGGGAGTTGATCTAGAGAAGCAGTTGCAACCCTGGAGAGAAAATCCTTCCTGGGTTGAGCAGCCATCACAGATAAAGGTAAGGGCTGAGGAATATGATTCCGGAGTGGTGTAGATTAGCTTGACCGGGGCCTTGTAAATAGTTTATGTGCATGACTTCAGCCAGGATCTCAGTTGAGGTCCCAAGGATGCCCTTAGCGTCATTTTCTTTCTTTATCCTGTTGTAGTATAAGTAGCAGCATCCTAGAATGTTTAGATATGATATCTTCCATTTCACCTAAATAAAATTCCAATAAATTTATGGCGATGGCTCCTAATCTGTTACTGCTGTCCATGACTAATTCTTGTCAGCCTAAGGTGTTGTAAAATTCATGGAAGCTGATGTTTCTCTGGCCAGGTCAGTGTACCAAAAGGTTCTCTTTGCAACCTTAAAGTGAACGTAGATGTTGGTTTGCCCCCAGACGCAGTGTTTGACATCATTACTGACCCTGATAACAAGAGAGTTTTCAAGAATATTCAGGTCAGTGGCACGTTTTGACTTCTCACCGAGTTTTTCATTTCACTCCTGAGATATTTTGTTGTTTTGGTAAGGAAGCAAGCATACAGCTGCTACGAGTTTTGATATTATAAGTGTATGAATTTTCTTTTCAATCTTCCTTAACACTTTGACTTCATATTTCAGGAAGTTATATCAAGACAGGTTTTAGTTGATGAAGGTCATAGGCAAGTGGTTGAATTAGAGCAAGCAGCTCTATGGAAATTTCTCTGGTGGTCAGGGACTATCTCAGTTCATGTTCTTGTAGATCAAAACAGAAAAGACTACTCAGTAAGGACTTATTTCATTGTTGTACCTATAATAATTGGTTTTTCTGGCCCTGGTTTCTTCTTGGTCACTTTTTTATGCAACAAGAGACTGCTCAAGAACCTAGACTTGTGACCTAGATGCAGGTGTGCCTGTTCTCCTAACAATGCTCTCTTTCCCTCGCTCCAATCTCTGTCAAGACTTCTCAGAACCTCCAAACAGAGAAAATCAAAATACAAAAGCATATGATGGTTGAACTGAACCTTAATGAATAAGTTGTTATTACAGATTCCCCTACCATCCTTCCTCTCCTGTTTCTCTTGTTCGTCCAAAACTTGGTTTATTGGTCAACTACTTGACCCTTCCAATTGTGTACCAGAGACCATCTAACCAAGCAGCTTCTTTTATTCTGAACTTGTGACCTTTTGTCAAATTCTTTTGTAGATGAAATTCAGACAAGTGAAAACAGGCTTCATGAAAAGATTCGAAGGCTGCTGGACATTAGAACCCATTTTTGTGGATGAGAAAACCTGCTTCCCTTTCAAACCAAATACATTGGAGGACTATTATTCATGTACAGGCGGTAAAGGAAGGGTTGGATCAAAACTCTTCTTGGATCAACTGATCCAACCAGCCATTGTTCCACCTCCACCAATTTCCTGGTATCTAAGGGGTATTACATCCAAGACCACGGAGATGCTGATAAAAGATCTGCTTGCCGAGACTGCAAGAATCAGGGGAGGTACTGGCACAGAGAAGTCAAATGAGGAGCTCGGATCACTCTGTGGGATTCACAAGCATCACCAAATCGATCATGTCAGCAACATAAAAGAGAGATGGAAGTTGCATAGGAGAAGCGGCAGGCAACGTCGCAGAGGATTACTGAATGATGAGCCAGCAGTCTCAGATTAGTATCACTCATGATTCATGTGTAGGCTGCTTTATGTGTTGTTATACCATATTACTATGCTGATCATGTTTGTGGAAGCCAGCGTTCAATCGGGTTCATTAAAGAATTGGTGGCTATAGGATCTTCACACAGGTCATTTAGAATGAAGAAGAAATTACACACATAAAGACGATACTGCTTATTGATAGTTTCCTTTTCAATCAAGAGTTGCTCAAAAGAAATTACAAAATTGGTAGATTGTCACCAATCCCCAGAGTTTGGTTATTAGTATCACAACTCTTAAGAACATCCAGTCCTCCTACAAATCCATCGTGCTCTGAAAAGCATTGCCTTTGCCCACCTGGACCTGAAAATTTTTGGAATTCAGGAAAGCGTAAATATCTTTGCCGCCAAGAAAAGGGGGAACAAAATAGATAATGTTTTTAAGGCCACAGCAGTGTGAAGATTTCTTTGTCATTCCAGGGTACTGGTTCAGATATCGAATCTTCAAAAGCTCTGAATGGAAGAATAATGTAGCAGTAGTTACCAGACATGAACTGCATCAGAAATCGTCTCCATGGTGTAGAGCGAAGACCCCGAATGAAAAATCCACTATAAGATATTCACTTGAGCCCGCACTGAAGTGCATTTAGGAAACACACCTGGCGAGCAAAAGTCATAATTTACTCCAGCTTGTGTTTTAAGAGACCATGCACAAAGTAACGAAACATGCGAAACAAATCTTTTGCATTTGAAGTGGATCATGCAAAATGAAGAACTCTTTAGTAAAAAAATCAACCAACCTGTCCAATATTATTTGCAATCGTTCGCAAAAAGGACCTGATCTTCCAGTTTGTAATCTGCTAGATCTTTATCGTCAGCCACTGTCTTGCAGAAGCTGGAAGCAACAACAGCAGATGGGAGAACCAACTGTCATTATCAAGAGAGCATCAAAACACGAGGATCTAATTGATCATACAGAAACAAATTCATTTTGAAAACATTGCAAATTACAGTCGAGAATTAAATTGCATGAATACTGCCAATAGACACCAAAAAGCATTTTTGTCATCTATACAGGAAAAAGCGGTACAAATACATCTCCCAAGAATTTCACCGCAGATGTCTCAAAGAAATGTATCTATGACTTTCACTATTTCCTCCATGCTGAGACACAGTACAAATATTGCCTGATGAGCGAACATTATAGTTGAGCAATATGACAGAATTACCTCTTGCATTGAGTTGGAAATCTTCCCAGGCCCCAGAAAATTCAACCTCCAAGGTCATAAGCATCAACTGCCTCAAACTTACCGTCCTCATCTACCTTCATAGCCAGCAAGTAACAATTAATGGAATATTCTGCTGCTGAGCGATCTTGACAATTTGCATGACTTACCTTGATCATTCCAACTCCGGAACCAAAATTAACAAGGTAAGGGTACAAATCATCATGGTCTATCTGGATATATTCCTTCTCACCATTCCAATACGTACAAGTCTCTTGTTTGACTTCCTATTCACCAAAAGTTATCATAAGGGTGCAGGCAGAGAATCGGCTATACCAAAGACTTGTTTAAAAATTTATTTCATGAAATTTCATTTTGAAGTTATAATGGAGAATAAAATGATTTTGACTTTACTAATGAAATAGCACTGGAAGATTCTCAGTTTCTGAATAAAATCATACCTGATATTCTTAATTATTTTGAACAAAGTATGCTTATCATGAACCTTTGCTTCACAATTTTGAATTCTTATATATAGTAATTTAAATTTCTGAACAATTAACCTGACTGGAATGTGCTAAGAATCTTCATATACAGCATTAGGTTGACTTGAAACTGAAGTTGAGAGGTCAATTGACCACCCCATAAAAGATGAGCAAAATATACGCTTCCTAAGGCAAAAAGATAGATAGAAAGGATTACCAATCCTAGAAATTAGATAACAATAATGAATATCCAAATTTGACTAAGACTCTGCTGTGTATATAGAGATATATGAAGAGGAAAGGATTGACAAGGCAGAAATGTTGAAGTTGGGGGAACTTGACAAGCATTTCTATTGGCTGGTCACTACAAGCAATGCAGAATGTGAAAGAAAGCCCTTTCTTGCGTGTAAACTAATCCTGTTCTAGTCCAACACATTGTCCGTAGCAAGCATCAATGTGTCATAACATTTAGAGGAAAGAAAAAAAAAATCTTTGTACCAACAAGTGCTCTCCAAACCAAGCTAGATAGTCTCGCATACGAGATAAAAATAGTTTTATTCAACTGCAGTAAGAACAAAATCTTTCAGCAGCAGCAGCAGACATAATTTTTAACATGCTTTTCACACTTGCAAGAAACAACAGTAGCTATTATAAGGAAGAGTCAAATAGTTCAAGCTTTTATTCTGATTTTGAAGACCACTAGCCTAGACTTATCAATTGAATTAGAATTCTATGGAGCACAAGTATACATAATTCAGCAATAGGTCTAATTAGGCTACCAAATGGAAGCCAGCTCTCTCCCTCTTCCCTACTTAGAGAAGATAAAAGTCGATTTCAGAACCAACGATAATCAAAGTCTTTACAAGCTAACCTAGCTAAGACCTTCAAGCTTGTTCCACCCATTAATTAGCGTGCTTTGCAACATGAAGGTGGTTGCTAGCTCAGTTGACAGAGGAATTTGTTGTTGAAATCAAGGTCCAAGGACCAAATCCCACATCCAACAAGGAGAAGAACGTCAAGGAGAGAGAAAGCTCTACCCTTTTCTGTACCAACAAAATAAGACTATGCTCTCCTTGGAAAGACAAAAGTGCATTGCACCCACATAGCACTAACTATTAAATCAAATGAAGAGGGAAAAGAGAGTACTAGAAACACAATAGAAGCTTGCATGTCATTACCTTGACGAGCTGTATTCACCCTTTGACAAAATCCACTTGCCTGGGTCGTTAATCTTTTACACTAACTGCTCTTCTTGCCTCCAAAACCCCATAACGTTGCAGTATTGAAATGGTACGATTATCTGGTTGTATTCCCCTATGACCCATTCCATCAACAAGGGTAACAGCCTTCTTAACAAAACCCCTCCTGCAATAACCGGATATAAGAGCAGTATATGTCACAGTATCTGGTTCCAACCCTCTTTTAATCATTTCGTCCAATATCTTAGTAGCATCCTCCAGATTATTTGTTCTGCAATGCTGGTCGATCAGTACAGTATAGCAAACAACATCAGGTTGAACATCCATGTCTTTCATTTCCCTCAAAAGGATTGAATCCTGCATTTTCTCTCTGACATCTGAGTGACAATGAGACCTCGGATGTACTCTAGATCTGGTGTTGAGTAACACAGTATATGTGATTACATCAGGTTTAATACCTCTCTTTTTCATATCATTAAAAAGATTATATGCCTCTTCCAAACAATTTATCCTGCAGTAGCCATTAATCATCATTGTATAAGTAATCAAGTCAGGTGTTAGGCCCTTTTGGACCATCATGTTGAACATCAAATGGGCCTTCCTTAAATTTCCAGACTGACAAAATGAACATATGAGTTTACCGTACATGCTTTCTGTAGGCTCAACATCCAAAGAAGACATTGTTTTAAACAACATAAGAGCTCTGTCATGAGCGCCTTCCTTACAAAGAATTCCAAGAAGTTTCCAACAGATTCCCTTTTTAACTAGAAAACCCTGAGTAGAAAGCCTAAGAAATAACACAAAGGCTTTCTTTGTAAGGCATGCATCACAATAACCCTCGAGCATGGCTTCAAAATTTTCCAAACACCTCTCCTTTAAATTATGTAGAAAAGCTTCAGCTTCCCCTACCTTACCTCCTAAACACAGGCCTTGAATTATCATCTTGTGTGTAATAGCATTGGCCTCCAAACCCTCAGCCTTAATATGATCCAGAAGACTGACAGCCTCTCTTGCAAGGCCATGCCTAGCTAACCCACCAGCAAGCACATTATAAGCAATAATATCAACTTCATGGCACTTCTCTTTCATTTCTTCAAATAAGTCTAGTGCATCTTCTAGTTTACCTTTAAGACAACATCCATTAACTAGAGTAGTATAATTGATGACATCAGGTACCATCCGTTTACTTTTCATTTCACTAAGCAATTCCAAGGCTTCTTCTAGTTTCCCTAGCTTGCATAAAGCATCTATGACCACATTATAACAAACCTCATCAACAAAAATTCCCATGTCCTTGTACATCTTGAATAGATTTATAGCTTCAAAACCAAGACCAATTTGGCACAAGCAATGAAGAATTGAACTTATAATCACACAATTTGTTCTAATGCCTTTGGATGTCATGTCATCATGAATAGTCAAAGCCTGGACTATGTTACCGCACTTGCAATAACCACTAATCAGAGCACCATAAGCATACACATCAGGAAGCAATCCCTGGTTTTCCATGTCAAACAACACACCCTCAGCCTCTTTAAGTTTGTGCTTATTACATAACCCCTGAATTACTAGTATGTAGGCAAAAGTATCAAGAGGAACCTTTGCAGCTGCCAAAGATTTAAGCAACTCATTGGCACTATCAGGTCTGCCACGCCTGCAGAGAGCTTCAATACAAGTTGTGTAAGCAAAGGCACTAGGTGTAACCCCTGCATCTTCCATGTCCTTAAAAACTTCAAAAGCTTCCTCCAAACTGTCCTTTTTGCACAAAGCCTTAATCAGGATGCTAAAAGTATAGTTGTTTGGACACAAGCCAAGTCTCTTAAGTTGTTTATAAAAAGCTGTAGCTGTGTCTGCTTTCCCACACTGGATCAAGCGGTTCATAAGGAAGTTACACGAATATATATGTGGGACGAATCCACGCCGTTTAGTTTGGAATAGAACATCAGTAACCTCATCAAACATATGAGCACTTGCACATGCCTTGACCAATGCATTGGACAAATAAACCAGGGAGTTTGAGTCTTCCTCAGCAATTGTGGCTTCAACAGCTTCAAATAATTCCAGAACTTCAATAGTGCAGTTTTCCTTTCTAAGCATTTCCAACAACAAAAATTCCAGTCTCCTGTTCCAACCACATTTACACAATATTCTCACAATAACAGCATATGTACGCACATCATGACAGAACCCATTTTCTTTTAATTGGTAAAACAGAGAGAAAGCAGCACCAGGGTCGTATCTCAATTTATTCAACGCGTTAACAACTTCACTTCTATCTAACTCAACAAAGCTGCAAACTGGGTGATCTCTGTTTGAAGCACTGAAAGCTTCCTGTTCTACATGGTCTTGAGAATCAGGGTTCAAGAGGGCAAGACCTGAAAGCATCTGTAGAGAAGGAAACAGCAGAAAGTTTTAGTCCCTTAACCAGACTTCAACCAGACAAAGAACGAGATGGATCACAAAATGAAAATTCTATTCCTGCATCGACTAGTGACATAAAATATCGCAGATACAGATACGAAAGGATTGAAAACCAACCCTTCTTATCGGCGCATAAGCTACTGGTCTTGTCCTCTGTAAGCATTGCTTCAAAATCTAGGCAAGCAAACATTAGCGGTTATTCAGAACACAGAATGAAGTTCTACCCCTAAAGCCAAAGCAGAAAAAAAAAAAAAAAAAAAAAAAAAGGTAATTGAAAGAAAAAAACCCACAATCATGGGCGAGCTCAACTGAAAGGAAGCACCGCAAACAATCACGGTGGAAAGGACAGAGAGGGAGAACCAATGGAGGAAACACTTTTTCCTCTACGCATTCGCTGGCTGGACCACTGAATTCCGGCTGAGAATTCCCCCGCAACGGAGGTAAGCTGAAACCGGCTGCTCTGAGGTGCTCCGGCCTCGTTCGTTTGCAGGCAACGGAGAAGTCTCGAACTCTTTGACCGCGAGGGATCGTTCGTTTGCGGGCAGAGAAACCACGACTGGTTGCTGCTGTTCTCTGAAACGACCGACAGAACTAGGAAGGGATTAGTGTGTTCTGTTTGGTTTTTGCCAGAGTGTTTCAGAGTTTCAACTTTCGAGAGAGACGATACGGAGAATGGAATGGAGCGGCAAGGTAAGAGGTTGGAGGAACGGCGCCACGATACCCAGTTTTAGTTAATTGCTTGAGTTAGGGATGTTTTCGGACAACAGTCTTGTTCCCAACTGAGTTGTATGAAACACTTTTGAGTTGTATATTTACACGCACATGTTCGTGGTCATTACGATTTTTTTTTTTCTTTGGCCATCGTGCTAACTAGTTATATGGTGTTCAAGTGTAAGATAAAATATAATGCAACAAACTCAAGTATCGCTTCTGAAGGAACTTTGAGCGAATATTGTACACAAATGAAATGCAAACCTTTTGTTTACAAGCAGCCTTCACCTTTTTATTCTTCCAAACCACCCCACCCCATCTAAACCAATTTTTTTTGTGGCAAAAAAAAGGAAGACCTCCTGCACAAGCCAAGAATTCAATCCTGGAATACTAAACTAACCACAGGAATTGTGACTGATATCATAACACATCTCATCGTCTACACCTTCTTCATTGCTTATGCATATTTCCTTTGTCAAATGTCGTAAAACAATACCCCAGTAAACGGGGGAGCACTATCTCCTATTCTGATTGACGTCCCTAAGAACATGTGAACTATGTTACATTGCAAGTTTCTTAGATCAATGACTTGTGAGGTATTTGCCCCGACAAGCTGCACTGCATCTTTAAGACCAGGGAAACTGCTGATACCAACACTATGTTGCGTGCACACTGCATTCGATACTCTCACTGTCATTCACTTCTCCACTTGGTGGGTGGTTGAAGGTATTTCCGGCACATGACATGCCAATCGGCGGAGATCTGAGTGGCAAATGGTGGACTATCATGCCATCTAGACTGTGCTTCTCATAGCTTGTGAATGCACCCAGGGCTCCAAGGAAACCTTCATGCCGTAAGAACATTGCTTTCGCCTCTCCTTTGGACCTGTAATATTCGTTTTCAAAAAGGGGAACCAAAAAAATAAACGTGACAGGCAAAGATAATGAATAAATTATTCCCCCAGAGTACTAATACAAAAGCACAACGAAATTAAAAGAAATGTAACATGCCAGTACGAGCAGATGTTTACAAGAACGTGATGGTGAACAAAGAGCAGACAACTAAAGCACCAAGAAATAAATCAAGATGCAATAAAAAAATCTTTTTTTTTTAGTTTGGGGGGGAGGGGGGGGCGGGTTGAGCGAGGGCACAGCTATACACAACAGAGCACATATTAATGATACAATGGAAAAAAAAAAAAAAAAAACTGTTGCACAAAATTGAGCTACAAAGTTGTGATTACCAGAAATGGACAGCAACAGAAATTGTATCCATGGTGTAGTCATGACCCCGAATGAAAAATCCCCCTAAAAATATCCGCTTGAGCCCAAACCTTAGTGCAGTTAGATATGCAAGCTGAAAAAAATAATCAATATATAAGTTTCCCTTAGCTTTTGCACATTACAAACCAGTAAACGTATATAACCAGTCACCAAAAACCAAGCTTTATTGAAATACTGCAAATATCGTGTGGGAGATATGGAGGAGTTATGATGTCTATATAAGATTGAGTTTCAGAACTTGAGCACCTACCACTTAATTTTTCCTAGAGTCCATGTGGTGTGAGCAAATCTTCTATTAGCCTGGTTATACTACAGTCATGACAAATGCTATCAAAGCTGACTAGGGGCCGCCAACATATGGACTTTACAAAACAAAGGACGTAGGCAGAGGCCCAGTTGATGAGTATGATAAACCACAATCCACATCATCTCAATGGATAGCCTATGAAGTGTGTGCAAGTGCCCCGTTTTAGGCTTCGGTCATGACAATTTCACATTTTAGGTGAACTGTTGTGGAAACAGATCTCTTTTGAAGTTGAAGCAGTGGACATATTTCAGGGTGTCCGCCAGAACAAGAAGGTGAAAGTTTAACCATGGACGTAGATTTTAAGCTTTTTACAAGTCTTGAAAGTGATATCTATAAACTAACCTGTCCAATGTTGTTCGAAATCATTCGTAAAAGGGACCGAGCAATATCTTCAGGCTTGTAATCTTCCAGCTCTTTATTATCAGTGATGACCTTTCCAAAACTGGAAGCAATGGTAGTAGAAGAGAGACCAATCTGAAATGGAAATAGAAGGCAATTGAGACTTATAAGTGAGATGATCAATGCAGAAACAGATAAGTTTCCTCAATCTGTACCAAAATGAAAGCTTCTGCTGCAAGGAACGCTCAACATCTGTTATGTCATTAAGCAGACAACTTCTTACCTTTGAATAGTCCATTCCACCATAGATATCACCAACAAGCATATCTATTGCTCTATTATTTCCTTGATGACTTAGCTCCAGCAACTCGTCAAAGCTGAAACAGTTAAAAAGCAATATGAGCTTAGTATCTTACACTGGAAACAGTGAAACTCAATGGCATGAGTTAGAAAAATGAACAATCAGACATCTGGCCAGAAAAATAGAACCACCTCCTACACTTAGTTAAAAGTTTTGCCAAACCCAAGAACGTGCCACCTCCAACACTTGTACCGCTGACACGTTCAAACTTGTCATTTCCATCTACCTGCATCACCATAGAATGAGATTAGTTTTCATCTTACATTCTTAATTACTTGCTTTAATGCTTTGAAACAAAGCTATTATTAGGACACGGAAAAACGTTAGAATAATACCTTGATCATGCTAACACCTGACCCAATGTTAACAAGAAGATATGGATACAAATCATTGGGGTCAATCTGAGCATATTCCCACTTGCCATCTAAGTATGTAAAAGCTTCTTGGTGCACTGTCTGCTCAACGGACAAGTAAAACAAACAAGGTGAGACAACATATGAACAGATGCTCTCTCTCTTCTCCCAGCAGGAAGGGAAGAGGAAAAGGGCTTCACAACTATTAGACTTGCGCACCAAAAGCACGGAAAAAAATCTTACATCCAAAGAAGAAGAAGAAAGGGCTTTCCCATATAAAACAATAAGACAACGATTACATGTATGAAGTGTGTAGAATCCATGGATATGGAGTTTTATATCCCTTGAAAATGGCAATATTTTATAATGGAACATGAATAAGAGAAGAAGAGAAGGAAAGGACACAAAAAACATGGTTCAGTTATGAACTTACACATAAAAACGACTTTCCCAAAGGACTAAATGATTGATTCCTTTCACTCGAAGAGAAACAACAAAAGGATCAATATTTATAGTGGATCTAATACACTAAATATGATAAATGAATGATGATAGCAAGGAAAGAAAATAACACTACTTTGAATCAATTGATTGCCTAAATCTTGGTCCAGATATGCTCCACGGTGTGTTCAATTATGGGGAAAAAAATAAAAGAAACTGCCTATTCCAGAAAACAATTCGTGGAACACCTGTATTTATAGAGTACAAGGAGGAAAAGGTTCGCTAGTGAATTTCCATAATGAGAATAGGTCAAAGGAAGGAGACTCTGTTTGAGATTGAACAGATTTAAGAATGACAGCACATTAATACAAGGAAGGACACAGAACCAGAACCGACCTTCAGCAGAAAATTTGCACCTGCCACTAGACAGTCCATCTCATCCTCCTTGTCAAGAAGGATGCCAAGCTTCTCATTGAAAAGTTCAGCAAACTTGTATGCCCCTCCACCAGTTGCCTACAAACAAAATCACTAGTCAACAAGTCATTATATTTTAGGGCTGCATCACTAAAAGAAAACTATATCAGTAGTCCAGTCCTCACATACAAGAATGGCTTTCTGAACAAATAATTGTAGTAACTATTAGTAAATTGCATCAATAATGTTACAAGAGCTAATTTTACCTTAACAAGGATCTTCTGATTTGAATAAGCTTTGTGAAGCTGTAAACCTGAGTGTATCTTTATTAGTAAGCAAAGGCAGCTGAAGTATCGTGGGAATACAAGTACTAGTTTGCAAAACTGAATCCAGGAAATGGAATTTTTTACTAGTTAAGCAACCAATAGGAGCCCAGTTATAAGTTTCTGTTTGACTTTATCGAGAGTCTTTGCTGACATTAGCTATTCACTGGCAAATATTGCTAGAAATATGGCTTGGCCTAAAAAAAATGAGAAAAACTTTTTCATTGTTCTTTGAATTCAAAGATCCTAATATTTCTCCATCGAAATAAATATGTTTAGGGAGAAAAAAAAAACAGAAAGAAACAATGGCTATTGAGACAGAATAAGCAGGTATCTTTACAATTGAACTCTTCCCCAGTAATCATTCTATGATGGAAGGAACTACAAGCTTCAGAAAAACAACTTAAAGTCTTAAAGTAAGTCCAAATGCTTTAGGACATTTAAGCAAGTAAATAAAACATGAGCAGCGGTGCGGATTCAGTTTACAATAATGTTTCTCTGCATGAAAGGCACATATCAAGTTTAAGTTAATGCATAGTCCAGTAGCATGTCAGAAGAACTGCTCACTTGGTATTGCAAGAAATCAAAGAACAGGATTGGTTATGGACTTTAAAACACTCCAGAAGATTGTGAATGCTAGTTGAAGATGAAGATATATACCACTTACCAATTGCTTTAGTTAAGAACCTGGGTTAGGCAAACAACTCAAAAACCCTCAACTGGGGTTACATGTTCACAAATTTTTGAAATGCTAGTTTATCATGACTAAGTAGAAGTCTGTAATAGTGAGAGAAGGGTTCATACCGCCAATGTGAAGTGCTTTTGAATGAATGAACTCTATGCACTCATTAATCTTGCTCGTCTCAAACTTAGCAAAACGGAGTTTGCCTTCTAGAACAGGATGTCCTTTGTCCCGACTAGAAACACCAAGACTTTCATTCATAGCCGCCTGGTCCCTTTTCCCTCCAGGACTAGGACTGTCAATACTTCTTGAGAAATACACTAATTTAATGAGAGAGCCTGGCAATCAAGACTTTTTGTTACCATCAAAGTTGATACAACATGCAATAAAATCAAAAAGTTGCTGGCCAACTTTAACAGCTATTGTAGTTATGCCAATTTGAATTTGGCAACTTTATATGACGTATTGAAATAGCCAAAAGAAAAAAAAAAACAACTTTTAATCTTTGATGAACATAAACAGGGAGCAGCTTTGTTTGGAAACAAGCAGATCCTGACAGGGACTGGGTTATTTGACTCCACTCAACTCAAAGTTTTCTTCTAATAAAAACCCCATTACATCATAACAACAAGCAACCTTCAAAGTATACTGTATCATGAAATAAAAACGGGCTTTCCAAAAATACAGCATTAACAGCTTTCCACGCTATACTACCATTGGCGAACCAAATTCCCCAGTGATGAAGCCCAACTGACAGTAAATCCCGGCCATGAAAGCAGAGACATCAAAACTAATCAATTGAAACAGTTAAGCATGTATCTTGGTCTCTAGACCACCCATGTAAAAATCTCCTGGACCTTAACACAACAGAACCAACTAAACAAGAAAAGGGAGGAGGTATCAGCAGTCCCAAAAAAAGTGGCAAAATTCAAATTTAGCAGTTATAAAATGGATATAGATGGAACTGATCATTCGACTGGGAAATGCTCAGAACAACATGAAGAATTGAAGGAAGATCATACAAACGACAAGTAAAATCAATCACGCAAAGAAGAAAATGGAACCTCCAATGTCAATAGCCAAGTGAGAGACTTGGCTTTGGGACTGGTTCGCTTCCAAATTTCGTCGGCTTTGAACCCCAGCAAGATCCATCTTCGTCGATAACCCAACCCCTCTGTCGCTTTTCTCGATTGGAATTTGAACGTGTCCGGCTAGCGAGCTGAATAAATATGCAAGAGCTGCCAGGCACCTAACCCATGGAATCTAGATAAAATTTTAAAAGAAGAGAGTAAAAGCGAAACGGAAGAATCTTTCTTATCCAAACCAAAGACCGAGACCGGAATTTTTCGTCAAACAAACGCGAAACCTGCATTACTTGCGCGAAACAGGAAGAGAGCCTTCTCTTTTTATTTTATGCCAAAATACAGTGTAGGCCCTCTAACTCAGTTAACCAGGACAATTATCCCCCTGAACTTTAAATCGGGCTAAATCAGCCCCTAAACTTGAATAAAGGGTTTAGTGAACCCCTTTACTGCATGTGCAACTCACGTGACAAGAAAGGAGACGGACGGCCCTCATTTCTGTCAAATCTGCAACCCATAAGAAAGGGTAAACCACTTGACTAACCAACAATCTTCTTGATTTTTTTTTTTCTCATCCTATACTTTTGCAAATGATGACTTCAAGCCCTCATACAATAGTTCTTTTATTGTGCACCTATGTCTAATTAGACATACTGACCCATCATTTAATATTAATATATAAGGAATAAATTATTTAAAAAATTGACAAAAATACCCTTAGTTAAAATATTCTTCTCTACAAAAAACCTTAGCTTGCTATTGCTGTCTCCTCTGGTACTGCCATCAAACTGTCATACATTATGATCTCGCAGTATATGTCATATGTCATGTTCAAAAAAATGAAAAGTGTCTGAATGGATACTGAAAAGTGTCTAAAGAAATATTTAGAAGTGTCTGACCAATACATATACAATTTACTCTCTTCAAAAATAACTAATTGAAACAATAAAAAAATGTCTAAATGAATATGTAAAAGTGTCTAAATAAATATTTAGAAGTGTCTGACCAATACGTAAACAATTTACTCTCTTCAAAAATAACTAATTGAAACAATAAAAAAGTGTCTAAATGAATGTGTAAAAGTGTCTAAAGAAAAGTGACAAAATGTCTAAAGCAATACGCAAATAATATATTTTATGATAAAAATATGTAAACGAAATAATAAAAGAAGTGTCTAAATAGAAATTTAAAAGTGTTTAAATCAATATTTAAAACTGTCTAATAATCATTTAAATAATAGTTTCTGATCTCACGACGTCGTTTATTTTCCGGATCTCGTCCTCCCCGTTCCTGGTTCCTTGGCTTCCCTGGCATTCGTGGCTTCTTCACATCGCCATTCGTTTCTCTTCCCTAGCTATGTCCGGCTATGTCTCGCGATTTTCTTTTCCTGGCTATATACCGGAATAAAAGACAGAGGAACACCGGCGATTGCTAGCAATTTCGATCTCGCTTCTCTTTGCCAGTGATTGCTTCTTCAGCGTTCCGACCTTCACGCTGTCTCTCGCCACTCCTAGACCTGTGAGCTCCGATTTCACTTCTCTTGCCCGACAATTGGTTCTTCGGCGTTCCGATCTTCACGTTGTCTCGCACCACTCCTGGATCTTCACGCTCTGAATCTCATTTCTCTTGGCCAAGGATTGGCTCTTCAGTGTTCCGATCTTCTTTCTCTTGGATCTTCTCTTTTCCCTTCGTGCTCCGATCTTTCTTCTCTTGTCGGTGGCTTCCAGCTTCTTCTCCGGCTCCAGCATGATCTTTGCAAGTTCAAAGAATCGAGGAGCAGCCGGTGCAGGAGCAAAAGCAAGGGATTAGTTTCTGGTGATGTTGGGAAAAGGGGCTAGAAAGAATCAAGAATGGCAGCTTTGGAAAAACTGATTTAAAGTATGGGTAAATTTGAAAATTATCCCTATGTCTAATTGCACATATGCGTAAAGTAACCATGGTATACAATCGTTAGGTCTCATGTTCAAAGTTACTTTGTTATCTTTTTTTATCGGTAATATTTATTTAATTTAATAATTGCAATTATTTTTTTCTAAAAAAATATAAACTAATTCATCATGAATTAATTTGAGTGAATCCAAAACTCCTACCCATTAAATTATATAAATTCTTTACTATTTGATTATACAATTTTACTCCAACATCACTGAAAAAATGTAAGTAAAAAATATATTAGTTGTATTAGGAAAAGTTATAAAGGTCACTGATTGATTGAGGAATCAAACAATTTCTTCTCAGCTTGACATCTAGTGATTTTAATTAACACAACTTGTTTGTTGTGGAAATCAACACACAGGTTATTTATTTAACTAATTATACTCTCTTATGTTTTTCTATCCTTAAAATTTTTGCATCCCGTTTTAGAAGCTGTTTGACTTTTGTCTCATGTTCATGATTTCTTAATGCTTCTTGACCAATCTTAAATTTCTAGTTAAAGATTTTTTTTTATGATCATTAACATGTATTTTTACCAGCTAAAGACAAACTTTATTGTAATAATGAAAAAGTACAACGTCTTAACATGTTTATATTGTTATAGCAAGATAATAAGTTTTAGTTTAATTTCAATGCACTTAAAAGAATTTTGAAATAAAAAAAAATGATATGTGTGTGAATCTCTTTCATTTTTCAATACATATAAAAATTTCCTTGTGAATTTAAAATTTTCAAAATTCTTGATATATTTATTGATTTTTAATTTTTAGTCCAATCATAAGATGCATCCAAAACATTAATATGTGGCAGTTGGTTCACAAGGCTACTATATCAATCTTTTAATATCATTTGGAGTTCAAAAACTGTCGATTGATGTTCTACATTTTTTATGCTATTTAACGATGAATCTCATGGCAATTATTGTCTCAATATACATGATTGTTTTTTTAGTTGATGTAAATCTAAATATATGGTGTGAATCCAACCATGCAAGAATGACAAAAAGTGACCATTACTTGCTGTTCGAGGAGAGCTGTGACTGAAGAGAGGAAGTAGCACTCCAAGAAGTTGGGGGTTGCAAGGTATTCGACTAACATCCAATTTATTTCAACTTAAGTCAATTGATTAGAAAATGATTTATTTTTATTTTTACATCTTTTGTACCTATAACTAATTTTAATTAAAATTCAATATTATGCAGTTATAATAATCAACTAAAAATATATATTTTTTGTAGTCTTACTAAATTTTTATAATTTTTTTCTAATTTAAAGCCTTAAAAAAGAAAAATTCATAAAAATTTAATAACATCATAAAATTTTACTTTTAAATGGATTATTGCATATAAATAACATTGAATTTCAAATAAAATTAATTTTAGATAAAAAAATACATAAAAATGAAAATAAGTTAGTTGATTTAAGTTAAAACGAATTGACTCTAAATGTCTGCGAGAGATGGTAGGAAATAAGTTGGAAATTTGGGACTCATCGTTTATTCGAACTTCATTGCCCAATTAGAGAGAAATTGGTTACAATCAGACATTGGAGAGGTACTCATCACCTGAAATTCTTTTCTTTTCAGCAAATTCGGGTTACTTGGAGGAGGTGGACTTTTGCCAATACATTGAAGAGCAACATATTTAGTTTTTTTTTTTTTTGTGGCACTTGGGATTATTCCTATATTTTTTTTTTGTTCTTTTCCTGAAAACATGAGTGAGTAATTTTTTTGATTCAGTTTTAAGGATGATTTTCATCGCAAATACTGGTTGTGCGAATTGATTTTACTTGATTAAACTTTCTTTAAATTCAAGCATTTATTTCTTCATTGTTTAGATTTATTGTAATTAATTTTCTGTTCTCACTTGTTTGATTGGTTTTGTGATTGTAAATTTGCTTGATTTTCTTTTCAATTGCTTAGGCGAATAATTTAATTTAGAAGCAAGTGAATTGATTAAAGATTGCTTTTTATTTCTAGTTAGTTCATTCAAGAGAAGTAAGACATATTAAATTGTTCAAGCTTTTAGATTATTACTTGGAATAAACTTTTTTGTTCATAGTTCTTAATGCTGATTTTGAGATAATTAGAAATTATTTTTTAATATCTGGTGGCTCAAAATTAAGAAATTAATCTGAAGTTTTTTCTGATTAATTTTACTACTGAATTCTTTGCGTTTTTTTAGCTTTAAAAAGAGTCACGTTTATTTGTTTGTATTGAAGAAGTACTTTTTTTCATTGATCAACTGCGTGATTGGAATGGATAATCAAACTAGAATTGAGCGTTTTTAATCTTGGTTACTTTTATTTTAATTATACAGTCAATTTATTTCAGCTTTTAATTCAAGAAAACCCTATAATATTTTATTTCAGTTTTTTGACGGGAAGCTTTCGGTAAAAAATTTCTCCTGAAATTTGACCTGATTTTCACTGCTAAACTAAAAATTTATTTATTATAAATTATTAGTGAGACCATAATTATTTTTGACAATTTTAACGACTGACCACATGTCTTACCTTAGATTTAGTTTAGGAAATTATAAATGGTTGAGGCAAAGCAAGGTAGTAAACAAACGAGAGGGAGAGAGACTATTGGATTATGAAAGAAGAGTTGTAAATTGTAATAGATTCAACTATAGTTTATTGAAATGAGTTAGTATTATAAATAGGAATTATGTGGGCTAGACTTATATGTTTAAAGTGAGATGGGATTATATGAGGACTTCCAAGTTTAAAGTACACTGGGCTTAATTGGACTAATACAGTTTTCATCGATTATGTAATTTAAAATTTACAACCGTATCATTTAGTATTTGATTTTAAGATTTTTAAACCCAAATTAATAATTGGAATAAAATAAGACCGGATTTGGTGTGGATCAATTTGTTTAATTTGACATGGTAGCCGATGAATCTTATTAATGAGTACGGGCAAGAAAAATAAAATAATGATTGCTCAAACCGAAAAAAATGGCACTCGCCAATGCCATCGTGGTGGTCACGGGGTCCGTGAACCAAAGCAGAAGGTGCTTCTCCAGTTGTCTTGTCCCTAGGCCCTATAGCTATATACTATCAACCATCACAAGAGCATGACAAATACGAATTCTGCGAGCTACTCTCCCGTCAGTCTTGCAACGGTGGGTTGAGACTTGAGAGTTCCCATGGCCATGGCGCAGCATAATTTTGACTGTGTCGTGGGAATTAAGTATTTTTTATTCCTGTCTGGTACGGTGGTACAGGTACAGCTTGAACTGGGCAATAAATTTTGCCCTAATTTGTTGGGCTAAGACCGTATAAGTTATGTCTATTGTGGTTCGGAGAATATATTTAGCACACATAAAAATACATTAGAATCAAAATAAGGACAGAAAATAAATGTATTTCAAATTATAGTACTTAAAAAAATGCCTCCAACAATATTTAAATTTTCACCTTTTAGCCGATTTACACCCAGTTTATTTTGACTTAAGTTAATTAACTTTAAAATAAATTATTTTTATTATTATATTTTTTACCTGAAACTAATTTTAATTAAAATTAATATTATGTAGCTACAATAATTTATTTAAAATATAATATTTGTAATCTTATTAAATTTTTATAATTTTTTCTAGTTCGAGGTATTAAAAAAATATAATAAAAGTTTAATTTTAAATAGATTATTATATCTACATAATATAAGCTTTCAGATGAAATTAGTTTTAGGAAAAAAATATAAATGTAAAATCAAGTCAGTTGATTTAAGTTAAAATAAATTGACTCTAAACTACACAATTTTGCATATTTACCACTAAAACAATACGTCAGGTTCAATTAGTATTTATGATAATCACATGTTACCTTTTGTCTCGTGATTGTTAACATTGCATGACAAGATTCCATTTACAGTTCTCTTATTCAATTGTGTAAATGTGTAAATGAACATTTTCTGAAATTACAAAAACATTTTACAGTTGAATATTTGATTAATATAATTTAAAGTAATTGCTTCTTTTTTGGAGCACTAAAATGTGATGCGATGCCTGTTAAAGAGTTCAGCTTCGAGCTGTACATTCTATCTACATAGTTGAGAATCATAGTATTGGTATCTAATGGAATTAAATATTACTAACACCATAATTGAATAGTTTATCACTATGTATTGTGTCATTCAATTCAAGACCTTGAGTGGGAATTGAGCCTGAAGATACTATGCTTAGTTATAGCCACCAAAAACAGTTTTTTACCGTCTATTGAATAAGTGCAAAAAAAAAATTTAAACTTTGGGGGTTGGAATCTAAGCTCACACACTCTTTGCGCACATTAACTCTCATCTGCGGAAGACGAGCTTAATGTCATAAGCCTTACTCTAAGGACTAATCAAAATGTCCATGCATCGTATTATAAAATAATATTTTATTCTGATCAAATATTTTTTTTATTATTATGAAAGGATGCATTAACGTTTTATTGAAACTTGATATAATCTAAGAGTTAATTCATTTTAAATTAAGTAAATTTAATTCAAAATAACTTATTCTTATTTTTATGTTTTTTTTACCTGAAACTAATTTCATTTGAAAAGTCAATATTATGTAGATTAAAACTTCATTTGAAAGTTAGTATTAAATTTTCATGATATTATCAAATTTTTATAAATTTTTGTTTCTTAAAAATTAAAAAAATTCATAAAAATTTAATAAGATTATAAAAGTTACAATTTAAATAGATTATTACACATATATAATATTGACTTTCAAATTAAAGTGGTTCAAAGTAAAAAAAAAATGTAAAAATAAAAATAAATTATTTTAAATTAAAGTGACTTAAGTTAAAATGAATTGGCTCTAAATTGATAAACGAAATTGAAGATTTTGTTCAATGTTTTATGTCCGCAAGTAAAATGGGCTTCCATATGTCATTTTTAATTTTAAGTCGTCAAAAGCCATCGTACTGTTATTTGGGCCGCAATTAGGCAGCCAACGCGAAGGCCTAAAACGGTCCAGAGGGCGGCGAAGCCCTTACCGGGCCGTTAATTTCAAAATTTCCGAACAGATATCCAGAAGATTCCTTTCTACGTTACTAAAATACAAAAGCAGCGCGCGGTTTCAATTCTCAAGCGCGCGGGTGTGTGCGGCTGAACTGTGCGGAGCTCAGAAGTTCGTTCAGCGATGGAATTTTCTTCGGTTCAGAATCTATGCTTCCAGGTGAAATCCTCATCCGATTTTCGATTCTTTTTACCTTTTTCCCCTTAAAACCAGATTCATTAGGATTCCTGAGCGAATTTCTTTTTTCTGTCTACAGTTGATCTCTTCTGCGTTTCAAAGGTGTCGTTTATCCGAAGATCTGTGTAGATTGTCGGTTGTTCTCGTTTGCTCATCTGATGATCCTCCCGTCGTTCAAATTTCAAGTACCGTTAGAAGTTTTAACGTGCATTGATTTCTCATCACTTGAATTAATCGAGAGCAACAGAAGCAAGCTAGGGGTTCACAGAAGGCGATTCTGAAGGATTTCATTTGAAGAACAAAATCTAACTAGAAAATATCTAGCGAAATTAATCCACATATTTTTACTATTATTTCTTTTTATTTGCGTGGCTACGTTCATACAACTGAAAATGTTTTTTGTTTCTGATTGTTTTGTTGAGTAGTATCTGATACGGGTGTTGGTAGCAACTTAGAGGAGTTTCAGAGCTTGAAGCACTCAAAAGAATTTGCAGAAAGCGGAAAATGGGGTAAGAAGATGAATAATTCCTGCAAAGCGGCAATTTCTGTTTGTTGAATCGGACAATAAAAGAACCTTTCTGCAATATCTGATGAATTGTTTGACTTATCTCTGGCGCAGATGGTCAGTTTTATGTAAGGACCACATGTAAGTTGCCTTTTGAGTTTATAGGAGTTTTCATGACTTTGCATTATTTTGAGATTTTGACTTATAACGTAGATTCGGCTGCATGGTTTCCGGTTTAAAGTTTATGTTTATAGTCCATTGATCTATCTGCTCGGTAAGCTATCGTCTGCAAGTGCCAACTGTCAATAAGAATGAAGTGGAAAATGCTAGCATAAATCATGTTAAACTATTCACATAAAAAACATCCATTAGTTTTCCTTCTATTTAGGTTCTTTCCTGATTTCTCCGTCAATGAGACGAACTGGTGATATTTGCTATGTATGGTTATTTAAAATTCCATATCTTATGAATATCTGTTTGCAGGTATTTCTGATAACGAGATATATCATTATCACTTGAATCTTGGAGAAAGCTTTTCCGAGCGAAGACTCACCAGGCTACCTTCTAAACCCAAAAATGGTTCTACATTCAGGCAAATCCTGTCTTCCATGTGGCTTTACAGCAAACATTATACCAAAATAGGTGGTGAGTTCATTTATACATATTTTCAGTGGGACTGAGGTGTATGTGTCGATTTCTGAAAGAGTGGATCATTTGTTGGCAGAGTTTGTTGACTTTCTTAAAAAGGTATGTGAAGTGGAATTTACTTTTACATTGCATGTGTCCACAAGCAACATTGAGTACGAGTGGTTTTTACATTTTTGTTGAGTAGATTGTGTCTATGCTCTCTTTATATTTTCCTATATTTGGATTATAAGTATAGAGCTAGTAGGAAATGAGAAAGCTTATACTTCTTACGCGTGCCATTAGGTTGACCTATTATTTTGTCCTCGTTACTTTATAATGAAATGCAAAAATGGTATTGCTGGATACCTTATAAGTGACATTTTTTGAGATCCTATTGTAAATGTTTTCTGGTATGGTCTAAGACTTCGAGAAGTCTTCCTTCTTTGTTTCATCCCAAACAGATGTAATATATTCTTTTTGGACGGGGGATTATTGGGGAAAAACGGGGAGCAAAATCTAGAGCAGAGCCACAAAAGCTTCAATACTGGCTCTCAGGATTTAAGGCATGCCCCTTGTCAGCTGATCTAACCAGCAAAGGGATACTATTTGAATAAACATTTGAGCAGTTCATTTGTTGTTGATTCTATCGCAAAATACTATGAGTGAATTGCACAGAAGTTAAGAGACACAGTGACTTAACAGAACCATGAAAGGAAAACAGGTCCGCTAATGGACCTTAGGAAATTCTGGATCAGGTTGCTTCACTGCTTGCATCTCTTCCCATGTTTCTTACTTTTGTCAAGGATCTACTATCAAACATTGCCTGATTCCTCCTGTTGAGAATCAATAATATTCGAATAGATGGTGGCCTCATTTGCCATGAGCTACTTTAGCAAAAAGATCTGGAAAGGTTTAGTTATATGAAGAAGACATAACGCCTGCTAAAAGAAAAGGATGCTAAACTGGTCAGACCTAGGCTTATCTTTCTTCAAACTCCAATATGTTTGATTGGCTAACCATTTCTATAGTAGTAGTTTCAGCATCTGTTTAACTTGGCCCAACTCTGTAACTCTCTTGTCCCTTTTTCCAGTGGGCTCTTCCTTTGATTACTGAATTGTACCTTCCCTATTATCTTTGCAGATGCTCATTTTGAATATCCCAGTAAGTTCTGCCGATGCTCACATCTCTGTACTGATAAAAGGCCTCATTATTATCTTTATTACAATTTATGAAACTTTATTCTGGGTGTCTGTCCTGAAGAAAAGAACTATTTATTTCTTTTTCATCTTCTGTGAGTAGGAATTTCTTCGTTGTCTCTGATTTTGGTCAAGGAAAGAATGGTTCTGGTTGAAATATAGGGTATATGCTTATGAGAACTTCAATAGAGTATGTTTGGTCTGCAGAAAATACTGAGGAAAGAATAATTTGAGAAAAGTATAAAAATGGGTAGCAACATGTAAACTCATAAGAATTTAAGGTACACTACAGCAATTTTTTGACAAGATTTTATTCTCTTAGTTTGCGTTGCAAGAATCTATAAACTCATCAAACCCTCAATTGCATGTTGTTGCAAGCATGTAAAATAAGAAAAATAAGACTAACAAACTTGATGCTTAGAATTTATATGGGAAAGTAGAATAAAATGCAGCAAAATTCATAAAAATAGATGCATCTTTCTTCTCTTACATTTTATTGCATTCTTCTGATTTCAGATTTTTCAGAATTTTGTTTTCCTTTAAAGTTTTCTACATAAAAAACCCTGTACCAGCAGCAATATTCTTAACATTTTCCCTGGAAAGTTTTAATCCATGGATGGGCTTCTGTTAAACAATCCTGTATACGTGTGCTCTACACCTACCAATCAATCATGCTCACATATCAGCTTAAGGCGGTGATTTGATTTGTCGGTCATTATAATTAATGCAATTTAGGTACAGATTTTGTTGCTTGGGATTCTAAACTAGTTAGATTCTAATTATTTTTTACATGTGTCCAGAATGTTGTAGCTGAACTGATGGTGAACAAAGGAGATGCTACCAGTTCACAACATAAAACTGTCTTTGCCGCAAGCGGATACAGTTGCTTGTCCTGTTCGTTGACAAATGTTGAACGACTAAAGTCAGGCTTTGAAGAATATGTTTTGAAGCATAAAAAGTACTTGAATAATATCTGTGATTCTTGCTTCCTTGATAGGTATCCTCATGCTTACTTTGTACTGGTTCTATGTATACATTATGGCAGTGACTTGTGTTGCTGGGTGACACGGTACAGTATTAATATATGGTATTCATAAGAAGAAATTTCAAATAAAATTGTGTATTGCTTTAGGATCCACTGACCATGAAAGAAAAGGGAAAAATGGGAATTTTATTTGAAGGAAGATATTTGATCTAATGACTGACCTACATCAGGAAAGGGGCATTCAACAAAACTCAACCATTAGATTCTTATTTTATTTTATTATTATTTTCTTTTGTTTCTATCTGATTCATCACTCCTAATTTTGCTGTGTCCTCATCAGCTGAAAAGCTTACAATCAATTATAGCTCGTACTTTATAATCACAAATGGTTATATTGTCTATGTTACTTTGTCAGTGTTCCAATGCTATATTGTAGTGATGACTAGCATTTTCTTGATGTAAAGCTACAAATGCGGTTAGCAGTGTATTAAGCGGCTTAGGGTTCTTGTCTAAGGGGTTCAGCAATGATGTCATGTAATTCTAGTGTTGATTTGCAAGCCTTAATTTGATTGTCAATTGTCATGTCCTGTTCATTGTGTGGCCCTTCAGTTATAGTAGAGTGAATTTCTTCCTTCTTTTCTGGAGTTCTGGAAGAATTGTCACCAACTTCTGGGTCACGTCAATACAAGGAGATTTATTGATTGAACTGGGCTCAATCTGTTCCTTGTTTGGTTAGAGGAAATTCTTCATCTTTATATTCCATAAGTGGCATTGATATAATCACTTCACAGATCATATTGTTCCTCTCTTCTTATGAATTCCACGCCTTAGATGTTGAAGTTTGTATGGCTGCAAGATTTGAAGAGTAAATTCTGTCTCTTATATCTTTCTAGGGATCATCTTAAGATTGGGAGCGGAGTAGCTTGCAGCTCTGAGACCTCCAGATCAGGGTTAATTGTAGAAGCAGTAATCATAATAAGTGAATTATCAGAGCCAAGTGATCCTTGTTTGTTGTCATGCAACACCACGACTGAGGTCTATTTAATTCTTTTTTCTGCACTATTGTAGATATCTTTTCAGTTTTTTCATCATTTAGTTTTTTGTTTATATATATATTCTGTTAGATTGGATACAGTGCAAAGTGTTCTGTAGGGGCCCAGCGCTAGTATAATGAGGAACTGTATACACTTGCAATGTGCATTTTAGAACACGGAGCACATAAAGCATCAAATTCTTCAGTCTGGAGTAGAGAATTCATGAGCTAGCGTTTCTTGAATTAGGATCTTGAAGCATGATATTAACCCCCGTCCAGTTCATTATCCCATTAATGAAATAGCCTTGCCACTTCATATTTCCAATCTTCATCTGAGGATCATTAGCGTTAAGCAACTTAGTACACATTTATTTGATGGTTCACAGACTGGATATTTATCTTTTTTAGTCCTTAGATTTTAGAAATCATTATAGTCATGTTCCATGATGTGCATGATGATTTTACAATAGCAATCTTGCAATGAAACATGGATATAGCAACTTCTCAACTCAACTCATCATTGTCTCATGATATTTTCCATTGAATTGTAAGAAACCTATGATGTTGACAGTTTTGGAATTTTATCCCATTATTTCCTCATAAGAGGGTTGTGAAGGATATCCAATGTAAAACATTGCGACTCTGTTTCTGCGTCATTTTTTTGTCAATGGACTTTAACCAATTAATTAATAAACTTCATCCCTCTGATTCCATCATGGTTGGGTTTAAGGTCTAGTCTGATATGATGATGAGGAGGATTTTAGAAACCATTAGTTGAAGCAAGTTAACTCTAAAGTTTTTTTTTCTTTTTTTTCCCTCTGCATATTATAGCTAGAGGGGAGAAATAGGTTTTCTAATAACGGAAACTAGTTCCCCTCACTGGGGCCTTCCTTGACAGTTTTGACTTGAACTGATATCCGCACCCAGCCATTTTGGTAGGAACTTGCACACAAAGTGACCTATAATTCCACAGCGGAGTTGTTATAGTGGATATAGGTTACAACATCAAGTTTTGAACTGGGATAGACCTTTTCCCAGTGGTTTTGTACTAAGAGTGTGAAGAATCTTTAATGAAATTAGCTTTGGAACTGAAAATGCAGACCAGGAAAAAAAAAAATCATTATTGTCTAATATAAGCTACTCATGAGCATACATTGTTTTACTTAGTAAGTTAACTCTGGAACAATTATCTACTGATATTTATATTCGTGATGCTAGAATGCTCATCTAGAAGCCCTGTTCTACTGCTCTCTTAAGAACTTCAGAGAATAATGCACTCTTATATTGACTTGCTTGAACTGCGTGCTTTTGTCCCTTGTTCCTTTATATTTCACTTCTAAGCTAATTTGGTTTGGCTTATATGAATGATTTCCCAGGTCTTATATTTCAAGGATTTTTCGCCATCTTTTATTTCTCCATTATCATTGAACATATTAACTGGCATTGACTGGAGGAGCTATGGGCTGACTCTGGGAAGAGTTGTTGACCACGGCAGTTATGCATTGATAGAATGGGAGAAGTTACCACCACTCATTCATATAGATATGGTCCTTCACTGTTACCAGAAGCAATATCCAACGCCTTATTTCATAGTTCTTGCCCCTGACTCAGTGCATATGCTTCCATGTTTTAGTTCATACTTATGGGTCACTCATGGCTGTTACACTATGTATGACATGTGTCACACCCACTCTTTAGTGCCTCTATGGAAATGACTCAATGTTTTAGGACGCCCTTGAAACGAAGGAGATTTTTACACAAAATTGGATGGAGGAAGACACTATATGTTTTCCTTGATTCAAATATAACTGCTGTGCCAGGAAAGTGTAGAAGTCAGCCCGGTAAGGATCTTTTAAGGAGGGTTATCAGACTTGCATTAGATGATTTGAAAGAGAAACATCCAGGAATCCTCTTGAGTGCTCATGCATTGAAGGTAAGTGTCATCCCTCTTTATCCATGTGGGTGTTTGTGCTTGTATCAGAAATTATGAAGGAATGGAAAAGATGCAAAAGAAAAATTGCCCTCTTAATTCTTCTATTTACAGCTTTTTGGTGTAACCTTCAAGTAATTTATTTTTGTTCTTTTCGGGAAAAAAGGTGCAAGTATATTTACTGAATGTTCAGTTTGGCTGCTGTGAGCCGTTTGAATTTTCTGATCCGGCAAAACTCAAAACTGTTCCTTATCTACGTAAAGATTTGAGGGATGATTTTATCTTCGCACGAAACTAAACTTTGTGAATCATGTATAGAAGTTAGATCCATGCTAATTTCAATTTATTACCGGTTGCCTAAATTCTCAGAGTTGCTCTTATGCTCCTGACCTAGCAAGAACAATCACGGACCTGATCTTATCAACTAATGACTCAGACTTTCAAAAAGAGTGCCTCTCAATTCTTGGCTTGCAGCAACAAGATTCTGGACATGAAGCTATCAAAGACTGTATCAAGCAAAAAATTGTGACTGTTATAGAGACAAATGACAGGAACCCTCGCAAATGCAAAGATGATGCTCAATTTTTATTTGAAGATGATGGCCTTCAGGAACCATATTTTCGGACCGAGGAAGACAAAGGTGAGGATGTTTTTAGTTCCTTTGATCTATAATTGCATCTCAACTTAAGTAGCAAGTTAATTGAGTCCAGTAAACAAGTCTATATTCATATTCATAGCATTTGCATCATTTTAGTTGACGTAGATAGCCGTAGTGGTGACACCAAATGGAATCAATTTTCTCAGAACATCAGAAGATTAAATCAGATGCAGCTTATGCTATGGATACGTCATAATGATAGAACCTGGTCGTGTTAGACATTTTCTCTTATAGACTAGAGCTACTTGTTTTCACAAAATCTGTCCTCGTGTGAGCTCGTCTGCCACTTGTTGTCATGATCATTTGTCCTTTCTAGCAAAATTCTTTGGGATGCACCAATCTTCATTTGATAAAGCAAACAACCAAGGAAAAAGCAGAAAGAAACTGAACTCAATGTTTGAGATAAGAGTTTTGCGTCTTGACCTTTTCCCTAGTAATATTCATGTCATTTAAAATAAAAAGTGACTAAGAACAGCGCTGTTGAATGATTATAACACAATTTCTTTAACATATTGTTAAGTTTTTAAATCTTCCTCTACCAAAATGAAAATCTAAGACCGTCTCTAGTAAACGAAAATAAACTTTAATTTGAAAATATATACATATAAATTTGCTCTGCATCTAGTTGAATCCAGTGATGCACCTGAATCCACAAGTGTATCTAGATTTGACTTTAGAGGTGACGTTTGGATGTTATTTCATTTTTATGGGTTCGATTATTATTCTTTTGCATAAAAAATGTTTAATTTAAAGTCAATTCGATTTAACTTAAATCAACTTAATTTAAAATAATTTATTTTTATTTTTACATATTTTTTTATTGTATTTACATTATATTGACTTTCAAATGAAATTGATTTTTAGATAAAAAAGATATAAAAATAAAATAAACTATTTTAGATTAAGTTTATTTAAATTGAAATAAATTGATTCTTAATTTTCTCAAACATGATATTAGGAAACAAATTTCTAGACATGGAAGTTATTAGGGTCCAGTGTTTTCTGCCTTCCTCTTCATATCCTCTCGTGTAACTCAACAATGGTTGAGGTGTGTGGGTCTAATCCATAACCATATGAATGAAAGGCCTCGCGGATTTTAACTTGTAGTAATATGAAAGTGAGGTTTTATATGTATGACAATGTCCCACCAATGATCATGCTTCAGTCGATGTTTTAGAATATACTGTACTTCTGTGGTTATAGGAGAATGGTCTCAACTCATTGCTACTTACCACCCGTGTATCTGTTTCTAGATGACAGTGAGTATACTAAATATCTAATGGTGTAGAGAATATGTATATTTAAAAAAGGGGGGGGGGGGGGGGGGGGGTGTGCTTTTGTTCCTAAAGGAAATACATGTATTAATTACATCTACCGTATACTAGTTGTTTAACATTACATATATATAGCCGAACGTTGTAGTTACCCACATGGGTTAACATTTTTTCTTAGACCAAGCAGTAAATAGGCGTGGGATCAGGGAGAAAAGTGTTATGGATGCCCTTAAAACTTAACAATAGTTAAATCATTTCTTTTTCTAGTATGGACCATCAATGCACTACTAAAATAACCGCCTTTTCCAACGGCTATTTTACCAACGGCTACGCCGTTGGTAGTTACCAACGCGTAGAACCGTTGGTATTTATTTTCCAACGTGCACGCGTTGGTGAGGGTGGCAAATTAATTTAGCATATTTTTTGTGTTGTTTCCAACGTCCAAGCCGTTGGTGATTACCAACGGTCTTGACCGTTGGTAAAATTCCAACTTCCTAGCAGTTGGTATTCAAAATTTTTTTTTTGGAGTGTACTTTACCAACGGCCTGCACGTTGGAAATTTGTAAGTTAAACGCAGCGTTTCAATTTAAAATTTTCCAACGGTAAGCCGTTGGTAAAATTCTATTTAAATCGTCTTCTCCCTTAGCCATCCCAGCTGCCATTTCGCGTCTGTTGCAGAGAAAGAAAACGCGAACCAGTTCGCGACGCCGCCGACGCACGTGTTGCCGGCTGATTTCCGGCCGTTTTCCGCCGTTTGTGGCCGTGAAGCATAGATCTGGTTGCCGCGAGCTCGGGTATGGGTTTTTTATGTACTTATATTCTACTTTCACGTATATATTGGGGAAAATCGTGGTATTTGGTTTTTATGCATTATTCTTTTAGTTTCAGCTCTTGTTTGAGGTGGATTATCTTGTCATTGTTGTGATTCGGTGGCTGGGCAAGTTGGTTGAGGTTAGTTATTAATTTTTTTTAATTATCCGAATTAATTTTTTTTTTGGGAATTAATCTGTATTTATTTATTTATGTTGTAATTAAAATTTTAGTATTATGACTGTAGATTGTACATTTACCTGGTGATTTAGTTGGGTCTTTCCCATTTAGTTTGTGTGAATTAATTTTTAATTATGGGTAATTTTAGTTATGTAATTAAAATGTTTAGTTTGAGTGATTTATGCCATGTGTGTGAACGAGATTGAATCCAATTTCTTGGAAGTTGGTAGAAAAATTTCCGAGTCATACATTTTAGGAGATGCATTTGGTTTGATTTCGCAGAGATGCATTAAGGGAGCAATTAATTGTTGATTTGAGCTCAAACCTAGTAGGTTAAGGCTTAGCCCAGCTAATTTAAAGCCTATTTGTAGCTCTATCCATCATCAATTTGATTTGAGCCGTGAGAAGAACATAACATCTATATGATCTATTTTGAGCTTATTGGTATCAGCTTCAAATAGAGAAAATTTTAGAGAGTAATTAAAGATGGTATGTTTGAAGGATTCAATGTATGTATTATGTTGAAGTTAACATAAATATACAAGGCCAAGCGACGAGAACAAGGATTTTGATTAATAAAAAAACAGAGAAATCGATTTAATTATACTTATTTTTTTTATCTATGTTATTCAGCATGTTTAAGCTATTCGCTATTCATTCCTCTGATAAAGTGTTCACTAATTTTTTTAATGGGAATGATGGGTAACTCTAAAACATTATTTACGTGCCAAAAAAAAATTCAACAAAATCACGAGGGTCAGCCTAATTAGTTCTTGAAAAATCCTACATCGCCTATTAAATTTTCTACAATCCAATCATATTATGTTATTATGACTTTAGTATGAATTTTGTAAATTGCTTTGTACTTTTTAGTGTCAATATAAACTGCTTTGTAATTATCTTCTCATAAAATTAGATTGTGGGTTAATTTTTCTATGGAAAAAATAACAAACAAACCACTAATGTTTACTAGTTAGATCAATTCGATCACTAATGTTTTTGTCTTTTTGTATTTATTGGAAGACAATAATAAAATTACCAACTTGGCTAATCTCAAAGTTGGAAGACCAAAAGATTTAATCATAATTAGAGGACATTATTATGTAATTATGATCCAATTTAATTTGAGCAACGTTGATTGTTTATTTCATTTATTTTTTACAATATTCGTTAGATCGTAATTAGTTGACTTGAATTTAGTTTGACTGATTTAGTGTTGGGGTTTAGTAACAATAATAAAATGATAACAATAATAATAATTTTTTTAATTATTTTTTGTACCCAATAACATAAACATAATAACAGTAACAATAATAAATATTAATAGTAGATAGTAGTAGAAGTAAGTTAGAAAATAATAATAATGAAATTTTGTTAGTGATAGTTGAAATAATATTCATAATAATAATAATTTTGTTTAAATTACGGGTGTAGATTCACGTTTCTTATCTGGCGGTAGAAGGAGGGGCCGTGTATTTGGATTAGGATCGGAGCAGTGTGTCATACCGGGACACCGACAGCCAGGTGCCATCCCGCCTATCGACATCACACAGACACCGCAATTCAACGAGCAAGTACAGAAGATGATGGCCGAGGAGAATGCGCGAAGGGATGCGGAGTACGAGAGGAAGCTCGAGAGAATTAAGAGGAGACAGAGAGCAGAGATAGAGGCTCAGAGAGCCGCATTGGAGGCAAACCGGGCTCAGTTGGAGATTATTTGTCGTTCGCTAAACCTTCCGTGCCCGCCGGCTCAACCAGTGACACAGTATCCTGCTGACTCGGACTCGGAGGAGGAGGAGATAGTCGGGAGTCCGTGATGGGCGTCATGAACAGGTTAGCGCATTTCCAAAGTTCTTGTGTTATCAGACTAACATAATAAATTTTAGACCTAATTAAGACTCAGTTGAAGTCATTCTTCATGTGTAATCCGTTGAATGTTGTATGCTTTCTTGCTGACATATATGTTATTGTTTTAATTATGCTGTCTTTGAGAATATTTTATTTTAATTACGTTTGCATAGCTGTGTAATGTTTATAGCTGAGTAAAGCTGGGGGAACTTTTGAAATGATATCTTAATTTTGAATGTGTATTCAAACCGGGAAAAATACGAAACAACCAAAACCTGAAACGTTTAATGTACAATATCAGCTGCAAATGGGGAACTTACGAACTTGCGCGCGTTGGAAAAGCCCGTCTGTCATCTTGTTACCAACACGAATGCAAGTTCAAAATAACCAACAGCTTCATAACAACTCCCTTACCATGTAAATTGGTAACTACCAACTGCTGGCCGTTGTTAAATTATCAACTGCCCACTACTTTACCAGTTGGTAAGTTACCAGCAGTTGGTAATTTACCAACAGCCAGCAGTTGGTAATTTACCAACGGCTAGTAGTTGGTAACTACAACAAACCGATGGAAACCAAGCCTGGTTCATGACCGTTGGTAATTATCAACGTTAATTTTACCAACGGCTATACGTTGGAATTTACCAACGCGTTATTAATTGCACGTTGGTAAAAAATTTTCCAACGTATCAAATACCAACTGCCATTTACCAACGTGCAGCAGTTGGTAAATTCCACGTACCAACTACTACGCGTTAGTAAATGACAGTTGGAAAAGTCTTATTTTTTAGTAGTGATGTAGGGGGTTTTTTTGGTATGTCACAACAACGTCCACATGATACTTTTCTCTCTCCTCAAAAGTACATTAACTTGGTCCCAATAACTTTAGCTGAACTGGAGTTTTAAGTCATCTATTTTTCTATCAAATAAAAATAACATGAGATAAAATGAGTGGAAGAGAAACCTAGACATATGACAAAGGTGTAGTGTACTACATTTAGGGGCAGATGGAGTGGGAAAGAAGGGGTGCTCGCTCATTCCTAAAATTTTTATAAAGTATGTGTATTACCCGTGTATATATATAAAGATAATGCTCAATAAATTTCATTATCTTTACTGTGGTTTTCTTAATTTTTTAACACTTTCAAAATATACGTCTGCACTTTTAATTTAAAATCTTGATTTTGTCTCTGACAACAACTTTAAATTTTTCAAGAATGAGAAACGTTTTAATTTTTCATATGAGAGTAGATTTTAACTAAAAGTTGTCAGAAGTGACAAGAATTGGTGCTACTATTGAATCAAGGAAAGCCTATGTTTTGTGTTATGTCAATACACAATACGTGGGGGACATTAATGTGGGCTATTCTTTCATACTCTCTCAAGGAGGACTGTGGTTATCAATCTTTTGGCATTTAAGTAAATTTTGGGGCTTGTATTTGGAAACTTGGATTCTAATTCGCAGAATTGGGAGAAACACACGCACGGATGTTGAAAATGGGAGCTTGGTAATGATGGTTACAGGAGACTTTCTGCTCTGTAGCACAGCGGATGCTACCACTGTGTCCCACTATGCATTATTTCCGTGGGTCGAGCGTGTAGATGAGGTTCTGAAAGGCAAAGGATACGTTTCAACAAGGCCCCTAAATTCACTGTCCTGTAATGGTTGTTGCTTTCCAAAATGGATATATGAAAGTACGATGAAGTATCATATAGACATAACTATACTAGCTACAACATTCAAGGAAAAAGTGTTGCCTTCATTTGCCCCTAGAGTATAATGCCTAAAATAATAAATACATCAAGAAATATACAACTTGTATATGTGAAATTCCATTCATGACTCAGATCAGAAAGGGTTGTTAAGTACGTAGTGGTAGGATGAAAACTCGGATAGAAAGGGAAACAAGTTATACCACACCAAGCCGGCAAGCTATGATCTCCAGCTCACTTTCGCTCAGGCAGCAGAAGGCGCAGGTATGAAGGAAATAGCTGACTCATGCATGGAGGCCATCATAGACGATTTTGGTAATAGCTCGTCCTCGGCTGTCAGGTTTTCGGCCTTCAGATCCAGAGACTCATCGTTGTATATGTCCCACCATTTTGCCACCAGCATCTTGATATCCTCTCTGTCCATGTTAGCTTCCATGCCTGTGTATCTCCAGGGCTTTGACCCCTTTCAGGGCAAAAAGATGACGCCAGTGAGGTCATAGAAAGCATTGGACCAGTTTTTCTTTTTCTTTTTTTCTTCCTTTCAATACTTACATATGATATTTAAGGTCATGTCCGGAGTGATTGTTATAATTTGGACATTTAAACTATTGGTAACAATCATGAGACTTAATAGCTAGGTTAAGCTATATAGCTGTCAAATCTAAACATTTTCACGTCATATTAATTATTTATAAGAGTAAATTACTTTTCCCCTGATCTAAAACTTGGGACGAATGCTTAATTAGACACAGAGGGGAGAATGTATACTTACAGCTGCACAATAGTGGACGACCTTAACTTCGTCAAGTTTGACATTCTCCGGATGGCGCCACAACATAGCTAGAACGAGGTTGTATGCGAGAGGGATGGGTTTGTACACCTTTTGGAAGAACATGTTCAAGAAATCCTGTCGGTTTTGCAGGTAAAACAGAACATTAGAAATAATGATCAGTTTTTCGTAAGGGAGGGTGTTAAATTGGTCCCACTTTTTTCTTTTCTGTTTCTTTTACTCCCACCACCATGTATAAAAAGAATAAAACGTATTTGTTTTTTGGTCCTCTTAATGAGAATGACGTGTTTTCATTTTTTAAAAAAAAAATTCATATCCAATTTATCTTATTCCTTTTATTTAAATTCTTACCATATAAAATTCAAAAATGAATATTTTCTTTTTTAACCTTAAAACTCTCATAACTACACAAAACCATAAAAGGATTTTTTTTTTCTTTTTCAATCATCATTTAAATTCTCTCGCAAAGAACTCAAGTTTTTTTTTTTAAATTTTAGTTTCAGTGTCAAAAATAAAAAAAATATCATGACCTACACTGTGCTAAGAAAAATCTTTACGAGAGAGAGGAGTAGATGTCATCATGTCAGTAGACATGAGATATAAATTGACCAAAAGAAGTAGGAAAAAATCCCAAACCGACCGCAAATAAATACCAAGAGCAATTTTCTTCCATCTTTACTCTGTAAGTTCTATTTTCTTCGCACCTTGAACAATTTTAACTTGGCAGAAGGTGCCACGGACAAATCTTTTATTCACTTTTCTTTTTCCTTGATAGATAAACAACAGCACAATGAGAGCAACATGACTGGACATAAATAAAGTGTTAGGCCCAACATGGAAAACAAATACTAACTAGAAACCAATTAATCGTGCGCGAATAGAATTATTCTACTGGTAATTAGAGATGAAGCGAGAGACCGACTAACTTGCTCTGCAAATGGCGTAGGTGGGGTTATGAGGAGAGTCTGGAGAAGGTTCAGGTAGGTGAGATGGCTAGGCTCGAAGACGAACATGCCGGCGTTGAAGTAGAGAGGCGGAGGAGATCCCATGTCGGCCGGCCAGGAGACCCTGTGGGGGCACTGCTGGCAGTAGCCGATGGAGTACTGCGGGGAGTGGCTCCACGTCTTCTCGCAGAAGCAGTCCATGGCGGCGTAGAGGTAGCCGTCCGGCGTGTCAAACAGATGGTCTATGTTGTCGAACACTTGAATATCCGCGTCCAAGTATATCATCTTGCTGTACTCCTCAAACTGCATATATATCCATCCGAGTGATCGAAACCAAAACCAAACATGCATACAGAAGAAAGAACTAATTAATAGATGATGAGGCAACATACGTTTACACAAGTGAAGGGCGGAGTCCACTTACGTTCCAAATGCGAAGCTTGGAGTAGTTGATCACGTAGTAAGCCATGGCGAACTGAATCTGGCTTTCGGGAGGATAAATAGGCTCGATCTCATGAACAATGCAACCTTGCAACGTCAAAATCTGCCGGTGCTCCTCCGGCACATCAGGCAAGACGGCCACCACCAGGGGGTAGGCGCTCTTCACCTTTCGCAAACCCTTGGCTAGTCCTACCGCCCCCTTCACGTAATCTCCATTTCCGGCTAAGAAGGTCACGAAAGCTCGCCCCGAGTATCCCCCGGTGCCTACATTCGAGACCTTTCCGTTACCGGAGCACACATCCACGGGGACTCCCGGGGCCATTTTAATTTAATGGTCTTGAAGAGTTTGAGGGAAAGTAAATTAACCAGCAAAAATACTACCAACCTACTTAACCTTCGTTCCGGCCCGAGTTCCGCAATGCAAATTTCACATCCTTAAATAGAACTCAAACCAAGGGTAAATGCGTCCCAAACAAAGTCTAAATGCAGTCTCCGCCCCATAATTAATTTTAAGTCCTCCTTATTCTCATATTGTATAAGTTAATTAATCCGCGCATGTTTCCTTTTTTCCTGAATTGAAGTGAGAGCCTGAGAGGCAGATCTACATATATATTATATATATGGACCCCATTTTTTTAGAAAAGATGTTAATAATAGATATATAATTTAATAATTGGACCTCCTTTAAATTTATCAGTGGACTCCATAATCTTCATAATATCCATTGGAAAAAAAAATAATAAGCATCTCTTACTTTAAGAAAGACAGAAAAAAAAAAGTTAGTCTTTTGTGTACTAACAATTTCTAATAGAACTATACTAGCCACTGAATTTTTATACATTTCCCACTTAGACCTTGAATTAACATTTTTTTACTCTCTTTTCTATTTAAACATATGAAAAAAATTGATGAGCTAATCATACAAGATAAAATTTATGAGCCAAGTGACAAAAAATGTATAAGTTTAAAGGCTATAAAAGGGATGTTTGTTTTTAACATTTTATACAACATGCATACTTTGTTATCTTCTCCACAATTCATATACTGTATAATTTTATAATTTATGTTGTAGCTATTCGACTAATGATAGAAAAAGTACATGCTAAATTTGAGCATTTTTTAAATTTTATTTCAAAAAATTTCATTAGTATCTTATATATATATGAGTTTAGATTTTATGTTATATATGCAAATTTATAAGCTTTATTATTTAATGTTGAGTTTAATATTTTAATATGTATACATACCCCCTTTATAAAATTTTTGATCTGCCATTGTTCAAAGTGTATAAATAATACATTTTCATGAATTGTAACAGATGCATGTATCATATAAGGGGTCTAAGACACCTTTTTCTAGAAAAATCGTAATAAAACATACATAATTAACTGATAATTCTTTAAACTTTTATACATTTTCCTCTTAAGGCCTTGAACTTTTTCTTTCACTCTCCTTTTTTATTCAAACATATGAAAAAAATTATAGAACTAATTAGGCACATGATAACATTAATAAGAATAAATGTAAAAAATTTAAGGGCTAAAAGGGAAACTTTGTTTCTTATATTCTATACAGTATGAACTTACTTCATTATCGTGTATTAAAGTTTAATAGTTATATATGTACACAAACCCCTTCTTTTTGTAAAAATCTTGGATGGGCCGCTATCTCATGAAAAGGAAACTGTTTTGGAACGTATAGAGGAAAAATGAATGAACATGGTTCAATGTTCAAGATGCGATGGGATTGAGCTTATCAGGAAAATGGACGGCTAGAATTGGTTGAGGTGTGGAGAACTGCAGCTCGATCGATCAAGTGGAGCTGAAAATCGAGGCCACCATATTGGTTTTATTAACGTTAAAGACAAGAAACGCAAAGGATATGAAATTAACTACCGTCTTTTTCCGTGGTACGTAGGAGTAATTCGTAATACTGAAGTTATATTGTTGCAGCTACTTAATTTGCTGGTAGAACACTTGGCATTATATTAGTTATAGTACTGCTCCTTATTCCTTTCCTTTGCATGTGATCTTTCTCCCTGCCTCCCTTCCTCTCTTATTCTCTTCCTTTTCCTGTTTCGAATTGTTTCCGGCTTATCAGCGTCTGAAATTTTTATC